>OY856410.1:120485017-120937517 GCA_963693085.1 Alisma plantago-aquatica | reverse complement strand
GGGTTTGCTATAAACTACACTATATCTGCACCACTACCAACCCTAGTAGAGACCTTGTTCTTTAGCGCCCAACATTCACTCACGTAGAGCACGGCTGACTGTATAGTTGTTCTATAAAATGTGCTTTTTAGTCTAAGAAGGATCTTTCGATCACATAATACTCCAGTTGCACTCATCCATTTCAACCAACCTATAGTGATCCTATGACAAACATCATTTTGCACATCCCTGTCTATTTGAATAATCGAACCTAAATAATAGAACTTATCACATTTTGGTATATATGCCCCATTCAACTCTGTCGAGCTTAGAATAGATTTATATTATAAGGTTTTCTCTCTCCTGAGATGAAAACAAACAATCGCAAGCAAACTATATGATCATATCTTAAGTATTCCAACATTCTCATGCATTCATACAATCCATAACTCTTAGATATAGGCTAATACTACTCTCTCAAGGTATTAACAATTAAAGAACACAAATGGTAGCTAATCATGCAAGTGAAGAATTAAGAAAAAGAGTATGGAGATAAACCTTTCTAAGAGCATATATTCAATGGACATAAGTATTTACATGTTGGGAGAGCCTTAGTGGCTACTCCCAACGCAAGTTATATGACTAGCCACTCATGGCGATGAGTAGCATGGCAAAATTACAAGTATTTTTTTTTGAGTGAAAAAGGATCGATTCATTACTTGTTAGCCATACGGCATCTACAATTGGGTAGAAAGATACAAACAGAACATACAAACATCACGTTCAGTAACCCTAGGGCACTACAACTCATATTGGAACGAGAGAGAGACATTTCTGCATTGATTCTCCTTGAGGCTGTCTTAAGCAGCTTTTCCTGAAGAATTCCTTCAACCTGAGCGTTGAGTAATGGTAGAGGGGCTGGAATAAGATGGTATTCTTCTCGTATATCAACTCAAACGAAGCCATACAACTGAGTAATGAGATCAATCCAGAGTAAAGATGAGATAGCCGTACTAAGGTTGAATTACCGGGGGAAACCCTAGAAAAACCACCGCCTTCACAGAGGAAGGAGTAACAATCCTTATTCAAAGGAAGAAAACAACACCGATATACGGCGGAACAAGGCAGATAGCCTACCAAAAACTAGCACCCAAGCGAGAAACCTGTAAGACAGAAACAGAGGAGGGAAACCCGCCTCCTCCAGAACCCCTACGAGGACACCCTCCCCAGCCACCTGCCTCAGCCTCAAGGCAGATCTGAGCAAGACTCTACCAGGAGAAGAGCACCACCACCTCATGCAAGCAACACGCCGAAGAGAAGACCTGGTCACAACCAGGTCACACGGCCTCCGCCCAGGGGGGAGAGATGAGAAGCTTAGAGAGGCACCTGTAAAAGAAAACCGGAAGAAGAGGCAAGTCGAGGAGGAGACCCAGGGGGAGAAGGTGACGGCCCAGCAGGACGCCTGACCCCCTCCCCCAAGCCAGAGCGCCACACGCGGGGGGAGCCCTAGCTCGCTACCGTGATCTCCAGATGGGAGACGGGTCTCACAACTTATTTTACCGTTGGCAAAATTACAAGTATGGTGAGACATGGATATGGAAAATGCAAAAAAAATGAAGGGAATGAAAGGAGGTGGATAGATTAAGATAAGGAGGTACAAACACCAATAGAAATCCCAAACAAGTCAAGATCGATGGAAGTCTTCTCCTCACTTAATCTTGCATTGGCAGTGAAGGCGGATGTTATATTTCCCTCCTTCTCTTGAAGAAGGAACTTGGAACCTCTCAACAGAGGTGGAGGCACATTTCTCCTTGAACTCTCATCCTTAGAGATCAAAAATTGATGGGAAGAAGGCACAACTCGAAGGCCGATGGCAAGGTGGTTGTGTAGTAGCACTTCATTGTCTTCTTTACATCGTGGCCCCCTCTTTGTTGCATGACGTCTCCTATTTATAGCTCTTGGTACAGGACTCAAGGTGTTCGGGTATGTACTTTTTCTTGCACTGCAAGTTTGATCACTTCCTTAAGGAATGTGCTTAACGGTCTTGAACGATCGATGCATCCAGTACAGTCATCAGGAAGCAGATTGCACATAGGAGCTAAAATCTTCCAGGCCATCGGTTGGTAGACTCTAGTGCCATCAGTAAGCACTCTTCCTTGAATTCAGGCAGGCCATTGGTTGTGGCCATTGATTCTATTTTTCCATTTCCTGATAGACTCCCAATCCTTCCATTAATTGAGCTCAATCTTGTCTATTGTAACATAATGAATCTTAGATGTAATCTCCATGTAAACCTTTTTCCCAAGTTTCCCTTTCATTTATGTCCTTTATGTCGTTCATGTTTAATTAGTGGAATTTATAGTGGTTTAGTGAACATTTATTCACTAATTGTACCAATATAAGGGTTTATGCACAAATACCTCAGTTAAAGCTTATTTAAGGATCTAAAATACAAAATCACCACTTTAGTAGAACAATGGTATATTAATTTGTGCTAGAAGTGCAAGGCCCTAAACCTTGATTAAATGTATTCAACAAGCTTAATTACCATAATTAAGTTCTTTAAACCTTAATATAACTTTTTGATGTGATTTGAAAATATAAAATGAGCCTAAGTTTCAAATTTGGTTCAATTTGGATGTTGTTTGTGCAAGTTATGCAATTTTAGGTACATTTTGGACTTTTATGCAATTTACCCAATTGGGAGGTTTTCTTTGCAAATTATCACCTGAATTTTAATCCTTAGATATTCCCTTACCATTCTCGAGATTTTAAACCATGGGGCACCTGGTTGCACCTTAGTTTGAAGGTGTTTCTCTCCAAGGGCATTATAGGGATTACCCTCTTTATAAATTAGCCTATCTTTAAAAGCTATCAACCAATGGGGTTATTTCTTTGATTGGATGATGGTGGGGATGGCTTAGAATCCTCCATGGGCTTTTAGGACCGACCTTGGATATACAAGAAGTCTCTATGATCTGTCCTCTTGCATGGCCATGAAGCCTTAGCCTAAGGACACATGGAAAGTCTCGTAGACACCTCATGTTTGCCCCCTTCTTTATAAAGCCATGCCTACCCCTTCCCACCTCCCAATCCAAGAAGCAATCCTCTCCTTATCTTTCCTCCATATTATATCATCGTCCCTTCTATGTTTGGCCATGAAGTTTCTATCCCAAGGTAAAAGAGGGTGCCTACCTTGGTGAAGAAGGCTCCTAGGGTTCAAAATTTCTCTATTTAGGATTTCTTAAGCTCCTCCTTGGTGATTTTGACCAAAACTAGTAAGTATCCTCCTTTCCTTCCCTATTTTTATGCTGTTAGTATTCCTCCTACCTTCTTCTAGGTTATAACCATGATCTTCCATGGTAAAACTCCACCTAGAACCCTAAAACATCTCATCTTTGTGCTCTTTTGCTAGGGTTTGCACCTCTAAAGTGGAGAAGGTGATCTTTGCTCAAGAAAGGAGCTTGGCTTGGAGCAACCAGACCAGGATCTTTGCTGTTTGGACCTTCTTACCTTCCTAGAGGAAAGTTCTATTAACCCCCTTCTCATATACCTAAGAGGTAGTCACTCATCTTCTCGTCTCATGGGAGATCTTGTCAGGGAAGACCATGGATCTAATACCACTTATTAGATCAAAGGGATCTAGTGGGGGTGAATAGAGGTAAAAAGCACTTAAACAAAATCAATTAGACCTTCACATTACTTCAAGAAGTAGGATTGTAAATATGGAATTTGATGTGTAACTAAGCATACATAGCAAGGATGAGATAGATTTAACAAGCACAAGAACAAGCTATGTATAGTGGTTCCAATCTCCAAACTAGGAGAAAGTTAGTAACCTAGAGAGGTCAATCCCTAGTACTTTGCAGCCATTCCATACTTATATTCCATTGTAAGACATATAATAAGACCTTCTTTTGCAGGGCAATGATACCTAGCCCTCCTTGTTAAATATCAAAAGGAGCCAATAAACCATACAAGGTCTTACCTATCTTTGGATCAAGAGTCTTCAACCTCTACAAGGGATTACCCACTTTTGAAGGAGCTCGACACCTTCACCAAGGAGCTCCCCTTCTAGCAACAAGTATTCTACCTTGAAGGAATTAATTACTCTTTTCAAGGATCTTCAACCTTCACCTTCTCCTTCAACTTGGAGAAGCTTTCACCAACATAGCTTGAAGAAAGGGGTTGGGGAAAGAGAAGATTGAGAGCTTAACAAGATTATAGTGAATTAGCCCTCTCACACATGGCCTATATCACTCATATGGACGTTTGGATTTGTGAGCAAGAGAGAGAAGGGGTATCTAGTGGACAAAATTTTGGGTTTTAGGGGAGGCAGAGAAGGCAGCGGAAACAAAAATTTTCTCTTCCCCAAACCCAGAATAAGGAAACGCGTCAACATCTATACAATAGGAAAGGATGGTTTGTGGAATCATACCTTGTCCCGAGGCTTGCTCGGCGACAATACCTCGCAGCTTGCGCGGTCTTCACCTCTGGTCTTGGACGGTGTCTGTGCAGCTCCCGGTCGCACTGGGACTGACGACTCCTGGTCTCACCGGGACTGTCGGGATTGACAGTTGTCCTCCGAGCAGTAGAAATCTCCCGCCTCTGAAGTAGTCCACACGGACCACCTGGAACTCCAATCTCCTTGTCCCATAAGGAATTGGAAGGAGTCGCACCCTCCTGTCAGTGTACTAGTCACTGGCACACTCTCCTGCCACCAGTCGCTTTCTGCAGTTTTCTTTCCCTTCTTGTACCTCCCTTATCGGGTAGCACTTGCTCAGGATCTCTCTCGGTTGCCAAAACCAAAGAGAACGACAACTTTACAGAGCAACTGGTTGCACTATGTTGTTCTCTGAGAAGCCCCTAATACCCCTATATATAGGAGAGTCATGGGACAGGGTTCTCCATCCCAGGAAATGCGGGACTAAAGCAGGAGTAGAAGGGTTCAAGATTTTCCACAAAAACAACCAACTCACAACCTGAACCGATCGTTTCATTTCTGAAATGGTCGGTTGGGGACCTGAGCCGGTCGGTTGACACCTCAACCGATCGGTTGGGACCCATGAAATGGTCGGTTCACTTCTGAACCAGTCGGTTCATGGTCCTAGTCAGTTCCCTATTGACTTTCCATCTTTTGTTTCTAATTGGTATCAATACCAATCCTTGTTCCAATCAAATTGGGCAAGTGAAACAAAAATAAATTTCTCACCAATCCTACTTTCCCAACTTGCTCGATTGCAACAGTTGAACCGATCATTTCAACACTTGAAGCAATCGATTCACCCTATCCATGAGCCGATCGACTCACCACCTGAGCCAATCGGTTCACCAAGCTCAGTCGATCAGTTCATCACATGAGTCGATCGGTTGGGAGTGCAGATTGTGTAGAAATAGTCAATTGCAGTTTCAATCAATCTGATACTCTAATCAATCTGTCCAACACCTTGAACACTATTATTTTGAGCTATCAATTAATTGAGTGTTTAATTGAACTACTAAACTCCTTTAGTAATCAATATAAACATTGTTTGTGGACAAAACTCCTCTTCCAGGTTAAATCCTATGTGTGTGACCCTGCAGGTCCATTTCATGTTGGTAGTGGAAGTCCATAACACTTATGACTTCACAAGCAAAGAGCGATGCCTAGTCACACATCAGTGCTACCCAAGTGAAATAGAAAGTTGGACAACAACTTTCAATCCTACAATCCATGAATGGTGTTACAGCGAATGTATAATTCCTTTATCACTGATATCCCGAATGAACTCGAGGCATGGAACAGTCATCTTGTCAACGTTCATTCACTTTCTTGATCTCAGAGCAGATTGGAAGAGATATGTATGACATCAATATCACATACTGATTCACACATGTGTGCGCATGCCTATTTCAATCCTACTCATCAAGTGGCCTTGGATATCAAACTCCCTCAGGAGGGACAAATCCCATATCTATCACTCACCCCTCAAAAGCCCCATGTGTCAAAGCCACCCAATCATCACCTTTATAACAACCCATGTTTCAGGACTGCATTTGATGATGTCAAAGTGTGCCCAACGACATGTGTTGAGTGTAGTGATTTCAGGTCAAAGAATCACACTCACCACCATCACTGTGAGTACTGACTGTGACTACCATGTCATGGTTCCATGTGTCAAACTCACGGTGGGTCTGTCTGGTACACTTGTTCTCTAATACCTATGTGTTTGGTTTGATATCTCTATATCATGACTAATGAGATTCTGTCATCAACCAACACCACAATCTAGTCTTGTGTGTCATTGTTGTCTATCTACCTTCCACAATGACATCCGAATAGGGACATAAAAAGAATGTACAAACTCTTAGCATCCATATGATCTCATCGTTCAGGTCCTGAACCTGAAGGCATACGTCATTGAGTACTGTCATTCTCTAGACATTCAATCTGTTCTATCACTATCTCATATGACTGAACCAGAAAGAATTGGAAGCTTGCCTTTGATGTTTATCAAATAAATCTTAATGTATCCCACCAATCATCCCATGATTGGCTCTCAGGGCATACATACCAACACAAAAAGCACTCAACTATAGCTAGGATCTTGAATAGCATAAAGGAGCAAACTTAGGATGAGTCTAAGGGGTCCTATGTGTAGTTGGGAATGTCCACTAGCAACTAGAAACACTTAGGAATGATTTCTAGTCATTTGGGGTGTTGCAACATATCTATTTTTGATGTTTGTAACACTCCAATGGCTAGAATCACTTTTTTTACACAATATGTACAATACAGTCGGTTGAGTTTCCAAAAAGGTAACTCTGATGATAGCACTATGTGATAAGCTAATTTTGAGTTGTCAACTGAGTTTATCCTCGATGAAACTTGACCGATGACTTAAAATCAGTTTGCCAATGCAAGGTTTCAGTCGAGTTTAGCCTGAGGTAAACTCAGTTGAACCTGGACATTTGCCAAGACCCATCGTCAGTCAAGTTTCTAAGAGGGAAACTCAGCCGATCAAACAATAGGTGATTCAGTTTGAAAATTGTCATAAAAGTGATTATAAGTTTGAATTAAGTGCTCTTGATTTTTTCTCATCTTAGTTACATGTCATAACATCAATGCAAATGCTTACAAAAACTTTCCTAAGTCATTTAGGGCTATTTCCACAAAAGTACATTTGTATTGCTTTTTTATTTGAACTCAATCAAGCTAGGGCTTGATTGAATTGATCCTTTTCATGTACCTAATACCTGAAATCAATCTCAAATAGACATATTAGATACATGTGAATGGAGGTTGAGTCATTATCAAAATATGAACAATGTATAACTGTCAGGTCAGCAAATGTATCAAGAAAAGAGAGTAGCAAGAGATATTCATGGTCCTGGAGCAAGTCCAGTGACAACTCTTGTTGTAGCATGCTTCTTCACTAAGAAACACTCAAGCAGTTATCGGACCATAGCTGATGGTTCATGGCGTCCTCCTAGTGAGTGGCAATGGCCTACTCGCCTCTAGAGTAGTCCACACGGACCATGAGGGACTCCATGTTGCACTATCATAGCCAACAGGAAGGAGTTGACCCTTTAAACATTAGCATGGTAGCACCGACTTGCTCTCTCAATTGTCTCTCCCTTGCTATCCCTCCCTTTTATGGAGAGGACTTGCTTGGGCTCTCTTGGTTACCACAACTAGAGAGGACGATAATTTTTGGAGCTCATTTTTGTGTATGGGAAGCCCCCAATACCCCTCTATATATAGGAGGGCCAAGGTTAGGGTTTCCAGACCATCTAGGAGTCCAAGAGATAAGTTTTCATGAATTTTTTGGAAGTTGTAAATGATGAACCGATCAGTTCACTATTGAACCGGTCAACTTACATGTGAACTAGTCGGTTCAACCCTTGAACCAGTCGAACACTGGCATTTAATACTCGATTAATGCACAGTCATGACATAAACATCAATCCCTGATCCAATTAAATTGATCATGAACTGGACAATCCAGATGATGATTGGTTATTTCATTTTGTGAGACAGTCGTTTCATATCATGAAATGGTCATTTCACTTGATGAAATGGTCGTTTCATTCTTCCAACTCAGGTAATATTCAACCAATGTTGCTTGAATTGACCTGACATTTGAATCAATCAGCTTGACACTTGAACCATTCAGTTCATAGTCCAGTCATACAATTTTCAACCTCAGTTGTTTAAATTGAATACCCAAACACTTTAATAATCAAATTATACATAATTTATGAATAAACTCCTATTCCAAGGTCATCCTATGTGTGTGACCCTATACGTCCCAATTTATGTTGGTTATGAATGTCCATGATCAATTAATGACATCACAAGCAATGAGCAGTATCTAGAAACACAGCATTGCTGCCTAAGTAATTGGAAAGTTGGAGAACAACTTAAATCTACAATCCATGATCAGTGTTACACTGATTGTATAGTTCATTTGTCTCTGATATCCAGATTAAACTCGAGGGATGGAATCGTCATCCTCTCAACGTTCAATCCACATTCCTTAAACTAGAGAATATTGTCTGAGATGCATGTGAGTTCACATATCACATATTGAATCACATGAGTATGGTCATACATTTATCAGTCTCACTTATCAAGTGACCTAGATATCAAACTCCTATAGGAGGGACAAATCCCATCGCCATCACTCAAACTCAATCCTCATGTGTCACAATGCACCTGAGTGTCACCTTTATGGCAACCCTTATTCAAGGTCATGTTGGATGATGTCTAAATACAGTGAACAACATATGATAAATGTAGTGACTTCATGTCTAAGAACCACAATCACCATTATCAATATGAGAGATGATTCTGACTACCACTTCATGGTCTCCATGTATCACTCTCAAGGTGGGCATGTCTCATATAATGTTCTCTAATATGTACCTATGTTCTTGACTTGATATCATATATCATGACTAATGAGACTTTATTATTAGTCAACACACACTCAGTATTATGTATTATTGTCATATATTTGGCTTCCACAGTAATATCTGACTAGGGACATAACAAGAATGTATGCACTCTTATCATACATATGATCGCATTGTTTAGGTCCTCTACCTAAAGACATATGCCATCGAGTAACATCATTCTTTACACATCTACTTATGTCCATGTCATCATCTCATGATTAAGACAAACAAAATAGATAGAATTACCTTTATCATTATCAAATTAGGTATCTAATAACTCATTGCAATCATCATGTGATTGGTTCTCTAGCCATACATACACACAACAAAATCATATCATCATGATATATGATTTCAGTTTAGGTATAAGCTCGAAGGTTTTGTATCACCCTTATATGACCCAAAACCAATAGAAAGTTAATATTTTTACACCCTAACCAAAATTATGTTAAATAGTGATGCACATGGTATGCTATTTGAAAGAATAAGTAAAGAAATCAAGGCGTTGGAAAGAAGTATACCAAAGAGGATAACCAAACAATTTGATAGTAAAAGCAAGCATGCAAGTAGTAAGATGAGAAGAAAAACAAATTATCAACTTCATTTAGAAAATTACAGTAAGGTGTGTTCATCTAGGTAGTTCACTCATCAGTGAAGCAGTGCCTAGCCACTTAGAGGCGGGGAGACATTGAAATATACATGTATTTATTTTCAAAGTACAAAAAAATGATCATATTTAAAGTAAAATTCCTTGAATTTAAACTACTAAAATTTCAAATATACTATTCAAGATCATAATCTAACAACTACGTTGGGCGTGGGAGGATAAATGTGCTTAAACATTAGCTTTGGTCTCATATGAGATGATCTAGAATGTTAGAAGCAAAATGATATGCACATGGCTAAGCGGATCACACAGTAGGCCTCTCAAAGGGACTTATTGACATGTGAGCCTAACTTAGATGTATTTGTGAAGAAAACACAAAAAAACAAACACCTTATACCTCTTAGTATCCTTAACATGATACTAAGTTACCAAAAAACATGATACAAAGTAGGTAATACATTAGAACTTGTCCACCCAACTCAAAATAAATTAGTTTTGAGTTTGCATTTTGCCAATCGATTTGGATCTAGGTTGACAATTCAGATTTGATTTCAAATTTCACCAACTCGATTCTGATATTGGATTGACCATTTTACAAATGTAGGTTCTGAAAGGGCACAAATTGATATTTATCATTTATTTCAAATTCAAAATTACATAAAACAATGTTATTATACATATAAAATACCATAATTGTTGTTCTTTGTTAGTGTGATGATTTATCCATTATCATAGAAATAACAAAAAGAAGGAAACATGCTTGGGTCACAAAAAAAACTATAGCTATTCATGCATTGCTATAATAGTTATCTAGAAAATATAATTCTGATTGGATTTTAGTATGGGAAATTTTGCTTCACCTTATAAGCTCGCTTGACCGAAAACCAATCAAATTTTTTTACGACACCCTGAGTAAGATTAGATTATCTCATATGATTTTTTCCTCATCTATGATGGCCATTGTATGCTAATTGAAAGAGAAAGTAAAGCTAACAACGTGTGGAGAACCAAGCAGCCCAATTGCAAAATCAAGTAGAAAAAATCCCCTATGATTTATCATTATAAGTAAATATTGATGACATACTAAAAATTATGAGATAGATAAATATATATGAAAGATAATAATACTAAATCACCTAAAAAAATAAAACTTGAGCTATAAAATTACATAGTATTGTTGAAAAAGGAGGAAAACACTTAAATTGCAACATTCACATAGAATGATATCAATGAGGAAAAAGTATATTATGAAAAAAATAAAGAAATACATTCTTCTATAAAAATTAAAACCATATATACATTCACAACTTCATCACCATAATCTCGTTGTCCACTATTCATCCTGGGAGACACTGTAATGACCCAAATTCACATACTCTCTAAACTTTAAATTAATTACCATGTTTTATCTAAATTCCTCTCATTTGGGATAATCATAAATGTCTAATTTGATGATTTAATCTTGTGTTGTGGATAAATAAACCCTAAATTTTGCATCGTAAGTGAAATACTAATAAAATTTGCTTGAATAAACATGCTTTTGTCTTTACCTTGAAGTTAAGCTCTAAATAAGACAAAAATAATATAAACATGATGCCAAAGCTTTATAAGCTAAGTTAAAAATCACCATTTGAGATTTTGTAAAATTTTAATAGGATATTTGTAAAACAAATATGAATCCAGAACAAAAAGAATGGATGTAATTAGAGCTCAAATGAAGAAGTTTATGATTTTTTTGTAATAATGTGAAAAACAACCATCAAATCCAACCATCGAGCCTCCCCACCAGGAGTGCAGCCCTGTCAGACGAGTAGCCCGTCAGGCAAGCATCCTTATAGGGAGAGCAAGGAAGGAGTCTTACAAGCACTAACAATCACAAAAGCCCCCATAACTTTTGATATACATATCATAATTGGATAAAGTTTGTTTCCCTAGATTTGTAATTCAATTTTGCATCCATCATAGCCCTAAAATAGAGCATAATGGGCCACGATAATGACACATGTGGTATTTAGGGATACTCTTGGTGGTGGAGGCCAACACAAATTTCTTACATACCAATTCAAGCATATAAATGCTAGATCTTCTCCCTTCTTTTCTATAGAAAGGTCAGTTTCCCATAGATTCCGACACTAGTATGTTTTCACTTCTCCTACTCCTCCTTCATCCCATTTTGAAAGGAGAAACATTGATCCAAAATCTTTTTTTCCTTTCTCATCTCCAAGACTGACTCCCAACCTCTTAAAGTTTGTTGATGTCTTCAATACTTTAAGAGATCGTTTGGATGTCTCTGCCATTTTTAAATGGATTTGGAAGTTCTCTGCTCCAAGGAATTTTCAGATACATGCTTGGAAAGTATTTCATTCTAAGCTCCTAACCTCTTCTTATGTTATGAGAATGGGTGTATCTAGCACCTCTGTGTGCTTCCTATGTATGAAAGATGTTGAGGATACCACCCATGTTATGTTCAGGTGTTCGTATTCTAAGGATATCTGGGCTAGATGTGGATACTATGGATCTATGCCTAGTTGCTGCAATGATCTTGTTCAGTGGTCGAGTAAAGAAGCTCACATTGCTGCTCTTCTGATCCTAATACCATATGGCATGAAAGGAACCTTCGTGTTCATGAGAATAGATACACTAATACTGATAAGCTTTGGCTGCAAATTTAGCATATGATTAAGTTGTTACATACTTGTTCATGAGAAATCATATATATAGTTTTTTAATCTTTCTATAGTGGTTGATGTTTCACTCTTAGTCGTTATGGCTGTTTGTTGGTCAGCTAACTGTCTTAGACACTGACCCCTGTACTTTCTTTCCCCTTTTCCCTTAAAAATACAAAAAGAGGCACAGGAGCTTTCGCATCAAAAAAAAGACTGACTCCCAAGATAAGGACATAGGATGAAAGTGGTTTTAAAGTGGATTCTTACTTAACCAAATCCGGGCTGAGTTCTTTAGCTCTATCTTTGCCAAGATATGACCTTCCCCTCACTTTTTTTCCTAATCAATGTGAGAGTTTAGAGATATTATATGTTTTTTTATAAGCTTCATGACCATGCTTCAAGGCATGCTAAATGATTCTTAAGGCTAAAATATTGCTTCTTAAGATAAATTCAGACCACATGTATGTCATTCTATGTTTGCTCTTGATTTACGAGTACTTGGAAACTTAAACTTTCTTATTTATGTTAGTTGTTCAAATTGGAACATGTTAGAAAAATACGTAAACTATAATGAAAGACCAAACAATAGCCTTATCCTATGAAATCATAAGTATAGTTGTTTTTAGTGACTTGTGAATGTGTTGCAAGTGTATTTAAGAAGTTAAATCCTTGTTGTTACGTTTTGAACCCCTCATGCTTCAAAAAATTTTAATCTTTGAATGAGGGATGAACATGAAGGATACATGCCTATTTTTATATATAAGAATCTTAGGATGTATTATTCTTGTTGTGTAAACAAAGGAGACACCTATAATGTCACTATATAAATTAGTCGTTGCTTATGTATGCACTTGGTTATTTAAATACACTAAGATGGGGTTGTGGATATGATAATCTAGCTAGGTATTTTATGTTGTAATATAATTTGTGATATGTTGGATTAGTTAATTCTTGTTGAGACAAAATGGGACACAATAAGGGATACAATGAGCATTAGTTCATCATGTTAATGTCCTAGTCATATTAGATTTGCTATGTAATTACAAATGAGATATATAGTTACATTTTATTTTGATATTTGATTTTCCAAGATGTATGATCTCTAACCTTATGGGTAGGGAATGAATTTATTATTTGATTATCATGGTAACGACTTGTGTAGTAAGCTAAGGATGGATCTGTATGATCCAAGCCATGGTTAATGAGTGATGTGACGTGTATTGATTGGATCTTGATTGTGAGTAATATGTGATGAATCTAAGTCACTAGTGTGACAATTATGGCTGATATGCCAATTATAAAGCCTTAATAATCCATATGAAAGTCATGATGTGATGATACATAGGCCACAATTGAGCAGCCTCTTACATGATCAATGCGAGGAGTCACATCTCTACTTCCTATTGTGGTCATCCCTATTGAGAATTGCACCATCACTTCTCATCCTCCTAGGTGACATCGTTGGAAATATAGTGATAAACCCACCATCATCCACATTCACTTCTTGGTTTATCCCTTGCAAAACACAGAATGGATTCATCGACCCGATCTACACTATATCAGCCTACTCTGTTCGGCTTCTATAAGAGTGTGATTACCACCCGTAGGATTGCCAACCATAGTGGGGCTTGTTGTGGATTCTGTAGGAGCAGGTAACTTAGATGCTACCTTGGAAACTTTTTTATCCTTCTATCTTGCTCATGGTCATGTTGAGACTCTAAGTAGGATGGAACTCATTTGTGGCTCCTCCTAATTTTTAAACCGCTCTGGAAGGGTGGGTCGGGATGGAGAGGATCCTCTCATCAAGGAAGTACATGTCCTTATGCCCAAAGATTATGAGACAACCTCAATTTTCTCTCTCATCCAATCAAGCACATCTACACTCCTAATATGATTTTTTGTATCGAACAACCTCCCTCACCCTCAATTGGATGAATTTGATTCACATTATGCTCAATTAATAATTTGCATGTATATAATTATCACTTTGAGGTTACTTAACTAAAGTTGAGTACATAATTAGACTTTCTGAATATGAATATTGAATGTATAATGCTCTCAACACCCTTCTATTGGATACAAACCTATTTATATAAGACGTAGAGGATAATGACATAATGATAAAGTTTTATTGCAAATCAGAGTTAAGATTTGAGATATATGTAATTTCAATTTTCCCAAGAAATACAAATTGATTTGGAGTTATACATGTAAACAATACTTCCTCTTGTCTCCCATCCAATGTAGAGGCTTGTATTGGGAAACCATGGATCTAGACTCAATCCTACAAACCCAGTTTTATTTCCCTCCCCTTACACAACCATAGGGACAGGCTTTTCAGATCAACCACCTATGCCCACGTCACACTCAATTGAGCCTCCTAATCACTTTTGTTCTTCATATTATTTCTTTTATAACCTTGTTCTTGTGATTCCACTATCTCCCATGCTCTAATTTTACCTCTCTTCTTCTTTTTCTTACGCACATGTAGTGGCAGCACAAAAAGGGCCAAGCTTGGGGATTTTCGCGATAAGCCATGTTGACGCATACAAAAACTAGATTCGAGTTTGTGGCCGTCAGGTGGACCTATCCGACACCTTGAAGTTTTCTTGCGAGCCCTCCTACCTTCCTCGAGTGTCATAATGTGTGCTGCAACAGGGAGCTTGGAACTGTTACAACCCATATCATGCTTTACTAGTAATTTCACAATTTAAGGTAATTCTGGTGTTAATTAAATCTTTATTAACACTTGGTATTATTGAATGGTTGATTTATATTTTAGTTAATCTTAAAATTATTCCTTGATTTATAAAAAATATGTGTTATGAATAAATCAAGATGTGAAAACTAGTTTATATGGTAATAGCTCACGCATGTATATGGAAGGACATTATTAACATTTGATGAATTAATTAACAAAGAAATTATTAATTAATAGGTTTATCAATATTTTTATTTATAATAGTAGAGAATCCAATTATGAATCCAATGCAAAAAATGAACCAAATTAGAGTTAAAGTGAGAGAGATATGCCACGTTTGGCTTTCACTCAACTAATACCTTCGCTTTAACAACTGAAGGCTAGGCAAACTCACAAACTGATGTCTTGACAGACTCACAAACTGATAGATCGGTACATTAAAAAATCGATGGCTAGGCAAATTGATAAATTTATGGCTAGGGAGACTCACAAATAGATGGCTTGGTAGATTTATAAAGCGATGGCTCAGCAGACTTACAACCAATGGCTAGGCTGACTCACAAACTGATGGTTCGACAGACTCACAAACCGATGGCTCGACAAACTCACAAACCGATGGCTTGACAGACTCACAACCCATTGCTAAGCAAACTCACAAACGGATATCTAGGCAGACTCACAAACCTGTGACTCGATAGACTCACAAACTAATTACAAAGTAGACTTACAATCCAATGGCTAGTCAGAGTCACAAATCGATGGTTTTGAGTTGCCTTGTTGTCTAGCATAACCTGTCACAAAAATAGACATAACTTTTTATATATATGTTGGAATTCAATTATATTTATCTTGTTGTATTCATCTTTTGATCCTATACACATCCATATCGCTGACCAGGAAGATGAATTGGAAGATGATGTCTTGGGCGATCTTTGAGAAGAATGTGAAGAACAGGAGGAAACAAAGGTTTTACTATAGATCAACCTTATTAATTAGGTTTTAGTAGTAGATCTCTTCTTCTCTTCATGTTCCCTTGATCACAACTCCTTGATCCAATAACCAAAGGTTTCAGTTAACCTTCATTCTTCATCTTCTACCTCCAGTAGATCTTCTTCTAGGTTGGTAAACCTACCGAAAGGTTGTTTGGGTGAGTGCTTGAGATTTGAAGCTTGGATCAAACCTAGACAAGCTAAATTTCGAGTCTAGATAGGTCAAATACGAGATCAACAAGATAGAAAGTGTTCAAGTTAGTAGAAATCACCTTCTAACCCTGATTCACAACATAAAAATTTGAAACAATGCTTTTTTTTAGTATTGAATCTCACTCTATGATAGCTGTGATGAAATTTAACAAGTTTTTGTTGTGAATTTCAATAGTCAAAATGCTTAATTAATTATATTTGTTTATGTGATTCTGATTTAGCCCTATTTTAGGGCTTCATCTTGTGTCTTATTGCACTTCAATCACATCTATACATGCTAGATTACATGTTATTCCCCAAAATATGCATATTTGTATAAAATGCACTTATAGACATTATTTGCATGTTTTTAGGCATTTAGACCATGCTTGATGTAAGAGAGATAGAGAGGAGTGATCCTAGGGTTTATCTACCCTTGAATAGACCTAAAGTGAAGTTCGATGCTCCCTCAACCTACCCCTAGTGGCCAAAGATCCATTGAAGCAAAGATGTCCAAGAAAATCCAAAGAAACAATTCCAAGTGTTGATCCAGAGGCCAGCACAGCCGTGGTACCACAGAATGGCCGTGCTAGCACACTTGCAAATCAACAGAGCCATCTCCAAGCAAAGCTAGAATCACCACGTATGTGCCACTCAGAATGTCCATGATGAACTGACCTAGAACGGCCATGCCACCTTGCATGACTGTGTGACCCTCTGAGTAGAATGACCATGGAGCAGAGAACGGGCTGAGCAATCCAAGCCACCACGGTCATGCTACCCTAGCCCCACCACGGCCATGGTGACCACCTTAGTTGTGTCACATCCAGTACAAAATCAACCTAGTCCCTGTGATTTTCCCCATTTCTCACCTCAATCGTTCTCATCTCTCACCCCTCCCCACCACGGTCGTGCTACTCACAGAAACCTAGCCATTTTTGCACTACATTTCCCATACTACACCTCCTTGACCTATTGTGTCCCCCACACCTATATATACCTAGGTGGTGGCTGGAGCACGAGGTTGGCCACCCTTAGCTCACTCCTACCACTCCATTTTTGCCCCTTAGCCATTCCACTCCATTTCCACCTCTATTCCACTCTATTTCACCATTTCCACCACCAAAACCATAGTTTCCTAGTGTTTTGCCCCCATTCCACCATCATCCCATGCCATTGCACCTTAGAGGAGAGAGGAGGACATCCTACAGTTTCTGAAGTGGAGGAATTATTCATCTACACCAAGCTCCATGGCTTCTTCTACCTCTTTCTCCCTTATTTTTGTATTTTGCATTGCTATGAGTATCTGGGTCCCTTGGGTGGGCTATTTGGGGTGATAAATGTTACTTTGATACCATGTTGGGGAAATATGATTTGTAAACATTGTAATTTCATTTGTTAATGATTATGTTCTATTTCCATCTCACTTTACATGAATTGCTTGTTGTTTTGTGCTTGAAATCACCTAGGAATTTAGGACAACTGCTTATATGTGTGAATTTTGGGATTTACTCCTAGGTCCAATTCTTGGATCCCTAGATAGATACCCATCTTCCTACATTCTAATCAATTCCCCTAACCCTAGTTGAGAGATCTAAGTAGCTAGTTTAGATGAATTTGGTGTGCTTAGCATGGAGATTTCTCAAGGCTAGAATGTGGGTGATAGGAGGCCTAAAACCTCTCTTCCACTCCCATTACTAACCTCTGCCCCTAATCATCCTAAGATCATCTAACCTATAAACCTAGACTTGTTTAGACTCTAATTGAATTACACATAAACCCTAACCCAATTGAGCCTCACAAGGATAGTAGGGAGTGTTAGGGACTAGTTCTCCTATACACAACCTAGCATACCCATGGTCAGTTAGTAGCTTAGGCCAATTCATTAGAATCTATCTCATTGTTTGGTTTGATAATCTAAATGAAATCATTATGTTCATATGTCACCCCAACCTAATTGATAAGTGCATCCCTAAACAGCCCGCATTTCCCTTCATTCTTTAAAACCCTAATTTCCATCTTGCTTAGTTAGTTCTTTACTTTCTTAGTTAGCTTCTTGATTTGTTCTTGGTTTGTTCTTTCTAGATTAGGTCTTTGATTGTTCTTTTGCCTTGTCTTTCCTGCCTTAGTGTAGATTGTTCTCTTCTTGCCTTTCTTTCTTGCCTTGCCTTTTCTTGCTCAGTAGAATTACATGTCTAGGGTTAACTTAGGTTTTGATTTTTGCTTGTATTCCTTTACTTGCTTTCTTATTTGAACCTTAGTGTAATCATCAAAATCAACCTTTAAACCCTTAACCCTAGACTCCATAGTAGGAACCTAGCTCAAAAACTAACCTAGTCTAGTGCCCCCTTTTCTCCCTGTGGATCGACCCTATACTTTCAGCCCTCCTATACTATGACACAACCCCGTGCACTTGCGGGTGTAGTGTTTTGGTTTATGTGAGTGTGTTAAGTTAGGTTCTTATAAATTTTGAAAGATATCCACTATGTGTGTCTGTTTGTGGGGCTTCATCTATTCAAACTCCAATTGAGTACTGTGTAACACCATTAGCAGAAATGCACCAATCTTTCTAGCGCCATTGTTGGGGACAAAATGTGCCATAGCTACCTAGTAGTTGTGGTGTTGACTCTCCCCTTTGGCACCGTCTTTTGCCAATTTACTTGTTTGTGTTTGAGAAACACACCTGATTCCATATAGAAAGTTTGTTGTGTGTGTTTCTATGCACGACATGTGATGAAATGGTAGATTTAGAGGCATCAGAGAAGCTGGGTTTTCCCTATTCCACTTCTGAAGGATTGAGTTATGGTTTATGATAATTATGAACGTAGCTATTTTTTTCAGATGATTTATGTGTTTAATGTCAAATGCTAAATTTTTTAAAGTAGGGTAATGATTATAAATGATGATGAATTTATTATATCACATTAAATATCATTATATGATAGATACCCTAGACATTGTATAATCCTTCACATGCATGCGTTGTAAGGAGGAAGCATGCTTCCTGACTGGACATACTCTAGATCTAGGTGATTTGGAATGTATCAAGAAGATGCATGGATCTAGACCAGTGAGGATAGACTCCTTATGATTTATGTGGTACCCAACACCAAATGGAGATGTTGGTGGAACCTGTGTTGTGGATCAGTGGACATCTTTGGTAGGTCCATTGATGTAGAATAAGCCACATTGCTTTGACTCTCTAGTTGAGTACCCGAGTTTAGAGGAGGAGTCTAGATATCCAATCGCCCCCATTAGCCACTAAGATCCAGACGTGGTAATGCCCGCAGCACACATGGTATTGAGATTAAAGGCTTAGGAACATAGGCATGCTTCTAAGTCTTGTACAATGAGATCATAGCTTGCTGTGATGCTTTCACATGTTATGGTACACCTCATGTGGGTTTGCTGGCATATAATAATTGGATTAATGAACCCAGCAGTTAGTTAGTGATTTACTTCGATCAATTATTTGTGCATTCTGTCTACTTAGATTGTTGTTAAGATTCTAATTGACTTGGTTACCTTCGTGAATTCTTAGACTATGAATATTATTAAATTTCTTAATTCTTGGTTACTTGTTGATTTTCTATGCATTGAGTCAGTAGATCATCAACCTACTAAAACATTTTTCAGGTAAATGACCAACTCCACTAGAAGAGACAAAATCCAATTTTTATCAAAATGAGAGAAGAAGTAGTTCGTTTAGTTAGTTGGTCTCTTATCTTTCCTCTGGCTCCTAGGAATGAGAGAGTGAGAAAACATAGCACTTTGTAATGAGTTGTACTTGATGCATATTAAATGGGAACTCTATTTTATATGTAAAAGTCGAATTGTGTTGTATCCTTTAATGTTATGTCTGAAAGAGATGTTATCATCTAGTTAAATGATGTTATTATATATTTGAGAGAAGAAAAAGTTAAGGCTGATTTTTAGTTAGAAATTTAAAAGTGAATGGTTAGTTGTAATCCCTCCTTGATAGGTCCTAACCCTAGTTAGTGGGTTTGGGTTGTGTCAGGCACATTGGCTTGTAGGTAGGTGCATCTACCCATAGATCTACATCCAACGGTTCATCCAGCCAGGCCCACTAGCCACCACCAGCTCTAGGGTTGGGTAGGCATTGGGCCATGATATTGTACCACACATGGACATGAGGGATAGGCCTAGCGAGCCCAATAATGAGGCAGCCACCCAAGCCTCCTCCCTTACCCTTGGATCAAGAGGGAACAGTCCACATCCATTCTCAAGGTAAATCTTCAAAAAGCATAACTTGATGTCAAGGTAAATATTCAAAAAGCATAACTTTATGATGCTTTGTTCAAATATAGATATATAATAAGTCATTTTAATCAGAAAATACAAAGATTCCAATGAGATCTCCATAACCCAAATCTACTCTTCCATCCATTGATATCCTAAAATGCTTATTTTTTATTTTTTTGAGATGTTTCATGGTATTTCAACGCACAATCTTGATCCTTTAGCTCTAAAACATTATGCTAGACTATGAGTGTAACATTGACAAGTTGATGTAACCAAATTTGACCTTTCCTCATTGTGTGAACCCCAATTTGATCTATGTCGACCTAAAATAGACTTTCTTGGTAAAGATCACTACTTTAATGGCTAATATTGTTCAAGTGTGCTTCAAATATCTATCAATGCTCTAGAATAGTAGATCAAGCAATGTGATGAACTCTCTTTTGATCATAATGCTTATTGTATGCTAGTGATGGCTTGTGATACTTAACGTGTATTAATATGCCTTAATGTGAACTCATGATGTTAAATCTTGAACCTTGCTCAAATGTTGACTTTGTACTACTCATATCTATATTATTACCACTACATAAGTAACTTCTTGTTCTTTGTGCACCTAAATGCTACGTGGATCATTCTTGTACCCAAAGGTAACCTTGTGACCTAATTAATATTGACATGTATATGACCTATGTGCATGTTGTTAACTTGGATATCTAACCTTATCCAATCTTATACTAATGATGAACCATGCTACAATATACCTTCAATTTTTTAATTTATTAATTTTTATGACACCCAATAATTAGATATCATCCATAGTGTTATGATGACAATCATGCATGTTAATGACTCTAAATGACATAATACGATAATGTTGATGCCCACATCATTTAGCTTGATCAAATCTTATGATATCTCTATTTAAGATCTTGAAAACAAAATGCTAGATACTTGATTTAGTTGTGACATGTCACTTTACGATCTAAATAAATCTATGATGTATTATGTATCATGAAATGAACTTGCATTACCTGGTTGTAGATATTGAATACAATATTGAAGGGAGTGATATCTAGACTTAGGTGACATATTCAACCACCATGAAATAGACAATGATGAACTAATCTTGCCGAATTTAATCAATCACCCTTGTTTGAAATCTCATGATCACTTGGTTGACTTAATTGCCAAGATCTATTCAAGTTTCTAAATAAGGTCTTCCAACTCAAATGGCTTCTCTTGTGCTCTAATCAATGTACTCTTTGTGCTCCTTTTGGCCAGACTAGTGGTATGAAACTTGGTAGTATGTATGTAATATAAAATTCTTGGTTGGATATACTTGTTTGAGCTACATGTTCCCTGTGACTACTCTTTTTGGTCTTGATTAAACTATGTTGAACAAACCTTGAAATACCATTAAACTTATATATTATACAAAACTTTGTGGACATGCATGTATTCTCTAGGTAAGTACATATAGTGGGAAATCCTACTTAAGTTGTCAAGTAAGGGAGGACCAAGTTGATAAAAGGGTTAACTCTTGACTTAGTATTGTAGTCTCTCATGTTGAAATAGGTATCATTAGTATCTTTAGCTTTAATGACCCTCACAGACCCTTCCTTTCAAAAGCTAGTGAATGGCCATATGATGTTGTTCAGTATGATGGAAATGCACTTAAAACATGCTTGCATGTTAAAAAGAAAGTCTTTTGATATTGTTTCTTTCATTCTTCTAATTACATAAATTTTTTCCAAGCAATATATGTTCTCTGACCCTTATGAGTTTATGTCTTTTATAGAGTACTCAATACATTTGCACTTTTTTTTGCTATATATATGTTGATGATCCTCAAACATAAATAATAAAACCACATCCACTATCATTGAATACCCTTCCTAACTAGAAGAGTCTTTGAACACTTGTTGATTATCCTTCCTATCTCGAAGCAAAATTGTCTTTAGACACTTGTTGGTTTCCCTTCTTTCATTAATAAATGGCCATATCTTCAAACACCCTGATTTACCTAATTAATTAGAAGTGGCCATGAGTTGTGCAACCTCATTTCCCTTCATGTGTTGAAGAGGACTTGTATTAAGACACCTATGATTGCCTTTCATGATTTGAAGTGACCATGTCTTTGAACATTTAAGACATAATTGAAGAAGTCAATCTAAAATGAGAAAGTTTTCCATGACAAGTTTTTCTTATAAATTATTATCTTTACCTCTCTATAAGTCCATGCCTTGCACACATCATTTTAACATACTAATAACATCCAATTTTGTGTATATTGCATGCCTAAATTCCAAATGATGATTTTGACCATTGGACATAACGCCCATCAGTTTCCACAACCAATGGTGACCATCCACAACATCAAGACCAAGAACCCACACCATCTAACCATCCATTAATTCCTAAATGATGGCTTCTAGCAGTGTTCAGATCTACCATCGAGAAGGGAAGTTAGTCTGACCATCAATTTTGAGAATTGATGGATAGTCTACACAACTAGGTAGAACAACTATTAGTTCTCAAAATCAATGGTCCACCAAGATACATTGACCGGTCCAAGCTCAATCAATGGAAGGAATCGAGTCTACCAGCCAATGGCCAGACAAAACCAATGGCCCACTTGGACCCAAGGAAGAGTGCCTACCGATAGCACACAAAAGTCTACCAATGGATGGCCTAGCAGATGATGGTTCCTCTATGCAACTTGCCCGCCGATGGCAGTACTGGATGCATTGATCATTCAAGAGTGTTAAGCATGTGCCCTGAGGCACGTTCTCAGATTTGTAGTGCAAGCTAAAGTATACCCCCGAGCACCTCGAGTTCTGTACCAAGAGCTATAAATAGGATACGTCATGCAACATAGAGGGGGCCACGATTCAAATAAGATGACTGAATGCTACTGACCAACCACCTTGCCATTGGCATATGAGTTGTGCCTTCCTCCCATCAGTTCGTGATCTCTAAGGACGAGATTCAAAGGAGAAAAATTCCTTCACCACTATAACACAAATATACATCAATGGCATTTAATATTATGGCATTTGTTTAAAAATGCCACAATATATATAATTTTAGTGGCATTTCTTATTAAATTGTGATAAAATCATAATAGAAGAACTCTAGAATATCAACGTAAACAAATTGTTATACTGTCTGTTATACATGCCAATTGAATAGTCAAAGTGTAACTTGACTTGGGTAGGATTTTTTTCCCTTTTCATTTCATCCAAAATTTCACAAACTCGCCAACTTTTGTTTATATCCCTTCTAGTCTTCTCTCTGTTGGCCCTAGAAATGTCCTCATTCAAGTGTGACGCCTGTTCTATAGGACGGGTCCTATAGAAACCTGGTAGGATCCAATAGGATTTCATTATAGAGCATCTTTTTCATTTCTCTCTCCTTATTTTTTTAAGGGGGTGGGTTTTAAAGAGGAGTGAGAAGGAAACACTACATTGTGATTGGTTGTCCTATGGAATTTCTATAGGACACATCCTATACTACTGGATTGGATTCAAGTGAGCAAGACTCATTTCAAATTTCATTCAAGGGACTGAAGGTTCAATGATTTCCATGAGTCGGGGAGTTCTAAGACTTGAGAAGGTTTGCAGGGAGTTGATCCTAAGGCTTGATCAGCTACAAGATGATGAAAAGAGAATGACCAATGTGGTGTCCTAGACATCATAGCTTGAAGGTGGTCTGTCAGCTCTAGCATGACCTTATCACCACCATTTTTGAGAATGAAGAGGATGTGGCCAAGGAAGTTGTATTAGATGGGGCCGAATAGATGGAATCTTCTCTCAAGGTGTCCGTATAAATGTTGCAGGATAGATAGTGGTATAGTGGGGATGACAAAGCTATTGGATCGGTTCTAGATTGCTCCCCCCAAATCCATATCGGCACTGATACCTCTCCCTCTCATTTTCTTTGATGTGTTCTTCTACCTACTCTAGGACCCATTCGAGTGCGTCTTCTTCCATAGGCTCCTGTCACCACTATTCCACACCATCGAAGATGAGGCAAATTTTCTCCGTTGCAATGTTCTCACCACACTGGAGCACTGCCTCCCTCTCCCAGTGCATCGGTTCTACCCAATGTCCGGCCGCCTCATCTGGATCACAGGCAACACCGTCTCGACTCACTTCATTACACTTGAGGGCAACTTATTAGAGCTCACTATGGCCCATCAGGATGACAACTTTGTGACACTAATATATGAAGGGTCCAAGGTTGCCTCTCTGCTTTGATGCATGACGTCATCCTCTCTCTCTTTAGATGGGTGACCCAACCAACCCGAGCTCACACTATATGTAATGATTTTCATAGATGTAACATGTGGAGTCACTATAGGAGTAGCCACACACTAGGTGATGGGCGGCTTTGGATGGGCACACCATCATATAGTTCATGAAAAGTTGGGTGGGGTTTTGGAGGGATGACGTGAGATTGAACCGCCTCTATTTGATATGAGTATGGTGGTTGCTAAACTTGGTGGGCTACTTCAGCATATAATCTCAGAGGTTGAGGTTAGATGGGGAGGAGTGTCCTTAACGGCAAGACAACTTAGACAACCAAATGTTGTTGTAGTCTTGACATTGTCCAGGAAACTTTCTGGCTCATTAAGATCCAAATCAAAGATATTCAGTGGTGGGTCACAATGAGGACAGACAAAGTCTCCATCCTAGCTTCATATAAGGGGAGATTTTTGAAGTTGATGGGAGGGCGTTGAAGTACACCCCTTGGGGGGACTTCAGTAGCAGTCTGACGTGGCATCATGTTTTTGGAGGCAAACGTTGTAGGGTAGGAGGCTCAAATTTTTTCATTTGAATATGTACTAATGAACAGAAGAAGGGGGGAAAACTATTATGAAGAGATAAGAACAGAGGTGAAGGGTATGGTTGGTAGCTAGAGGCACTAATCAATGACAAGGACTACAAGTGCGTGTTGTTCTATACCAACAAGCATGTGTGCCTCTACAACTTGTTGTTGACTCTTGTAGAAGAGGAGCTACAATCTAGGATGATCCAAATTAATCTTGAGTGAACTATTGTTCTGTATGTTGAACACACTACTGCAACATATTACAATCTTACACCTGTTGTTGTCATGGTTTGGTTGTCCGCACCTTGTTTTTGTATTATTTTCAGCATTTTCAATGAAGAGTGTTGGAGGTTTTCAGCAATATTTGATGAAGAGTGTTGGTAGTGCTACCCTAGAAGATGATAGAACAAGTACAAAGAGAGCTATATAGGGATGAAAACTTCCTACTTTGTACCTGATGGTTAAGGTACTTCAACATTCTGATAAAATTCCATGCATATCACTATTGTTTCTAGTTATTGTTACAGGATGATAGAGATAAAGTGTAAGACCTCTGACGTGAGTTTTAAGGTAACCCTGTTTTTTTTTGTTTAATCATGTGCTTAGAACCTTTATCTAGTCTTTTGATATGTAATTAGGTCTTGTGGAGAGCTTAAGTTTCAAGTTTGAGCTTGTTTGGATGAAGTTTGTGCTTTCTATGCTAGTTTTGGTGCAAATTGTAATTTACCCAATGTAGGGGGTTGATGTGAAATTTTACACCTATAGAGTGTTACCTGTCTTTCTTTACATAATCTAGAGGAAATATAAAGTGTAGGGCACCTTGTTTGAGCCTTGGTTGAGGAGTATCACCCCAGGTGGTGAATAGGGTTGATGTGAGTGTTGAATGCCCTGACCATGTGTGTTTGTGGTGTTGTCTCGACCTTAGGTCGTGGCCAAGGTTGGTTTTGGAGGGTGTCGCGGTTTACACACCTCCTCTAGATGATGGGGTCATGAACTAGGTAGTCTAGGGTGGTCTTGGGTCGAGATGGTTGCCCTATCATAGGTTGTCTCGACCTAGGGATGGTAGTGGGACCTTGTCTCGACCTAGAGGTGATGTTAGGTGGTGGTGTCATGACCACGGCCATGTGGGTTGACATTGTGATTGAGACACTACCTAGAGTGTATAACCATGTCTTGCATGTCATGCTTAAGTGGTTGCATGTTGGCCTTTTTAGTGGACAAGTGTCCCTTAGGTCCCTTAGTATGTTGATACCTCACCCCTTGCTCTCTCTCATCTTCCACCTATATAACTCCTTATCTCCCCTTGCTAGCAACCCTTTCAGACATCTATCTTCTTCCTCCTTCCTTGCTTATTCTTAGATCTTGGTGGAGTAAGGAGGTTCGTCCTTGGATCTTGGGGGATCAATCTCCTCTTGCATGTGGTGGTGGTGGTGATCTGAGCTCATCTTCCATCCTTGGTGAGTGTTTGTCTTCTAAGTTGATGTTTCTTTTGATCTCCTACCTTCATCTTCATCTTCCTCTCTTTTATTGGCCCTATACCATGTTTCTTCCATGGTGGTTGTTTTAGGAGAGAAAATCCTCATCACAAGGGTCATAGACCATGTTTTGACAAGGTAGACTCAAGTGTGAAGAGGATTTCTCCTCTCTTTCTCCATTTCTCTTTTGGTTTGGCCAAGAGCTTCTTTGCTTCTTTCCTTGGTCTAACTTTGACCTTGGAGTCTTCTCCTTCTCAAGGTGCTCTTGTGGTTGAGAGTGGAGCTTTTGGTGAAGCTTCTCCAACCCTTGGATCGTGTGTTTGGAGCTCTTGATCTTGGAGTTTGGAGATCTTGGTGGTGATCATCTTAAGGCGGGTCATATAACACTAAGCCTACTCTATTATTGAACTTCTTTACGCTTTTCATTACTGTCATTTCTCTGTATATTTCTTCCTCATCATGCTTGTACTTAGTGGTAATTTTTGGAGTTTGTTTGGTAGAGACATCTTGCTTGGTATGGTAGAAATCTAAAACCCTAATCTATGTTTACCCAATTTAGTAGATGATGAGTTGTGGAGGTTCTTCTCTAAGTTTTTCCCTCGATCTTGCTCCCATGCATGGAGTTCATGTACTTAGAAGTTGGATAGATGTTAGGTTCAGTTTTGGTTACCTTGATCATGGTTTTTCCCTTATTTGGAAGAGGTTCTTTCTTGGTGATTTCTTGACCTATGCTTTAGGATTTGGTGGTTAGTTGCTTGAGTTTTCCTTCATGGTGACCTTGGTTCTTCCCTTGGTTTATGTTCTATTTTGAGACCTAGATGTTGCATCTTGGTGTGGTCACGATACTTCCCTCTTGGTGGTCATGACCTTGATAGCTTTGGTCGAGATGCTTCCTTGTGGTTGAGTTTGACCTAGTGGTGTTAGGTCAAGGCTTTTGGTGTTAAGTGGCCTAGTCACCCCTGGTGTTGGTGTCTTGTTCCTGCCTTGCTTGGGTTGATACTCACCCTAGAGTGTAGGTTCATGACCATGATGGTATTGGGTCATGACATGGGTGGATATCGAGACACCCTTGAGACTGAGACATGTTTGGTCGAGATTATTTGTGAAACCCTAACCCTAAGTGTCACGGATGCCACATGACCTAGAGGATGGATGCCACAACATGTTGGTGGATGGTTGAGACACATGAGTGTTGTGGTCATGACATGGACCATGATGGGTGATCATGACCTATGTGGTTATGTGGTCAACATAGGGTGATTGTAGGTGGATGAGAAGTACATGTGAACACTTAATGATATTCATATATGAATGATACATAAGCCATATATAATGTTGTTTAGAATGTTATCTAATCAACTGTAATGATGTTTCCTAATCCTTATACACTCCAAGATGATGGAGGGTGGTGGTTCTAGGGTTGATGGTTAAACCTAGTCTTGTAATCTCTAATCGGCTAAGAGGAAACCCTAACCCTAATAATGAACAATGATCTTGCTTGTTTCTCTATCATGAATGGATTAAGATGTTATGTGGTTATCTCTCTCTTTCTTATTAACTTCTAACCATGCAGGTGTTATGATATTAATAATCACAACTAGTGTAGACTATGGTGATTATGATATGACACAGGTTGAATATGCCCTTTTCAGGCATGTTGAAGCATTTGTGATACAGGAATAATGTGAATAGGTCCTATGACCTGGAAGTGACTTGTTGCATAATATGAGACGGATTTCCCCAACGATGAGTTGAGGGATCAGTATCCCATGATATGTGGCCTTGTTGATGATGGTTTTAATGGAAATAATACAGGCATCTTGTGGTGATACATTTTATATCTTCTGGAGTTGTGTTATGCCCTTACTTTTATAGAACTTGTTTTGGCTTTGTACATTATAATGTGATTGATGTTAAAAGGCATTTAAATAGACTTAACTAATCAAGTGAAACATGATCATGTGGTTCTACCTAGTGCCATAGATTCATCTCAATGTCAACACTTACTGGATGGTGAAACGGGCTTTCCCTTAGAGGAAGCTTGGAGTCATATACTATTGAGTATATGCATTCACAAGATTTGTTGTGGGCCAAACCCTAGTAGGAGTGCAGTTGTAGGCCATAGCTTAGAGATATGTTACTTATGTGGTTTCACAGGATTAGTTGTCGACCATACCCTGGCAGGAGTGCGGCTACAAGTCGTAGCTCATTTTCACTAGCATCATAACTTGTACTAAGGTGGGCTAGGACTTTCAATGTTTGACTATATGTCATAGGTTGAGGTTAACTGGTATGTCTCTTATGTGTACTCGTGTACTGACCATGAAGTTTGATGAGGTCGTAGATTTTGGCTCTTCCATAGACCTTGTATGGCACTGATTTTGACTTAGTAGTGGTCGGTTGGATTTGGGTGGTATGACTCAAATCTTCAGGGCATAATAAAATACATAATCAGCCGTGTAGTATACTTGCTTAGGATCAAATATGAGAACATTGGGTGTAGCCTTGCTTTGATTTTGTACATGTTATTTGGTAGAGAATATACATGTTCTTCGTATTCCTTCTTAGATTATTGATTGTTCTACTATTCAGTAATAAGTGCCCAGTAGTGCTTAATTTGCTTAATTTAAAATACATATCATTTAACTGAATCCGTTCATCTGGATTAGTTATGTATCTACTTGCTTTAGTAATCTGTGTTAATAACAATGTTGGTGGAGAGTTATATCTCCTACTGAGATTTGGAATCTCACCATGTGGGTTTCTAGATTTTTAGGTGGACATGCATGAGGAGGTAGAGATTGTGTTGTGGAGGTAGATCAGCAACAAGGAGGACAGTAGATGCTAAGGTTGGCAATGCTTCTTGTGGTCCTTTTGTTGTTAGAGTCCTAGAGTCGTCCATATACACTCAAGTCTTCGGGGAGTTACGTATGTTCCTCGATGGTGTTATCGATATAAGTTTTTGGTTTATGCACCCTTGTTGTATATAGTTGGTTGTTGTACATGTTTATGTAAATGAACAGATATCACATGTGACAGTTAGTCTTTTACAGACATGTTGTAAATAACGAAACTTTATGATTTATAAATCAGATGGCAAGTTTTTGGACCCTGATGTAATAAGTTCTTGATGTTGGTTCTTGTTGTAATTGGTTTTAATTTTTAGTGTTTTTTTTTATAATCTGCTATAGAGTTTTGTTTTAATCTCATGGTTTGTGTTAGTATGATAAAGGGTGTCACATAAAGATGGATATGATTGCAAATGTACAAAGAATATATTGGTTCAACATCTAAATTTGATCAGGAGACAATCAAATCTTTAATATAATACTTATAATTATAATTAACCATACTTTATAGAATAGTACCTTGTTATATGTTGTGCATTATAATCATATTATTATTGTTTTTCCATTCTCTTAGCATCATTTATGGGTCTATAATTAATCTTTTTATTTAAAATTTTATTTTGTGAGAATTGTATTTCACATTTCCATTTTGACTCTTGATGATGCATTACCACCTATCATTAGATTTGAAATCATTTTGTGTTTTTGAACTAAAATCAAAATGGCATATGTCAATGGGTGCCTAACAATAAATAAAATAAACACATTATAGAAACACCTTTGGCATTAAGGGCACCACATGATGCTACCATATGAAAGTAGGATAGAGATTTTGCTGACTTCCTAAGAGCTAAAAGTTAACCAAAAGGTTGCCATGAAACAAGTGATAAGCAATGCTTATGCCTTTTTTATTGATGACATGAAAACCAACCTAAAGGAATAATGAATTCAGTGACCCACCATGGTAGTGTAAACCCTCGCCCCCTTGACTACTCACACACTGGAGGGGTCATTTAAATCACATAGTGGACCAATATGTTTGATGTAATAATTCATTCCAAAGTGCACAACTTAGGTTTTAAACCCAGGTCCCTTCATTGGGGATCTTGTACCATTTCCAAACTACAACCTTGTTGGGGAAATGTTGATCACTTACCATTGTTATATTTATATCTCAAATTACATATCCATGACCACATTTTATTTATGCATGAGATGTAAATGTTTGTTGGCATTCTAGGGTTGTTTTCGGCTCTTGTGTGAAGCAATATCTATGTACTTTTAGCATGTAGCATCATGGTAGGCCATAATAAGCAAAATGTTTTTCCCTACATGATGCATGCTTGTTTTTAATGACATTGTATATGGTGATTTCTAATAATTGTAGTGGTGAGAATTCATGAATAACATATTAGTAGATGTTGGGTAATATGATTTCTATACAATCTAATATGTGCATGAAAGAATATATTTCTTCTTTCAAATAAATTCCATGCTAGTTGAAAGTTTGTTGGCAAAAAATGTAAGGTCGTTATCTTATACAACTAATAGTTTGATGTCTTATAGAATATTAAAGTTGTTCTTAGGTTTCTTAGTGATTCACCATCAATGAACTCCTCTAAATCTACTCATATATGCACTTTGATAAAATGCATATCGATTGGAGAAAATCATCTAGTCCCCCAAAGGCTTTTGCTTAATCATTCATTCTATTATTTATTTTATGAAAACCTACCAACAAAATCAAATAGTAAGGCTACTATGGTATCCAATGACATGATCTATCCATTTATAAACCTTATACATCCTTTTTCAGGCAAATCATATAAAAGGTTATAGAAATATATTTATGGATGCTTACTCATCTCCATATTCTAAAGACTTATTTTCTACCTGTAAGGATGTCCAAAATTCAACCCTAGTATACTTGCATCTTTAAGACTCAATTATAAATCTTCACTATCTTAAGACACCCCATAAGTTTGTGTTGGATGGATTCAAGATTTTGTTAAATGAGTTTGTGAATAGTTTATACACATAGAATTAATAGTTCAAACATTTTAGGTGATTAACATGTATATTGATGAAGGGGTGGTCGACCTTGTTCTTACATATCTTCTTATTGAGGATGTCATTATAAATTTTGTTTGATATATTTTCTTATATTTTATAGTCCTTCTTGTCCATCACTTGCATGCTTTTCTTTCATAGATTCTCGTGCTTGGTATGGAGTGTCTTTCATACCTTTATCATGCTTTAGAGAGTTCACTTTCACTGAAGGTGATATTTTCCACAAACATGGGCATTTGCCAACTCTAACAATATGCAAAACATACAAATCTAACACTCTTCTAGTGTAGCAAAACTCGTCGCTTCTACTCATTTTATATCTCTATTTACTAGTTTTCTTGATCTACTATAAAAAATTATTCTAAATAGATTGCAAATAAAGACCTTTTTGTTTGATCATAAGACACAACATAAAATAATTAACATTATGTAGTCTTTTTTGTTCGAAAATTGTGATCATATTAATAGATATAACTATTTTACAAATGAAACTGAAGTTCCATTATGCTATTGTGGTTGAAAGATTGATACATGGCCTTGGATTTTTATTTTTTTTTTATTTTGTTCTTCTTCATGTCGTTCCTTCCTTTTTATCAAAAATAGCTCTGTTCCTTTTATATCAAGCCTAATAAAATAAAATCGTGATTCTATTTTCTCTTTTTGGCATATGGATCTTGGGGTTCATTGAAACTTTTGAATTTGGTTCTTTCATCAATATATTAGATGATTTATTACTTCTTACCAAGACTAGTGTTGGTGCACTTATTTGAAAGCTTGTAATGTTAAAGCTCCACTTTACATTTTGTAGTTAATGAAACAATATCTCACTTCAATAGGTTTGTTAATCATTAAGTAAGCAACATGGTCAGTAAATGCTTACACATTTGAGCATTTTACAACTGAATCTCAGAAATATTCTTAAAGTGAAAGTGATTCACTCTTGAGGGTTAGATCCTGGTCATTATTGTGTCTAGTTACTTGTATACAAACATTCTACAATCAACATAACTTGTATTGCTCATGAATGCCTGACTCTCACATTCAACCTTTGTTATTAGTGTGGCTTCTATAACCACCCTATACCTCAAAGTTCATATTGCTTGTTGAAACTGTATGGTTTAGTTGGAACTACACATCTTCAATTGTGTTGAGGCATGGCTTAATGTTTAAGTTCACTTATGTAGTTACCTTCTAATGATTTCCTTATAATTATAACACCCTTACTATGAATTGCGTTCCAGACCACAATATTGAGTTTCTTAGATCTTTCGAACAAGCCAAATATTATTTCATGCTCATGACTCACCCTTAACAAGAGACTATAAAATAGTCATATTTTTCCTTAGAACTGTCTCATATATTAATATTTTTTGACTTTCTAGGTTGATAATAGATAGTCATGATTCGTTCACGAGGGAGAGGTGGGATGTTGTTGATGATTCACTCAAGCATTATCATCTCTATAATATCATTAGATACACTAATGTCTATCCTAAAGGATTGCACTTTAGATAAAGAAGATCAAGAATCTTCAAGAACAAAAGTCAATTTTAAATTGAAAGCCAACGTTATTGCTTGCTCAACTTCCTTCCAAACTCTCCTATAAGTTTTATTACATGTATTTTGTATTTCTACTAATTGCAACCATACATGATTAGATATAAATACTTAACTTTTACTTATTGTAAATGTGTATACATGGACAATTTTACTAAAATTGGTTGCAATTGGAGGAATGTTAAATTTTGACTTTCAAACTCACAATTTAGATTCATAGATTCCTACTAGTCTTATTCTTAAATCCAGTAGCAATGTCCTAGTTTCATCTCTACATAAGAGTTCAATTTCTTTGGTTCATGATCAAAATCAAAAGCTCCTTGTTGAAATTATCAGTCTTTCTAAGAGCTAACATGTGGCTGCTGAAAAACCTAAAGCCAAAACTATTGTGTGATCATGTTTTTACTACTTGTTGATACTTTGGAAGATTTCTATTGGGGCTTGTGTTGCTGTTGTGTGACCCTATCATTTAGTAGAGGACTTTCTATTTATTTACCTTAGTGTTTCTACTCTAAAATGAAAAACAATAAGCCTTGCAGTGGTTGTATGCCTTGTAGTGGCTTTCACACTTTGTCATCATCATTATGATATTCATATGTTCATATGCAACCACTAATAGACAAATACTCTTCATGTTTTTTATAGTGGCTTTCCACCAACTCTGAGTACGATAACTACACCGTTAAATAACATTTAATTTCCCAGTCAAACTTGCAAATTCAAAATATGATGCTTTCTCTTTAGGAGACATATGACAAGAAAAAACTTGGAAGATAGGATTTTCCACACTTTGTGCAATTTTTGTTTGCTTGTCAAAGATATCTAGCTAACTATCATTATTTGTTACCAAATATTTTTTAGACCTCTTCTTGCTTTAATAGGCTCCTTCAAAGGTAGTTCTAAATGGATGGATCATGAGGTGACTTATAGCGCTTCTATTACTTTGCTATTCTAACTTTCACTATTGACATTACTTACATCCAAGCACACAATGGTTACATGTCATATTGAATTCCCATTGGTACGCTTTGTCTGTAGACATATGTAGCCTTGGATGTACTATTATCTAGTCTTTTCCTAGCCTTCCTGAGAAGGATCCAAGTTCTTAAAGAACACCGATGTAGGATTTATGAAGATCATTCCCACCAAGCGCAAGTTCATATTGTCAAGCCAACATTATAGAATAAGCAAATATGAGAACATACAGTTCACATACATATATCTTTTCATTATATCAAGGAATATATGGTCAAAGGATGTACAAACAACTATATTCATTAGGAAATGTTTTTTTATATAAAGTCCATGCATTAAAGATGAAAAACGATGCTTACAGATAGAAAGTCTACAAGCAAAGAGTATAGATAGTGTTCTACATGTGTACACCAAACATAGATGTATCCTTGCTACCCATGCATTAGATCTAGATGAAAACAACCAAGGATAGAGTAGAAAATAAAAATGTACATGTGGGAGGAACCCCTTAACATAGGCCTCAACAAAAAATAAGTAGATGTTGCTAAGATGGCAAGGTTCTATCTATGTGATGATCATAGCATCAGAATCCTCTGTCGTTAGCAATGATGTCCTCTAGGGAGTAGCATCAACCACCATTGTGATCTCCAAACATGTTGCCTTGATTGTCTTTAGCATCTATCACCTAGGTTGATGTAGATTCATGTCTTGCAATGCAATTGTACAAATAAAGAATGTTCAATATCAGTTAGTATAAGTTGGGTAGGTTTTGAGATGTTATTAAACTTCCTATTATTTCTCTCTAGCCAGATATTTCATAAGATATGTATGACCAAGTCTTTAGGGGGAAATCTAGAATGTTGTGGTAAGGGCTTGATCCTAGTGATAAAGGAGGGTTGGAGGAGGTTACTAGTGTCAGAATGCTACAAGAAAAATTTGTACAGAAGACGTAGCATGGTGGAGCCGTTGGTGAAGAGATATTGTGTGGTTTCTTCATCTCTCTTGTAAAGGTAGCATATGGTAGGTCCCATGAACCCTCTACTGGTTAAATGTTGGTTTGTAGGGATTCTATTGAAAGAGAGTAGCCAGTAAAAGATTTTGTGTTTTTGCGGCCATTTAGTTTTCCATATGCAAGCCATATCAGAAATATGTTCCCTATAAGTAAGATGAGTGTAAGCTACTTTCGGGGAGTATTGTTGTCCCCAAATCCAAGAGATCTTGTTGTTGGTGTCGTATTCAAGTTCGTGGATTATATCTCTCAGGGTTTTGTTTATAATATGATTTTGAAGATGATTTTAGGTGAGTTTTTCCTGTTGCTAGTGAGGAGTTGGAAAGCTTTAGCAATATTGAGATTTTTCAACGATGATGGGATAGGAAGGTGTGTGTATTTAGATTTTGAATAGTGTTATGATGGTACCATGGATCCACCCAAAAGTTGATATTATGGTGTGTGTGTAGGGGGGAGATGAGATGCTTAATGGTGTCCAGATTTTTATTGATGTACTTCAATAGTGGGGAAGACATGTTGTTACTGGTGTGGTGCCATGGAGGTTTGTTTTTATAGTATTTCTAGAGGATGAATTTCTTCCAAACCTTGTTGGTTCCAGATGAGAGGATGTTTATGATCTTAGTGATAAGACAGATGGTGTGTATTTTTATGTTGATGATGCCCCACCCTCCAAATTAGATAGGTGCAATGATGGTGCTCCAATTGATGAGATGGATCTTCCTATTTGGATTATCATCTTTGCAGTTATTCCATAGGAAGCTCCTCTTGATGGTGTCTATGATTTTGAGTGTCTTACTCGGTAGAGGAATACAACTGAGGTAGTGAGTATTGATTTTAATCTTGATAAGGGTATATAATGGGTGTGAGTATTCCATGTTGGTGAGAGACCTTAGATGGTGAAACTAAATCCAATTTCCCAATCCATACTTGTTATCTCATCCTTTTACTTTCTTGTTCTTTTATTTTACTTCTTGATTTGATATACTTTCTTATTGCTTGTTTGTTGAATTACCACCATTCCATAAGGAACACAAAACTCTATCTCACCTCTTACTGGGTGTATCTAAGATAAGACTCTCAATTCTTAACACATACCACCCTTGCCCCTATGGATTGCTCCGATCTACTACATTAGACCATGTTATTATCATTATGAGGTCTTGAGTGTCTGGTTATAAATTTAAAGTTTGATTACTCTAGATCCGCTCCCTTTTAGACGTGTGATTTTGGAAGATCAACCTTTTGAAGTTGTTGCCAGGGATAATTCATGCCTAAATATACTCCTAATTTCCTCTCTTTGTGTAGAGTTTCCCTAACTTTCTCTTATTTTACTCACGTTCACTACTTATACCTCGATGCGAAGGTAACTACTTTTTCCCATGCAGGTAACTTGCCAAACGATGGTTTGAACCATTGGACAAAACACCCATCAGTTTCCACAACCGATGGTGACCATCCAGAACATTAGAATGAAGGACATGCGTCCATTGACCATCCATCAGTTCCTAAACTGATGGATTCCAATAATATTCAGATTTACCATTGAGAAAGCTAGCTAGTCTGACCATTGATTCCCAAAACTGATGGCTAATCTACATAGCCAGGAAGAACAACCACCGATTTTCAAAATTGTCAGTCCACTAGGATACATAGATGTAAAGAGGCAAGATCACCTCCTTACTAAAATTTAAAGGAAGTACAACATATCCATCTTTTTAGAAAGATAAAAGATATTGAGGGATGCATGTATAATATTCCAAGTAAATAAGCATGCACTTGATTCATTATAAATGTCAATAGCAGCGGAAATAAAAGTACTAAGCCTATTACATGGCTTTCGTTGTTCATTACATGATTGTTCCCAAAAGAAAAAGATAATAGAAAAGGATCTAGCTATATCAACCTAGACATCCTTTCAGATAGCTTGAGATCTACTCCTGAGATGACTTCCTTCAAACTTGTCCTTCTCCTTGCTCAGCACCAGCACCTGCGTGGTTGGGAAAGCACCCAGCAAAAGGGGAAAGAAAACAAGGTATGTGTCACAAAACTAGTCTAGGATAACAAGATAAGTAAAGCAAAAAAGAACATGCTAGGGTTCATCATAAGATGAAGATAACAAGAGTATGAGGATATATTCAAAAGAAACTTGCCATTAACAATTACATTAAAAATAATTTGCATGTAAGATAATTATGCCTACCTAACTAAGTAGGGTTGAGGCACCTACCGGACCTCTAACCTATAGGTGAGGGGATAATAAGACATTCCCAGTCACCCACACAATTATATAGGGGAGAATAAAAACACTCCCCATGGCAATTAAATACATGTCCTCTGTGGGTGGTTGTACATAAGTACCGCTACTTTGAATTAAATAGAACATAAATCTACATGCTAGAAAAGTATTCATGGCAAGAGTAGTCATAATATTCAATAAGCATGGCAGTGGGGTATAATACCCAAACAAGAAGAAATTATAATGATTTGAGGCATGAACAACATTAGGATTCAAGAATAGAAGATTTAGGGTTCATTTAAGCCTCATTAGGGAAATATAGGGTTTGGCTAAAATTATCCCAACATAGGGTGTAAAGAATGCACATACCTCTCTTACTGATATCAATTACTAGCTTTCACCACTTTAATTGAGTCCAAGTTCCACTTTGCCTATTTTCAATGTATTAATATGTATTAGAGTACATAGTGCACATTAATGTATAGAAACCCTAATTTCATAACTTTTTAGCAAAATTCGGATTTATATTTTGAAAATATCACCAATGAACTTATTAGGTTCTCCTGATGAAGAAAACATATTTTTATGTTAATTTTGGAGTTATGATGATTAAGATGTTTTTATGGATTTTATGTATTAAATTCATTTTACAAAAATCACCCTTCGTCAAACCTTGAAATCAGACATTAAAAATATTTTTATTTGATAGAGATTAATTTTTCAATTCCAAAACATATTTATTTGTCAAATTTGGATAAGTGGATTAGAAGATATGAATTTTTCAATACTGACCAATAGGAAATTGCCACATCATCAAACCAGTCAAGATAGTTGAAGAGAGAGGGAGAGGGAGAAAACACTATGTGACCCAAGATCAGATTTGAAGTTGCATAGGTAACCAAACTAGAGCTTCTAGAGAAGGTAAAATAGAAAGAAACTAAAACCCTAGAAGAACATGGTAGATAGAGATGGAGATCATTGATTTTAAACATAGAAGCATGAGTTTTAAGTAGGGCTGGCAATCGGGTCCGGGTTGAGCGGGTCCTATTTTGGGTCAATTCGGTTCAGATCAAATATACTCGACCCGAACCCGACCCGAAAATAATTATGGCTCATACATGCTTGACCCGAACCCGAAATTCATATTTGCGGGTCTGACCCGATTAACCCGATGGACCCAAAAATATTATATAATATGCAAACCCGAAAAACCCGATAATGCAAACCCAAAAATAAAAACCCGAAAAACCCCAAAATTCAAACTTGCTAGACCCAAAATTGCTGCAGAATTTGCTAATTAATTATTGTTTTGCAAGCAAAGACTTATATAAACTATCACAAGTTTATGTTTATATGTGTTAAAAATTTATATGGCTAGAACATGGAAAAATATATATACATATGAAAATATAATTTTGGGTCGAGCGGGTTTTGCGGGTCGAGAATTGGAAACCCGGACCCGACCCGCAAATAATTTCGGGTTTTTCGGGTTTGGGTCATTTCAGGTCGGGTCGAAAAAATCAAGACCCGAACCCGCTTTAGTCGGGTCGGGTCAGGTTTTGCCAGGCCTAGTTTTAAGCATGACATGGGGCTTCTCAGAATACATAACTCAAAACATCAGTTTCTCTACAAAGTTGTTGTCCTCTCTGGTTGTGGTAATTGAGAGAGCCTAAGCAAGTTCTACCCATCCAGGGAGGAACAACGAGGGAAAGACAACTGTAGAAAAGTGACTAATTATGGGAGAGTGTGTCGGTGACTAGTAAATTGACAAAGGGGGATGACTCCTTCTAGTCTATCCATCTCAGGATGACTAGAGTTCCTGGTGGTTCGCATGGACTATGTATAGAGGTGGGAGATTTCTACCGCTTAGGAGGACGACTGTCAACCGCAGTCCGGGTCAAGACTAGGAGCTGCACAGATGCCGTCAAAGAATAGGAGGTTGAAGACCACACTAGCTATGAGGTATTGTCACTGAGCAAGCCGCAGGACTAGGTATATCTTGCTAAACCATCCTTCCTATTACATATTTGTTGATGTGATCTGATGGTTATGGGTTTGTGGTTAGATAAAAAAAAAATTTCCGCTGCCTGTTCTGTCCCATAAAACCCAAAAGTGGTATCACAACTACGTCAACATACTATGTTTTAGGATTAATCGATATGGTCGGTTTTTGGTTTTTCACCATTTATCTATTCCATGCAATGTGAATACTTAACTGGCTAATGTGCATATCCGATTAAACACCATGATCCCTATATACATATATGATGTGGTATATATATATGCAATCGATTTGTGTTGCCCTAAAATGGTTTTTATGGTGGATGTGTAGTGTGGTTATGGCCTATAAACCCCTATGTGTGTGCTTGGTTGGTTGTGGTTGTTTGCATCTCGGTCTGCGTACTGAGTCTTTTCTTCTATTCTGGATGTAACTTGAGATAACTCAAGCCTTCTCTTCTACCTTTGCTCCCCCCGAATGTAACTCGGGGTTTCCCAAAGAAATTTGTAAAACTAGGATAGTTTTATTTCCTATTATGTCAAAGAACGATGGACACCCAGACGAGCAATTGGAGGACTGAGACGACCGACTGATGGTGTGAGACGATCGGTTGGTGACAACCAACCGATTGGCCAAGAGGCGAACCAATCAGTCATAGGATGAGCTGATCAACCTAGAACGGCCCAACCACATATCTTCATCAACTACATGTTGTTGCATGTGATGTAGACCTAGATGACCGTAATTCCTTGTGGCTCAAGAAATTACACTAGGATGGACATAATCATCGCTTTATCGCTTCGCTTGTTTTCTTGTGGGATATAGCATGTATATGATACATAATGTATATGTGGTGATTGGATATGTATATGTATATAAATAACAAACCCCTCAATGTAAATATTAAGTTTGAGATGCCTTCCAAAAGCAACACACATGAAAAGATTAATCGACTAAGTGTGGGCATGCCCTAGCATGGTGCACCGTATATCTCGTGGAAGTGTGATGGTGAATATGTGGGTCTGCCCTAGCAGGGTGCATATTCATTGTGTTGGCATTTGGGTTGGACTTAACTAGGTGACCTTGATCAGATCAAGCACCTTGAGGCATGGAGATGTGCATGACAAAGAGTTGTGCATGACATCTATCAAGAGCTGCATATGATGCAATTGGCAACAGTTGCCAACCTGAAAGAATCTAGTTGTGGGTGACAGCCCTAGCTGGTCCATGACTTAGATGAAATCTGGATCTTGCTCACTAGAAGGTTATACGCTGCAATCTTCTGAATTGATGGTGAGGGCTATCAAACTAATCAAATAGTGGGAGCGATAATTAATTAACAGCCTAATTAATATCGTCAAGTTTATTCAAATCAAATCAAATCAAAAGGAGTTTTGACAAAATGCAAATGTTTTCTCTTGTAGAATCAAATGGCAAAGAAACCATCGTTTAAATCGGGTAATTTAATTGAGATAAATTTCCATAACTAGTTAAGGACTATGAGAAGTATTCTACATATTCCTAAGATACCAGTGGCTGTAGAATCCACTCTATGTATGCTTAAGGCATTGTTTGAGGTATAAAAGAAGAAGGATAGTTCCATGATAGTGATCAGTGGAATGGAGTCCAAGGACACATGCAAGGCAGAGAAGTGTTCTCCTGCCAAGCTGAAGTCCAAGTCTTCAGTGCTCAAAATATGAAGAGGATTAAGGGAATCAAGGAAGATGAAGCAAGAGATAGAGATCTCTACTTCTGGTGTATACATGATTGAGATTAACTTTACTACTTCTTCATCATGGGTACTTGATACCGGATGTGGATCACACATTTTTTCAAATGTGAAGGATCTGAAAAGAAGTAGGCCTTTAACGAAAGGTGAGGTTGAATTATGTGTTGCCAATGGAGCAAGAGTTGCTGCCAGCACAGTAGGAACCTATGAGTTATCTCTACCTAGTGGGCTGATAATAGAGTTACATAACTGTTATTATGTACCTGCCGTAAATAGGAATATCATTTCTATATCTTGTTTGGACATGGATGGATTTGAATTTCTTATTAAGAATGGAAAATGTTCCATTTCTAAAGATGGGATCTTTTATGGCAGTGCCCCAATGTCTTATGGTTTATATTTGATAGATCAATAGACAAGTGTATACAACGTAAACACCAAAAGACAAAAACTCAATGACTCAAACAAAACATACCTTTAGCTTTGTTGTCTAGGGCACATAAATGAGAATCGCATATCTAGACTCCATAAAGATGGATATCTGGACTCTTTTGATGTTGAATCATTAGAGACATGTGAATCTTGTTTATTGGGCAAGATGGCCAAGGGTCCCTTTTCAGGAAAAGGTGAGAGAGCAAGTGATCTATTAGGACTCATACATACTGATGTATGTGGGCCTTTAGAATAAATGCTAGAGGTGGGTATCAGTACTTCATTACCTTTACTGATGACTTTAGTAGGTATGGTTATACTTACTTGATGAAACATAAATTAGAAACCCTTGAAATGTTCAAGGATTTCATGAATGAAGTACATAACCAACTTGGTAGAAGTATTAATGCACTTCAATCTGATCGAGGTGGAGAATACTTAAGCCAAGAGTTTGAGGACCTTCTGAGAGCATGTGGTATTGTATCACAATGGACTCCACCTGGAACACAAAAACATAATGGTGTATCAGATAGAAGGAATCACACAAATCTGGACATGGTGCGATCTATGATGAGATTTGTTGATCTTCCAACTTCCTTCAGGGGACATGTTCTAACAACCGCCGCATTTACACTAAATTGCATACCATTTAAATCAGTTCAAAAGACACCATATGAGATATGGTACGTGTAACAACCCTGCCTCCCGGTAACCCCCACTTAAGGGAGACCAAGAGGTTAAAGTTGTTATCCCAATAAACCGGATCAAAGGTTCAACAATTAATCAATAATAAGTATGAAATTCTACCAAACTAGACTGAAAGATGGTATAAAATAAAACTTTTCATACCTTTGCAAAACTTTGGATCTCTACTACTATCCACAGCTTGAATCTATTCTATCTAATCCTCCTTGTACTTTATCTCTTATTTTCACAATGTGTCACTTTACCGTTTGTTCCTTTCAAAGTTGTACCTAAAATGCCAACAAATAAAACGTCGGTCAGCATATATGAATATGTTGGTATGTGGGGACAAACAAAATATCACACATAAGGCTAACAACCTAATTATCACAATCAAGTTAATTAACAATTCAATTTATGAGTTCAATCTGTCAAACTCCACCATTTTTGCCCTAACCCTGGAATACCACCTTTAGGGTTTCTCTTTACATTGACTTAAGGCCACCTTCTCCATCCTGAGCTTGGTGCCTGGGGTCACCTCTCATGGTGCCCATTAGTCATGCAATAAAGACCACCTTCTCTATCCTGAGCTTGGTGTCTGGGGTCACCGCTCATGGTGCCCATGGGTCTTCCCTCTTAAGCTTGACCTTTTTGTATCATCCATCAGGGTGGCATGTAGGTGCAAGAATACACACTTATATCATAATTGTGATAATCACAGTGACTTTATAATTTGTAAGTATGAACATCCAAACTAATAGGTTGCATCCAATGTGATTAATCATCCAAAAAACCTTCGGAAAACTAATGCGATTAACCATAATTAACTACATACCTATCATGCTGACTTGAGTGCAGAAATAATCTAACTAAGTAAGAAATCCAGTAAACAAGTAAGCACACAAGATGATCCTGAAATATACATCCAATTTTCCTATCATTGATCATACCATCAAGGTCTATTAAACCTAGTTGCTTCCTAGGGTTACTAGACCTTTTTAGGGTTTTGATTACAATTAGGGTTTCACTTCACTTTTACTATTTTAAACCCTAATTTTATAAAATTACTCACAACCCTAATTATCTCATCTACTCCTCATGAAAGATATTAAGGTTACCTTTTGACAACATATAACCCTAATTTTGGATTTAAGGTACTTTTCTTTCCCCTTTTTTTCCTATTTAGGGTTTCTAAGTATATTAACCATCATATTAGGTTTAAAACCCTAAATCTTGCAATTTCATCTTCCAAACAGGTTAAGATTCATCTTTATCATTAAACATGTTAACAATATTCGAATTAACCTATTTGCACATATAAAACTATCCCTTATCATCAATTAGGGTTTCTAACCAAAAATTAATACCTTTTTTCATCAAAATAAAACACTTTTGCAAACAGATACAGATTCAGGCCTTCTAACTATTTTTCACTTATTCCTCCCATTTTTTGATCAACTTTCATGTATTAAATTTCTTCATATGAGTTTTCTATTTATTTCTACGATTTTTGTGAGAAAACCCCTTTTTCTAGATTCCACACTGAATCCATAAGGATCACATGTCATATCCTGAAAAGTCTTGATTAAATCAAGGTATTGTGGTAGTGAATATATAATGATAAGAGTAGGGATAATAGGGCTACTATTTTTTACAAATAATGTTAATTGTAACAGATAAAGATAGAACTATCAAAAGAAGGAAATATTATGGAAAATAAAGGGACTCGTCTGGTACAAGCGACAGTCTTCATGGGGCCACACAAATCATTCCCTGCATGCTCAATCAATTAGAGAGGGAATCACCAGGAAATTTGGCGGCCGCTTGATCAGTGGACCGATGGTCCGCTCTTCAGATCCAATGATCCTCATCACACGCGCCTAATTTCAGCCTCTCCCGCTCTCGCTCATCTGATCCCGCTCGGGATCACGGTGGTCCATGATCGTACGGCTCTCGATTGTCATCTACCTTTGATCGCTCGACAGGCTGCGGTCAACTCCTCGGTTGACTATGAGCTCTAGGCCACCAATAGAGAAACGGAGGTGCTCGGAAGCTCCGTCGTCACCGCCTGAACTCAACGAACCGGTCAATTTCTTGAAGCAACTTGACCTTCACCACGAACAGGTCACCGGAGTTCTAGTGAGGTCGGTTGGTTGCAAGGGGTGTAGGTTAGGATGAAATCGACAATTGAACTCGCCTTTCAACTCGTCGTCGTGCTCCGCAGCGTTTGGGTTAAGAATTGGGTATGTTGGTACCCTCGAGTACCCCTCCCTTATATAGGGCTAGGTCAGGGTGTCCCATGAATTGGTAACTTCTTCCCTTGTTAACGACAGCGCTAGAAATCGGGGTCTAGATTGTTCGGAACAATCTCCCGAAGTCGATGAACCTCTTACTTCTTTGAATTATCATCTCAAATGCAATATAATAGGATTCCAAAATCAAACCCCTTTCCTTCTGTGACTTGGAGTAGATGATGAGCGGTCACCATTGGATCTGTGGTCCCATGGACCACGTGGGTCATCCAACGGCCATCATCGCTCCCCGAAACTCAATTATCCAATAATTGATAAAAAGAGTGTTTTAACAAGGAAACTTAGGAAATTCATTTCTCTCTCCTCGATTAGTATTTTTTTCTCAAATTTTAAGCAAAACTCCATTGTGGCATTATCTAACTATTTATTAAATTTGGGAATCAAATTCCAATGGATGAGAAGGTTTCCTTCACTCCCAAGTTAACCATCAATTAATCCAAAATTAATTAATATTTCTTTTCCCTTTGTCATTATCTTGTTATCTCAAATCCCTTAGACCTCAAGAAATCCTAAAGGCATGAATTACCATATTGAGGAATATCTATTTTCCTTTGTCCTCTTCTATATGTCTATTTCACATATATTTCCTTTTATTAGATAAATCCTTTTCCTTTTTATTTCTCTTTTCTTTTCAATTGGGCTCAATGGACAACAAAGCCCATTATCCATTAATCAAGGCCATTTCACACTAAATCCGTCAACAAATCAAATATAGATTTCATTCATCAATTAAAAGAGAATTACACTTTTCGATTACATAACTTAGAAAATTGAGGTTATAACATCCTCCCCTCCTTATAGGAATTTTGCCCCCAAAATTCAAGCAATCAAACAAACAAGTCACGGTATGCTTTCTCCATGTCCGTCTTCAGCTCCCATATAGCCTCATCCTCTCCATGGTGCTTCCAAAGAACCTTTACCATCTCTATACTCTTACATATGAGCTCTTTCACATTGGTATCTAGAATCTGCAAAGGTGACTCGGGATAAGTCATCTTCCCTTGAAGCTCAATAGGTTCAATTCTCAACACATGGCTCGGATCTCGCACATATCGCTTCAGATTGGACACATGAAACACATCATGCATCATGCTATACTGAGGAGGTAACGCCAAACGATATGCAACTTCACTAATCCTTTCTAACACCTCAAATAGACCCACATATTGGGTACTCAGCTTTCCTCTGTTCTTGGCTATAGCTCAGAGCAGTCGGATTTTCAAAAACACATGCTCTCCCACAGTGAAATGCACATCAGTCCGCTTTCAAAAACTCACATTTTGAGAAATTTTCGTAAAACTTTTGCTTTATCAGGATATCAAGGACTCTACCCAGGTGGTTACGGGGTAGATCTAGGTCATTGGAGTACACCAGGATGTCATCTATGAACACTATCACAAAAGAGTCAAGGAACGGCTGGAACACACTGTTCATAAGGTTCATAAAGACACTAGGCGCATTGGATAGTCCAAACGGCATGACCACAAACTCATAGTGGCTGTATCGGGTTCGGAAAGACGTTTTAGGTATATCCTCACTTCTTACTCTCACTTGGTGATATCCTGACCTCAAATCAATCTTGGAAAAGACTTGAGCTTATTTGAGTTGGTCAAACAGGTCATCTATTCTGGGTAAGGGATACTTGTTCTTAATGGTTGCCAGGTTGATCATCTGATAGTCAATACACATCTGAAGCGACCCATCCTTCTTTTTCACAAAGAGGACTGGTGCTCCCCATAGCGATGTACTGGGTCGGATAAAGCCTTTATCCAACAACTCCTGCAACTGGGTTTTCAGCTCAAGCAACTCAGCATGGGCCATTATATAGGGTGCCTTAGATATAGGGTTAGTTCTGGGAGCTAACTCGATGGAAAAATCTACCTCCCTCTCAGGGGGAATCCCCGGTAGATCATCAGGAAACACATCTGCATACTCCTGAACCACCTCTATCTCCTTTAAGGATTGCCCCTTTACTTCAAGTTCAGTAACTACAGCTAGGTAGGCTCAACATCCCTTGGATATCATCCGCTCAGCTTTCAAAGTCGACACATAAAGGTTGGCCATTGCATCTGTGGCAACACATCCCATTATCACACAGATAATGAGGTGTTACACGAAAACGTGCGCAGATCACCATAACCACAGTTAACAAAAACATGGGTTAATTAAAACCGATTGCGGAAAACTGATAAACTGAGAAACATATTATATTCCAGTCCATATCCTGCAAGAAAACATGTTATATATATATATTCACTCAAGCCTGGATATATGTCCACAGCTTAGAGCAACAGCTGACCTGTCATAGCCATGAGTTCATCACCTGTTATATACATAAAGGCCCACATCTGGCCAGCAGCAGGATATACAAACGATATCGGCCGTACATCGTAAAACAACGTCAAACACCGCCAAGGACCTGAGAGTACAGGGATGACTCTAGACTCTACACCAAAACATCAAAACAGCAGCATCTCCAAAGCTTGCCTTCTACAGATCTTCTCGCTGCTCGGCCGTAACTCTGTGACCACCACCACAGCAAGCTCGACCACCTAAAAAGGGTGAAAACTAGCGGAGTGAGACAATTGAACATTGTCCCAGCGGGAGGCATAACTCCGCGCCAAAACTACAAAACCTCAGATAAGATAAAGCTTATCTCGGCAGATTATTGATAACGAATATAAAAAGAATAGTTATAAGTAACAAGCCATCCTCAGACTTACCAGCTGTATCAAAAGGGCATATAATCACTATATTTCCCAATGGAACATGATTGACAAGATAGATTATATGAGATTCACCACAAAAGGGTAATGCATAAACAACTACGATATAATTAAAGTTAACTACACAAACAAGGCCTCAACCAATGTTTCACGTTTGTCTTAAGTAGTATATACTAAACGGCTGGATTACGTTTTATTATGCCCTGAGGAAATGAACCGTACCGTTCAAATCCAACCTTCGGCTGCGAAGCCCATAGCCGGTGCCATACAAGGTCAATGGAAGAGCCGGACTCCACGACCTTCTCTGCCTCATGGTCAGTACATGAGTATAACATAACCAGGACCGCAGTCTCATGTTGAAGTGGTCATAGCCACAGGGTCAGCTCCTCAGGCTACCCTCTGCCTAGCCCGCCTCGGTACAGGTCACGGCGCTAGAAACTGAGCCACGGGTCTAAACACCGTGCTCGGAGCCATGAACGCATTCATGCTCAACATATCACATATCTGGAGCCATGGGCCATGTTCACCATGCTCATCACATATCTGAGTCTGCAACCGCAGTTGCACTCGTTTCACCTCTCTATTTTAGGCTAGGAGAAACCTCGCATATTCAAAAATATGCGTTCCGGGTTGACCCACAGGAGAACCTGTTTCATCGTCACCCTATCCTGACTGGTGATGAATCTATGGCCAGGGCAGACTACATGATAGATTCTACTGTGATTAATTAGTATCTTTTAGATGGGTTGCAAGATTCAACCAAGTTGTATAACATGCAAGATATAACAGAAAGTAAACAACATAAACTCAACATTATGCATTTTCTACAATTTACATCACACTGATCCCTCACAAGGATCTCACATCACATGTTATCACTTGGCCTCTTGCCAACCATCTAGATCCATCTCAAAGATCATCACATATCATGGGATCTCAATCCCTCATCACATAGTGCCATAGCCTCTCAAGGCTTTCAACATCATTATGGAACATCATTCATAATACACTTGTCATCACAGTGTTCTCATTAACCATTTCTCATAGCCTTTCATTTGGCTAAGCATTACCTGCATGGTTAGCATCATTCAATAACCATATGAATAATCAAGAAACTATTGTTATTACCATAAGGTGACAACTAGGGTTAAGTATCTTGCCAGCACAAAGTGACAACAATAATTATATTCGTGCCTCATCTTAAGGTCACACATGTAAGCACATTATCAAGAAACCCTAATGCATGATCAAGATTACGTTGGCATTAAAGAGATAGAGTAGTTACATTCATACGCATGTGTTTAGCCATAAGAACATAAATATCATTATTAGGCAAAGAGTCACCATAAAAGCATAGCTTGACATATCAATTTTCCATAACAGATCATGCCCTTTCAAGAGATACCCAAAACCTTCACTAAAGATCACCCCGGGCAGAACCCCTTTCCTATCTAACCCCTATCGGGCGTGCAGCCTTAGCAGGTGTGCAGGGTGTCCGGGTGAGCAGGTGCATCGGGCAAGACACGGTGCTAACTGGGCGTGCACGATTTAACTAAGGCGTGCAAGATGAAACTGAGCGGGCAGGTTGATATCGGGCATGCAAGGTACATATATCGAGCGAGAAGAGTACTACGGGCGTGCAAGGGAAAGTCGGGCGAGCTACTCAAGCGTGTAGGTATGTATCGGACGACATGGGTACCGGGTGAGCAAGCTTGGTGTCGGGCGACACAACTAGTGCCGGGCGAGTCACGTATCGGGCGAGCAGACTTGTGAGGCGAGTGAGCAGAGTCTGTCGGGTGAGCAGGGTTTCTGAGCGAGCAAAACAGTGTGTGTCGGGTGAGTGAGCACTGAGCTTCACTGGGCGAGCAGAAGGAAAACTTGACTCACTCAAACTGTGCAAGAGAGAACTAGGGCAAGGGCTATTGGGCAGCACCTCCCCAAGCACATCGCAACCAAGGTGTAACTCAAGGTCATCTAAACGAGCTCACCATCTTGCCCAAGGTGAGATGAGGGTATTGCTCGAGCCACTAGGTCACAAACTCACCTCAATCGGTTAGGAAGGAGGGGTATTGCTCATGACACTAGGACCCAAGCTCACTCATCTAGACCAAGGGGAGAAAGGAGTATTGCTCCCTAAACCCTAGATCTCAAGGATCGGCCAACATGCAAGCTAAACAAGAACCAACTACTAACGTGCAAGGGCAAGATCAAAACAATATATATATGAAAAGACAGTAGAGTAGTTAGGGTTAGAGTCATGCAACCCGCCTTAAGCTCCAAGGAAGAAGATGTACTTTGAGCTCCAAGAGTTGTCGGCCACCAAAGCTCCTCCAGGGGGGGTGTATCGGCCTCCACTCTTCTTCTCCAAGGGTGTGTCGACCTCCAAGCTCCTTCTTCAAGGGTGTGTCGGCCACCAACCAAGGGAAAGAGAGAGTGTGTCGTGCACAAGAAGGAGAGGAACTAAAAGGGTCCTCAAGCTAAGGAAGGGACCACCTATATAGATGAGGAAGGAGGAGAAACCAAGGCGAACCCTTGCTAGGTGTCATCCACCCAAGGGACACATGTCCACCAACTCAAGCCACCTCTCTTGCAAGCCATAAGACACTTGTTCAAAATGAGCACCATGTGTTCTCCAAACATGACCAAGGTTGGACCAAGCACCATGGGTGACACAAGCCCACTCTAGGCCGACACAAGCTCTACTTGGCCGACACAAGGCCCAAGAAAGCCCAAACAAGGAACTCCAAGGCCCAAACGAGCTCAACAAAGGCCCAAAGAACTCAAGCAACAAGCCCAAGCCTTCCTCTCAACCCTAGAACACCTCTCAAGGTGGAAAACTTGCACACAAAACCCTAAACTTGGTTTATTTGCAAGTAGCACCTCCAACTCTCAACAAAGCACAACCAAACCCTAATCACCTACTAAAGGTGATTAGAAAACATCAAACCATCAAGGTTAGGCAAAGCAAACAAGGTAAGCCCTAAACGCAGGTCAGGGTCCTTACAATCTAACCCCCTTTAAGGGATTTCATCCCCGAAATCCGAAGAGAAAAGCGAGGGATACTTCCTCCTCATCTCTTCCTCAAGCTCCCACGTGGCTTCCTCAATGCCACGACGCTGCCAAAGGACCTTCACAAGAACCAGGTCCTTCCTCTTCAGCTTCTTGATCCTTCTGTCAAGAATCACCACAGGACCTTCCTCGTAGGTCACATCTGCATCAAGCTCAACCTCAACTGGTTGTATCACTGTACCTGAATCTGGATGACTTTTCTTTAGCATACTGATATGAAACACTGGATGCAACCTGTGCAACTCGGGAGGCAACTCTATCTCGTAGGCTACCTTTCAAACACGTGCTATAACTGGGTAAGGCCCCATATACCTGGGAGCTAACTTACCCTTCCGTCCAAACCTTAACACTCCTTTCCACAGCGAGACTTTAAGATACACTTTGTCTCCTACCTGGAACTCCAACGGTCGTCGGCGATTGTCTGCATAAGACTTCTACCAATCTTGTGCCACTTTCAACTGTTGTTGTATCACCTTGATCTTATCTGTCATTTGCTGCACTAACTCAGGACCCAAAAGTTGATACTCACCTGATTCATACCAACACAAAGGAGATATGCACTTCCTTCCATACAGAGCCTCATAAGGAGCCATGTCGATGCTTTGCTGATAACCGTTATTGTAGGCAAACTCTATCAAACTCAGATGTACATCCCAGCTACCTAGGAACTGCAAAACACAAGCTCGAAGGAGATCCTCCACAATCTGAATAGTCCTTTCAGACTGTCCATCTGTCTGTGGGTGAAAGGTTGTACTAAACCTCAACTGTGTTCCCAACGCTCTGTGCAACTACTCCCAAAAACGACTGGTAAACTGAGGACCTCTATCAGAAACTATTGTTGTTGGCACACCATGCAAACGAACTATCTCATCCACATATACTCGAGCGAGCTTCTCAGCTGTGTATGTCGTCTTCATGGGCAGGAAATGGGCAGACTTCATCAATCTGTCCACTATCACCCAAATGGAATCATGATTCCTAGTTGTCTTGGGTAGACCAACTACGAAATCCATGGTTATGTGATCCCATTTCCACTGTGGTATCGGCAAAGGTTGCAACGTACCTGCCGGCTTCTGATGTTCAGCCTTCACTTGCTGACATACCGCACATCCTGCCACGTACTCAGCTACATCTCTCTTCAAACCGGGCCACCAATACAAGTCCTTCAGACTATGATACATCTTGGTGACACCTGGATGCATTGCATACATTGACGTATGTGCTTCCTCAAGCACCAACTTCCTCAGATCATCAACATCTGGAACCACCATCCTATCACGATAGCATACTAGCCCATCCTCAGACTCATGAAACCCATCACGCTTGTCGCTGCCGAACTCTGATCTGATCAACTGTACCGCCTCATCTGCCTGTTGTGCATCCTTGATCTGCTGCCTCAACGTAGGCTTGACTTGCATATGTGCGAAAAGACCAGACAACAAGGAGACTTCCATCTGCACGTTCATCTTCCGCAGAGAAACAAACATATCTCGCCTATGGCAAACTAGGGAACTCAACTGTGCCTTCTTTGAAGAAAGAGAAGACTTCCTGCTAAGTGCATCTGCCACCACATTTGCCTTACCAGGATGATACTCGATAGTGCAGTCGTAGTCGTTGATCAACTCCATCCATCGCCGCTGTCGCATGTTCAACTCGTGCTGCGTGAAGATATACCTCAGATTCTTATGATCCGTAAAGATCTGGCACACTTCCCCATACAGATAGTGTCTCCAAATCTTCAACGCATGAACCACTGCTGCCATCTCCAAGTCATGAGTCGGATAGTTCTCCTCGTGCTTCTTGAGCTATTGCGAGGCAAAAGAAACGACATGATCTTCCTGCATCAACACGCAACCTAAACCTTTCTTAGAAGCATCATAGAAAACAACATAGCCTTTCCCAGGCTCTGGCAAGATCAACACTGGAGCACTGGTCAGCTTCTCCTTCAGACTCTGGAAAGCTTGCTGACATCGGTCATCCCAAACAAAAGGTACATCCTTTCTGGTCAACTTCATCATCGGCAACGCTATCGAACTGAAGTCCTTGATAAACCTCTGGTAGTATCCTGCTAAACCAAGGAAACTACAAACTTCTGTCGGCGTCTTTGGTTGTTCCCAATCTGCAACAGATTCCACCTTTTTCGGATCTACCTTGACTCCTTCAGCGGATATTACATGGCCCAAGAAGGTCACTTCATCCAGCCAGAACTCACACTTACTAAACTTGGCATACAACTGATGTTGGCGAAGAAGAGTCAACGCTCGACGAAGATGCTGATCATGCTCTAGTCTGTCCCGACTATAGATCAAGATGTCATCTATAAAGACTACAACAAACTGATCTAAGAACGGACGGAACACTCTGTTCATCAGGTCCATGAAGGTTGTAGGTGCATTGGTTAACCCAAACGGCATAACCACTTACTCAAAATGACCATACCTTGTCCTGAAGGCTGACTTCGGTATGTCATCCGCCTTTATCCTCAACTAATGATATCCGGACCGTAGATCGATTTTGGAGAACACTGTAGCACCACGCAACTGATCGAACAGATCATCTATCCTCGGCAATGGGTACTTGTTCTGGATCGTGACCTTGTTCAACTGCCTGTAGTCTATACACAACCGCATCAAACTGTCCTTCTTCTTGACGAACAACACAGGCGCACCCCAAGGCGACGTACTGGGTCAGATAAAACCTTTATCTAGCAACTCCTGTAACTGCTTCTTCAACTCTGCCATCTCTGCTGGAGCCATTCTGTACGGTGTCTGCACAACTGGCTGCGTTCCTGGTACTAGATTGATCTCAAAATCAATCTCTTGGGGTGGGGGAACACCAGGAAACTCCTCAGGGAACACATCTGCAAACTCACGAACAACTGACACCTCCTCAAGGCTAAGACCTTTTGCCTTGGCATCCACTTCGGTATCTACCACGTGGGCTAGGAACGCCTCACATCCCTGTCGTAACAACTTATCTGCCAACATAGCTGATACCAGACATGTAGGAAGAATCTTCCTATCTCCCTGGAAGATCCACTTCTCTCCAGCAACATCAAACACTGCCTGCTTGGAACCACAGTCCAAGACAACCTTATACCTCTCTAAGGTATCCATCCCAAGGATAACATCGAACCCATGCATAGCAAGTGGTATGAGATCCACTTGAATGCGGCGTCTCGAGAAAGACAAGACACAAGATGGACACTCTTCTCGAAGCAAAGAGGAACCATCAAGAGGGGTTTCTAACAACAAGCTATCCTTCTTACAGCTAACAGGTAAACGACAGTTCTCAAGCATACTATAGGCGATAAAAGAGTGTGTAGCACCCGGGTCAACCAGAACAGTTATAAAGCAAGAAGAAGACATATCAGAATGAAATAACTTCATCTGACCTGTCACTACTCGTGGGTTGACTACCGCCTCCGGCTGATTCATAGCATAGAATCGAGCCGTTGCTTGCTATCCACGACCTCTGCTTCCTTGAGCAGACGATCCAGCCTGAGATGCTTGACCGCGTCCTCGTCCTCTGCTACCACTGGGCTATGGTCTCTCAGACCCCTGAAGGTTCTGTCTCGACTGCTGCGTCACTTCATCATCCTTGTAGGGACAACTTGACCTGATATGTCCTGTCTGACCACAGGCATAGCATGTCCTAACATCATCTTGAGGCCTAGGTGGCCCTGTCACTGCTACAGAAGCCGAACTTTGTGCCTTAGATGGTGAAGAAACATAGCCCCTTCCTCTACTCATGGACCACTGAGACGGCCTACCAGAACCTCTCATCGCTGCCGATGCCGAAAACCTGGGCTTCTTGAAGCCACCAAACCTCTGACTCTGGAACTGAGCAGGTCTCTTCTTATCCATAGACTCTCTCTTCTCCCTTACAGAACGTTCAATCCTCCGAACAGATTCCACAAACGTAGCAAACCGTTCTCGGTTCTCCAATGCAGAAACTGGTGTCATCAGCTCAGCACTCAGACCTTTCTCAAAACGCCTGATCCGTTCCTCGTCTGTCGTCGCCATGTGAGGACAAAACCTCAACAGATCCATAAACTTAGCTTCATACTCAGTGACGTTCATCGTTCCTTGTCACAACTTCTCAAACTGACTGGTCTTCTCATCCAGATACGTCTTTGGAAAGTATTTGGTGACGAACTCGCGTCAAAATATTTCCCAACAGATCACCTCACCAGGCTGCTTCTCTTCTTCGATGGTCCACTAGTGACCAGCACTACCTTTTAGAAGGTAGACAGCATGCTTTACCTTGTCTGCTTCAGGGATGTCAAGGATCCGGAAAGCCTTCTCGAGACTTGTCAGCCACAGATCTGCATCCGCTGGATCAACCGTTCCAGCATAATCTGAAGCTCCAACTCGGCGAAGCCGCTCAAAGGTCTTCCCAATACCCAATGCTTCTCCATGGGGAACCTGTGCTCACGGAAGAGGCACTAGTAATCGCTCAACTATGAGATTCATCGTAGCCATTAACTGCCCCATAAGCTGTTGGTAGGCAGGGTGTTCAAGTATGGCTGGGTCAGGTTGGGGGACCTCAGGCACCCGATCCTCATGTGCCTGTCCTACTGCTCCATCAACAGATGCAACATCGATGTGCTCAGCAGCGGGTTCTTCATGGTTTCCAGACATCTTGGCTTTTCTTCCGCTGAGGGCAGAAGAATTCTATGAGAAAAATCTGGAAAACACATAAGAACAAACACAACCTAGTCATAGATCCCTGTAGACTCAGCGAACCTAAAGCTCTGATACCAAACTTGTGGCAACACATTCCATTATCACACAGATAACGAGGGGTTACACAAAAATGTGCGGAGATCACCATAACCAAAGTTAACAAAAACAGTGGTTAATTAAAACCGATTGCGGAAAACTGATAAACTGAGAAACATATTATATTCCAGTCCATATCCTGCAAGAAAACATGTTATATATATATTCACTCAAGCTTGGATATATGTCCACAGCTTAGAGCAACAGCTGTCCTGTCATAGCCATGAGTTCATCACCTGTTATATACATAAAGGCCCACATCCAACCAGTAGCAGGATATACAAACGATATCGGCCGTACATCGTAAAACAACGTCAAATACCGCCAAGGACCTGAGAGTACAGGGATGACTCTAGACTCTACACCAAAACATCAAAATAGCAGCATCTCCAAAGCTTGCCTTCTACAGATCTTCTCGCTGCTCGGCCGCAACTCCGCGACCACCACCACGACAAGCTCGACCACCTAAAAAGGGTGAAAACTAGCGGAGTGAGACAATTGAACATTGTCCCAGCGGGAGGCATAACTCTGCGCCAAAACTACAAAACCTCAGATAAGATAAAGCTTATCTCAGCAGATTATTGATAACGAATATAACAAGAACAGTTATAAGTAACAAGCCATCCTCAGACTTACCAGCTGTATCAAAAGGGCATATAACCACTATATTTCCCAATGGAACATGATTGACAAGATAGATTATATGAGATTCACCACAAAAGGGTAATGCATAAACAACTACGATATAATTAAAGTTAACTATACAAACAAGGCCTCAACCAATGTTTCGTGTTTGTCTTAAGAAGTATATACTAAACGGTTGGATTACGTTTTATTATGCCCTGAGGAGATGAACCGTACCGTTCAAATCCAACCTTCGGCTGCAAAGCCCATAGCTGGTGCCATACAAGGTCAATGGAAGAGCCGGACTCCACGACCTTCTCCGCCTCATGGTCAGTACATGAGTATAACATAAGCAGGACCGCGGTCTCATGCTGAAGTGGTCATAGCCACAAGGTCAGCTCCTCAGGCTACCCTCTTCCTAGCCCGCCTCGGTACAGGTCACAGCGCTAGAAACTGAGCCACGGGTCTAAACACCGTGCTCAGAGCCATGAACGCATTCATGCTCAACATATCACATATCTGGAGCCATGGGCCATGTTCACCATGCTCATCACATATCCGAGTCTGCAACCACAGCTGCACTCATTTCACCTCTCTATTTTAGGCTAGGAGAAACCTCGCATATTCAAAAATATGTGCTCCGGGTTGACCCGCAGGAGAACCCGTTTCATCATCACCCTATCCTGACTGGTGATGAATCTATGGCCAGGGCAGACTACATGATAGATTCTACTGTGATTAATTAGTATCTTTTAGATGGGTTGCAAGATTCAACCAAGTTGTATAACATGCAAGATATAACAGAAAGTAAACAACATAAACTCAACATTATGCATTTTCTACAATTTACATCACATTGATCTCACATCACATGTTATCACTTGGCCTCTTGCCAACCATCTAGATCCATCTCAAAGATCATCACATATCATGGGATCTCAATCCCTCATCACATAGTGCTATAGCCTCTCAAGGCTTTCAACATCATTATGGAACATCATTCATAATACACTTGTCATCACAGTGTTCTCATTAACCATTTCTCATAGCCTTTCATTTGGCTAAGCATTACCTGCATGGTTAGCATCATTCAATAACCATATGAATAATCAAGAAACTATTGTTATTACCATAAGGTGACAATTAGGGTTAAGTATCTTTCCAGCACAAAGTGACAACAATAATTATATTCGTGCCTCATCTTAAGGTCACACATGTAAGCACATTATCAAGAAACCCTAATGCATGCTCAAGATTACGTTGGTAGAGTAGTTACATTCATACGCATGTGTTTAGCCATAAGAACATGAATATCATTATTAGGCAAAGAGACACCATAAAAGCATAGCTTGACATATCACTTTTCCATAACAGATCATGCCCTTTCAAGAGATACCCAAAACCTTCACTAAAGATCACCCCGGGCAGAACCCCTTTCCTATCTAACCCCTATCGGGCGTGCAGCCCTAGCAGGTGTGCAGGGTGTCCGGGTGAGCAGGTGCATCGGGCGAGACAGGGTGCTAACTGGGCGTGCACGGTTTAACTAAGGTGTGCAAGATGAAACTGAGCGGGCAGGTTGATATCAGGCGTGCAAGGTACATATATCGAGCGAGAAGAGTACTACGGGCGTGCAAGGGAAAGTCGGGCAAGCTACTCAAGCGTGTAGGTATGTATCGGGTGACATGGGTACCAGGTGAGCAAGCTTGGTGTCGGGCGAGCCAGGTATCGGGCGAGCAGACTTGTGAGGCGAGTGAGCAGAGCAGAGTCTGTCGGGTGAGCAGGGTTTCTGAGCGAGCAAAACAGAGTGTGTCGGGTGAGTGAGCACTGAGCTTCACTAGGCGAGCAGAAGGAAAACTTGACTCACTCAAACCGTGCAAGAGATAACTAGGGCAAGGGCTATCGGGCAGCACCTCCCCAAGCACATCGCGACCAAGGTGTAACTCAAGGTCATCTAAACGAGCTCACCATCTTGCCCAAGGTGAGATGAGGGTATTGCTCGAGCCACTAGGTCAAAAACTCACCTCAATCGGTTAGGAAGGAGGGGTATTGCTCATGACACTAGGACCCAAGCTCACTCATCTAGACCAAGGGAAGAAAGGAGTATTGCTCCCTAAACCCTAGATCTCAAGGATCGGCCAACATGCAAGCTAAACAAGAACCAACTACTAACGTGCAAGGGCAAGATCAAAACAATATATATATATGAAAAGACGGTAGAGTAGTTAGGGTTAGAGTCATGCAACCCGCCTTAAGCTCCAAGGAAGAAGATGTACTTTGAGCTCCAAGAGTTTTCGGCCACCAAAGCTCTTCCAAGGGGGGTGTATCGGCCTCCACTCTTCTTCTCCAAGGGTGTGTCGACCTCCAAGCTCCTTCTTCAAGGGTGTGTCGGCCACCAACCAAGGGAAAGAGAGAGTGTGTCGTGCACAAGAAGGAGAGGAACTAAAAGGGTCCTCAAGCTAAGGAAGGGACCACCTATATAGATGAGGAAGGAGGAGAAACCAAGGTGAACCCTTGCTAGGTGTCGTCCACCCAAGGGACACATGTCCACCAACTCAAGCCACCTCTCTTGCAAGCCATAAGACACTTGTCCAAAATGAGCACCATGTGTTCTCCAAACATGACCAAGGTTGGACCAAGCACCATGGGCGACACAAGCCCACTCTAGGCCGACACAAGCTCTACTTGGCCGACACAAGGCCCAAGCAAGCCCAAACAAGGAACTCTAAGGCCCAAACGAGCTCAACAAAGGCCCAAAGAACTCAAGAAACAATCCCAAGCCTTCCTCTCAACCCTAGAACACCTCTCAAGGTGGCAAACTTGCACACAAAATCCTAAACTTGGTTTATTTGCAAGTAGCACCTCCAACTCTCAACAAAGCACAACCAAACCCTAATCACCTACTAAAGGTGATTAGCAAACATCAAACCATCAAGGTTAGGCAAAGCAAACAAGGTAAGCCCTAAACGCATGTCAGGGTCCTTACAACATCCTTCCTTCCTCGAATGGTGAAGTTTGGATGGTCGAGTTTCCTAATAAGGATCTTCTTCTCTCTATAGTCAATCTGGGCTTTGTAGGTGTAAAGCCAATCCATACCAATGATTACATCAAAATCATTCATATCGAGGAGGATGAAGTCAGTGGGAAGTTCATGGTTCAAATACTTAACTGGCAAGACAGGGGTTTTCAAAAGAGATGTATAGATATGACCACTCGGGGTTGTGACATCCAAAACATAACCTAATTCCTTGATGTCCAAACAAAGCATAGCTGACAGATTTCTCAAAATAAAATTATTAGTAGAACCATAATCAAAAAGTGCTTTTACATTTTGTCCCATGACTTCTAGCAAGCCTACATAGCTCATACCACATCAGAAAGCTACTACATGATCTACTAAGCCAAAAACTAAGACTCTATGGGTTATTACCCTCGATCAGCCTATTAGCATTCACCTGAGCTTCTTCATTTTCGATGGTGAACACTCTAGCTTGTCTCCTCTCTCCAGCTGGGGGTCCTCTGGCTGGTGCTCCTGCTGGGGGTGTTGCAGCTACCGGTTGTGTTGCCACTGGTTGTGACCCCAAAGGTCCTATTAGATCAGGCTGAGGGCAGTTGGCGATGAAGTGTCCCTCTTTCAGACATCAAAAACACACCTTCTTCTCAAAGCGACACTTCCCAGGATGTGTCCGTCTGCAGGTGTGACACTTCTGAAAGCGATTTTCACCCCCAAGGTTTGCCTTTGTGTCCATGCTTGCCTTTGTGTTGGTTGCACCCTTATCCATTTTTGTGCTCATTCTTCTATCCCTGAGCTCCTTCAGTGAAACCCAGGTATCCTTTGGAGGGGTTCTGAGTACGCATCACCGTCCTTTCCATGTCTAAGGCGGTGTTTTAGACTTCAAAGAAGGTCTTCGGCTTACTAGCCATCACATGAGGTTTGATGGCAGGGTGCAGACACTCTATGAAGTGGTCCACCCTCCTCTCTTCATCCATCATATTCTCGAAACATTCCAGGATGCGGAACTTGTGACCAAAGTCTGCAACTGACGAGCTTCCTTGAGTCATGTTGGTGAACTCTCGCTCCTTCTCCTTCTTGGCTGAGACGGGGATGAATCTGGTGGTGAATATGGTCTTGAAGTCGGCCCATGCCATTGGTTATTTGCTTAGGTCTCTTCCAGTGATATGATTCTCCCACCATATCTTGGTTGCTCCTTCCAGGAGGTGAGTAGCAAATAGATCCTTCTTGTTGGGTTGCACTTCAAGCATATGAAATCGATTCTCAACTGCTAGCAGCCAGGCATCTGCCTTGTCAACCACTTCAGACTTATCTTCTCCCTAGAACTTCTCGACATTCAACTTGATGAAGTCCAAGATGGTGGCTCCCAGTCAAGGACGAATAGGAAGTGTCTCACCATTCTCACCTCTAGCTATGTCTCAGAGGGACAAAGCACTAATGGCTTCCATCAGTCGCTTCTGCTGCTCCATCCATACAACATCAGTGGTGTGAACCACCATGGTCGGTTCCAGACCACCAGACTGGTCCTCCTCCATCTGAGCTTCTTCCCCATACACAGGTTCCTCTTCCTGTTCCTTCTCCAGGTCTTCATAGGGTATCGGATCAGGGTTGGGGATCTCACTTGCAACTTCTTCTGGTCTCTTCCTCTTCTTTGAGGATGTGCTACCATGGTTCCTCCTTCTTTTTTCAGAAGACCCCTTCCCCTTGCGGGAAGGCCCACCACCATTGGCAGCATCCGGGATAGCAATGGTCTTTACATGAGCCATCTACATAAGCATACAAATAGACCTTCAGTCTATACTGAACTAATTATTCTTATGTCGATGACATCTTAACTACGTATCTTTTATTAATTTGGTGGAGGATTCCTTAAACCTTATCAGTCTTACCCATACCTTAAGAGGGTGAGGAAGAGAGAAGAAACCCCAATCCTTAAAATCCTTAACAGAATTTGAGTTGAGAAGGGATGAACAAGATGAGAGAGTCCTAAATGTATCTTATTTCGAGTCAGATCCTAAGACATTGGCCAGGCAGTCACACATATCTGGGAGTCCTCGTATTCCGACTAACAGTGTAGAGGAAAATATTGCCAGCCCCCAAACGTGATCCTTTTCTAGACACCTCTATGTTTTGGAAAATTCTCTAATAACTCCCTCAGGTCTATGGAATTTGTAAAATTTAATAATTATTAAAGATTAAATGAGAAACATATGCTTTGATACCAAATATAACAACCCCACCTCCCGGTAACCCCCACTTAAGGGAGACCAAGAGGTCAGAGACGTTATCCCAATAAACCAGATCAAAGGTTCAACAATTAATCAATAATAATTATGAGATTCTACCAAACTAAACTAAAAGCTGGTATAAAATAAAACTTTGTATACCTTTGCAAAACTTTGGATCTCTACTACTATCCATAGCTTGAGTCTATTCTATCTAATCCTCCTTGTACTTTATCTCTTATTTTCACAATGTGTCACTTTACTGTTTGTTCCTTTCAGAGTTGTACCTAAAATGTTGACAAACAAAATGCCGGTCAGTATATATGAATATGTCGGTATGTGGGGACAAACAAAATATCACACATAAGGCTAACAACCTAATTATCACAATCAAGTTAATTAACAATTCAATTTAAGAGTTCAATGAGTCAAACTCCACCACTTTTTCCCTAACCCTGGAATACCCCCTTTAGGGTTTCTCTTTACATTGACTTAAGGCCACCTTCTCCATCCTGAGCTTGATTCCTAGGGTCACCTCTCATGGTGCCCATTACTCATGCAATAAATACCACCTTCTCTATCCCGAGCTTGGTGTCTGGGGTCACCGCTCATGGTGCCCATGGGTCTTCCCTTTTGGGCTTGACCTTTTTGCATCATCCATCAGGGTGGCATGTAGGTGTAAGAATACACACTTATATCATAATTGTGATAATCATAGTGACTTTATAATTTGCAAGTATGAACATCCAAACTGATAGGTTGCATCCAATGTGATTAATCATTTGGAAAACCTTTGGAAAACTAATGTGATTAACCATAATTAACCACATACCTGTTAGGCTGACTTGAGTGCATAAATAATCCAACTAAGCAAGAAATCCAGTAAACAAGCAAGCACACAAGATGATCCTAAAATATACATCCAATTTTCCTATCATTGATCATAGCATCAAGGTCTATTAAACCTAGTTGCTTCCTAGGGCTACTAGACATTTTTAGGGTTTTGATTACAATTAGGATTTCACTTCACTTTTACTATTTTAAACCCTAATTTTATAAAATTACTCACAACCCTAATTATCTCATATACTCCTCATGAAAGATACTAAGGTTACCTTTTGACAACATATAACCCTAATTTCGAATTTAAGGTACTTTTCTTTCCCCTTTTTTTTCCTATTTAGGGTTTCTAAGTATATTAACCATCATATTAGATTTAAAACTCTAAATCTTGCAATTTCATCTTCCAAACACATTAAGATTCATCTTTATCATTAAACATGTTAACAATACTCGAGTTAACCTATTTACACATATAAAACTATCCCTTATCATCAATTAGGGTTTCTAACAAAAAATTAATTACTTTTTCATAAAAATAATAAAATTTTGCAAACAGATACAGATTCAGACCTTCTAACTATTTTTCTCTTATTCCTCGCATTTTTCTAATCAACTTTCATGTATTAAGTTTCTTCATATGAGTTTTCTATTTATTTCTATGATTTTTGCAAGAAAAAACCTTTTTCTAGATTATTCGAGTAGAGAGGGAATTACCAGGAAATTTGGCGGCCGCTTGATCAATGGACCGGTGGTCTTCTCTTCAAATCTAACAATCCTAATCACACACGCCTAATTTCAGCCACTTCCGCTCTTGCTCATCCGATCCCGCTCGGGATCACGGTGGTCCGCGATCGTACCGCGTCTACCTTCGATCGCTCGACAGGCTGCAGTCAACTCCTCAGTTGACTATGAGCTCCAGGCCACAAGCATAGAAACAGAGGTGCTCGGAAGCTCCGTCGTCAATTCCCAAACTCAATGAACTAGTCAATTGCTCGAAGCAACTTGACCTTCACCACGAATAGGTCGTCGAAGTTCTGGCGAGGTCGGTTGGTTGCAGGGGGTGTAGGTTAGGATGAAATCAACAATTGAACTCACCTTTCAACTCGTCGTCGCACTCCATAGCGTTTGGGTTAAGAATTGGGTATGTCGGTACCCTCGAGTACCCCTCCCTTATATAGGGCTAGGTCAGGGTGTCCCATGAATTGGGAACTTCTTCCCTTATCGAAGGCAGCACTAGAAATCGGGGTCTAGATTGTTCAGAACAATCTCCCGAAGTTGATGAACCTCTTACTTCTTCAAATTATCGTCTCAAACGCAAGATAATAGGATTCCAAAATTTAATCCCTTTCCTTCTATGACTCGGGGTAGATGATGAGCGGCCACCGTTGGACCCGTGGTCCCCTAGATCACGTGGGTCATCCAATGACCATCGTCGCTCCCCAAAACTCAATTATCCAATAATTGATAAAAAGAGTGTTTTAACAAGGAAACTTGGGAAATTCATTTCTCTCTCCTCAATTAGTATTTTTCTCTCAAATTTTAAGGGAAACTCCATTTGGGCACTATCTAATTGTTTATTAAATTTGGGAATCAAATTCCAATGGATGGGAAGGTTTCCTTCACTCCCAAGTTGACCATCAATTAATCCAAAATTAATTAATATTTCTTTTCCCTTTGTCATGATCTTGTTATCTCAAATCCCTTGGACCTCAAGGAATCCTAGAGGCATGAATTCCCATATTTAGGAATATCTATTTGCCTTTATCCTCTCTTTTTTTGGACATTGGTTCAACCAGTTACATTAGAGAACTACTTGAAAGAAAGACTAGAAGGACTTGAGGTCAGCTAGATAGATATGAAGAGCATGGGACGGGCACTCATTCTACATCATGGGCGATGATGGTTGCTTCAGACAGAACTTTGCTAAGGCGTCAGTCAGCTTGTTTTGATTTCTTCCCTAGTATATTACCTTCTTGATTATAGAATTTCGTAAGGCATCTATGACCTTGCTGGTGAGTAGGAAGTATTTATCTGGAGGCTTCTTTGACTTAGTGGCCCATTGCACCACATTCCATGAATCAGAGATGATTAAACCATCAGAGAATCCATTGAGAGTAGCCAGCTTTACGCCCAAAAGGATTGAGTTTAGTTCCCCTTCCATAGTGTATGTGCCGGGGAGGATACATGAACACCCTTTTAACCACTGGCCTTGGTAATTTCTGGTGATGGCACATGAACTTATAGTCTTTGAGTTGCTTGATAGCACCACATCCACATGTATGATAGTAGCAGAGGGTTGTATAGTCATTGGAGGGGATGACCCCATGCCTTCAGAGGTATCGGAAGCAGACGTTAGGGAGGATGAGAGAGCATGTGTGATAGAAGAGGCCTCAACGAAGCATTGAATAGCAAGTATGCGAGGTGGGGTACGTCTGTTCTCGAAGATATGGGAGTTGTAATTCTTCCAAATCTTCCAGCAGGTCACTGCGAATTTGGTATCCCAAGTCGAAGACTTATGGAGATCTTTGAGGTTGTATTCAAACCATTCATGGACTTCCTGACTCTGGAAGAAGTTGTATGCCTCCTGTGGTAGGAGCTTGGCCCAGGTCCTCCTCACGTAAATGTAGTCTCTTATGGCGTGAAGGCAGTCCTCTTCTTCAGTAGTGAAAATGGGGCATTTCGGATCATCTGTCATTTTCTTGTGAGTTCTCATAGCATTTGTAAGGAGCATGTTATGTAGTAGGAGCCAGAGATGGAGCTTGAGACGATGTGGAATTCTGATGGCCCAAATAGCTTTAAACAGCTGTTGATCCACTTCGTCAGTCTGGGTGATGGAGGTATATGCAGAGCTCGATGAGAAGGTACCATGTGGAGTAAGTTTCCATATACGTTTGTCTGTTCCATAGGAAATGTTTGGAGTAGGCATGTTCAGAATGGACTGAATGTTGTCATTGTCGAACCAGTAATTGACGAAGTCGACATCCCAACTTCCATCCTCTTTGACCAGACTGGAGACCTTGAGGTCAAGCAGGTCCTCGGGGATGGTTAGGCCTGACTTGGTTGAAGGCTTATGATTGTCCCCCAACCACTCATCCGACCAGACGAGAGTGTCATGGCTAGAGATGGCAATCTATCTAGAGTTGTCAAGGGGGAAGGGTGTTAAGCTTTTAATGCTTCTTCAGAGATGAGATCCATTGGGGTCAGGGTGTCCCCTACTTAGGTATTTTCCAACCATGAGATCTACCCAGGGAATGTGGTGACGTTGAAGGAGGGTCCATGCCAGTTTCATTAAGAGGGCGGTGTTGAAGTATTTAGTGTGTTTGATGGCCAGTCCTCCCCATGCCTTAGGCTTCGTGACCTACTTCCATGCCATGAGGTTAAGGCTTTTGCTAGAATTCCCATTCCATATGAAGTTCCGAATAAGTTAGTTGATCTTGTCACATGTAGAAGACGGGAGTTGGATGGATTGCATGACATAACATGCTTGCGATTGCAACATCGAACGGGCCAGAGTGGTCCTACCAGCAAGAGATAGAAGCTTGTTCTGCCATTAATTGACCTGGTTATGGATTTTCTCAGTAAGAGATAAGAACAACTCTCTACTTTTCCTTTTGTGAACAATTGGGACTCTGAGGTGGCGACCCAAGTTACTTGTTTCTTGTATTCCTAGCTTTCTGCAGATCTTGTTCCTTAGGTTTCTTGGTGTATTGTGTGAGAAGAACAAAGTGGATTTTTCATGTGACAGAAACAAGCCAGACGCATCGTTGAATCTCCTGAGACAGGCTTTGACGGTCTTAGCTTGATGGATAGAAGCTTCTCCGAAAAGAATAATGGCATCCACGAAACTTGTGTGTGTGATGGGGATTTTGGACTTAGAGATGATGATGGGTTTCCAAGAGTTATTGGTGACATCTTGAGTGATCAATTGGCTGAGCCTCTCTAGGCATAGGACAAAAATGTATGGTGACAAAGGGTCGCCTTGCTTTACTCTGTAGGAGGGCTTGAAGGAACCCGCCATTTTGCCATTCCAAAGGATTGATGACTTTCCAGAAGTGATTATCTTCATGATGGTGTTGATAATAACCTCCGGTATATTTGTTTTGATGAGTGTGTCGTGGATGAAATGCCAGCTCAGTTTGTCAAATACCTTCACAAGATCGAGCTTCAAAGCCAACAATTTCTTCTTGCTCGTTTTGGACTCCATTGTGTGAATAACTTCCTAAACCAGTGTTGTATTGTCGCCAATCCTTCGCCCAGGGATGAAAGCCGATTGATGAGGGGATATCCAATCACAGAGGTATGGTTTGATTCTAGTGGCGATAACCTTGGAAAGAAGCTTTGAGAAAACATTGTTAAGAGAAATTGGGGGGAACTGAGAGCAATTTTCAGGAGCAGTAAGCTTGGGGATGAGAATGATAAGGGAGTCCGACCACTCGGGAGGCAAGGCTACACCCCTGAAGGGTTGCTGAATGAACTAGAAGAGCTGAGATTTGAGGGACGTCTAGTTCTTTTGGTAGAATGCCGCTTCCACACCATCAGGACCCGGGGCTTGACAGGGGACATTGAGTGTAGAGCTTCATAGATCTCTTCTTGAAGTGGGGCTACGGTGAGAAGGGCTTGCTGACTTCTGGATAGGGGTGAGAAAAAACCTAGGAAGGATTGGCCAACATTCCTTCTCATCTCATTGTTGGATTCCTTATACACCTTTGAGAAAAAAGAGAGAATGAGGAGTTTGATGTCCGTCTCATCATATATCCATTCGCCATTGTCTCCTTTGAGGCATGTCACTCAGCTTCTCTATCTCCTTACTTTTGTGAGATAGTGAAAGAAGTGGGTATTATTGTCTCCCAGCTGGATCCAATCGCATCTGGCCCTTTGATGACTCTCAGCCTCCTCTCGTCTAAGAATCAAGTCTAACTGACATTGTAAACTAATGGTCTCTTGAGCCATGTCTTGGTTGAATTGGAGGGCCAAGTTCATCTGGTTCCATTGTATCTTGTTCGAAATCCTATCCCTCTCCTTCCTATCATTCTTCCTTGTGATCGAGTCCCATATTTTGGCTTTAGAGAGAAAAGAGGCGTTCGCAGTCATAAGGTCTTGCTCCATAGACCATGATTCTTTAAAGAAGTTGGTGTATCCAAGCGTGGTGTACCATCTAGAAGAGGTGTGAGTAGGTGGATTGTTGCAGATAATCAGATGACCAAAGTATGAAACCATGATAGGGGCATGGTCAGAATGATTCTTTTCGAGCACTCAGATCTCCTTAGTGGGGGGGAGTCGATCTAGGGCCTATTCTCCATGGCTCTATCAAGACGTTCATGTAGGAGTCCTCTCCTGAAAGTAGTTCGGGCCCCAGACGCTCCCAGATCATACAGAGAGAAACATTCCATCGCTTCAATGAAATCATTGATGTTAGCAGTGTCAAAGGTATCACTCCCAAATTTCTCTAAAGGGTACATGACGACGTTGAAATCTCTCATCACCACCTAGGGATCTGTGATGGAGGTAGCCATGGTGCTGAGATGGTTCCATAGAAGTTTGTGATCGCTTCTAGTTGTTCTAGCATAGATGAAAGTGAAAAGAGTGCCCTGAATATTACAGTGGACAAACTGTTTGTGAGAGAAAAGTATTTCCAAGTTGACATTGTGCTTCCAGAGCACCCAAATGCCACCTGAAAAACCAGTAGCTTCCACTCTATGCGAGTGTGTGAAACCCAACTTCTTGATGATCCCCATTGCCATGTCTCCGCTGCAACGGGTCTCCATGAGACAAAGGACCGAAATGTTGTATTTCAGAGCAAGATCCTTGGCTGCTAGATGGGTGTCTTTGTCACAGGCACCCTACATGTTCCAAGAGACTGCTTTCATTTATCAGATTCTGCTAAGGTTGAAGTGCCCATCATCCTGGCTTCATCTTCAAGGTCAGGTAGGAGAGAGGTCTTGGTCCTCTTCCGGTTGGATGGAGTCGAGGAACCTCCCGATTGGATCACCTTCCTATTCCTTAGGTGGATTCCAACCGAGTTCCATCTAGGACTCTAGTAGGGGTGGAGTGGTATGTCCCTGGTGGACATGTCGCCCAGTGAGAAAGATGTGGTGATAAAAGGGTGTGTTTCCTGTGTTCTGCCAATGAGAACCGCATCTCCAGTTGGGTTTACAATAGTATGGTTGTCATGCTTCTGCGTATTTGTGGAGCGATGAGGGGGTGTTTTATGAGAATTCAGAAGGGGACATGAGTGTTGTTCATGCATGATTTGGTGGTTACCAGTTTGATCTTTGATTAGCCTGGAATTCCTCTTTTGTGTCTTCCAATCAATGCCATTGGCTATCCTCTCGGCTACGTTATCAACATCTATGATTTTAGTAGCATCGTCCTCACCTTCCTGCATTTCTAGGGTTTGGAAGCGATTACTCAAGCTGTGTTGCGGCTTTTGGCTTGTTGCTTTATTAGGCCTCTTCTTGTGCTGGATAGGTTTTGCATAGATGCAGTCTGTGAAGCCTGGGGTAGGCAAAGGAGGTGTCTGTACGGGGACGTCACTCGTTGTTGAGTGCTTTCTTGCTTCATTATCCACCGTGATTCACTTGGTGCAGTCCCTTTCCAGATGTCCCGCGCATCCGCAGAACATACATATGAAAGGGATGTTCTCATACTCAATTCAATAGTGGTTTCCTTCGATCATGACTTGCGGAGTTAAGGGCTGAGCAGTATCCAGTTCGACCACAATTCTTGCAAAGCGGCCCTGACATTGCATCAAAGTGTTGAGATCCACCTTGATGGTTTTGCCAATATAATCCCCTATCTTTGCGAGCAGAACTTCCTTGTACATATGGATGGGGAGATTAGGTATCCGTAGCCAAGCTACCAACTTTGGAGGTGAAGAGGATTCCGGTGTGAACTCCGACTGCCAGCGCTGGACTGTAAGATATGACCTGAACAGCGGCCAAGGACCGCCCGTCAAGACATGAATGTAGTCATCTTCCCTCTACAATTGGACAACAAAGTAGTCATTCACTAGGTTGATGAGATTGAAGCATCCTTTCGGCTTCCACATCAGTTTCAGCCTATCTTGGAGGGTAAGAAAGCCTATATCTTTAGATAAAAGTTTCACGACGACCGTATATTGCCATGGTTTGAGGAGGTTGTCGTGGGCGTTCGATTTCAGCCCAAAGGATGGCATGCCATCCTCAGAGGTGAAGATGATGTCGTCGAGTTTCAAGACGGTGTTGTTGTCCTCTAGATTGATGTGTATGTAGCCCTGGTCTTCAGTCATGTTCTTGCCTACTGATTCACTGTACAAAGGACGTTGTGCAGTAGGGGGTTGCAGCGTGCTTTGGTTCCTGTTGGGCAGATCAGGAAACTGAGCCGCCGCAAGAGAACCAGAATCAACTTCCATGGCGTTGTTATGAGGAGCCAACTTGGAGGGTTGTTGCCTCGTTGTTGAGAAGTTCATATTGATGCTCGTGTTGCCTATCGGGACTTGGAGCATAGGGCTGGGACGGTGACCGTCTCCGTCGTCAGGGTAATCGTCCCCAGGGATAACGTCGCCTCCTCCGGTCATGCTAGGGTTCGCTTATAATTTGATTTGTTCTCAACTCTAAATTATGATTGGTCCATTTTCATTTGTCTTTATCCTCTTATATATGTCTATTTCACATATATTTCCTTTTATTAGATAAATCCTTTTCCTTTTTATTTCTCTTTTCTTTTCAATTGGGCTCAATGGACAACAAAGCCCATTATCCATTAATCAAGGCCATTTCACATTAAATCCATCAACAAATCAAGTATAGATTTCACTCATCAATTAAAGAGAATTACACTTTTCCATTACATAACTTAGAAAATTGATGTTATAACAGTACGGGAAGCGTCCCAATGTATCTTTTATGAAGGTTTGGGGATGTGAAGCTTATGTCAAGAAAACGTTTCTTGAAAAGCTTGGACCCAAATCCGATAAGTGTTATTTTGTTGGATATCCTAAAGAAACAAGGGGATACTACTTATACCACCCAACTGACAATAAAGTGTTTGTTGCCAGGAATGTTGTATTCCTAGAAAAGGAATTTATTTCCAAAGGAAGCAGTGGGAGGAAGGTGGAACTCAAAGAGGTTCGAGACCAACAAGAAAATATTGAACCAATAGATGAATAAGAGGAACATAGTGAATCACAAACATTTGTAGAATTTCAAATTCCTTAAGTAACACAGGAACCGCGTAGATCTAGTAGGACACACCTTGAGTCTAAAACATTTGTATATCTTGCAACTCAAGAAGGCGGTGAGTTGGTCATAGATGATGAGCCAACAACCTATCTAGAAGCTACGCAGGGACCAAATTCTGAGAAATGGCTTGAGGCCATGAGATCTGAGATGGAATCCATGTATACCAACAAGGTATGGACCTTGGTGGATCCACCTGAAGGGGTAAAACCCATAGGGTGCAAGTGGGTCTTGAAGAAGAAGACCTACATGGATGGCAATGTGCAAACTTATAAAGGCAGATTGGTTGTAAAGGGTTTCAAACAAGTTCAAGGTGTTTGCTATGACGAAACCTTTTCACCAGTTGCCATGATTAAGTCCATCAGGATCATGCTTGCTATTGTAGCCTACTATGACTATGAGATTTGGCAGATGGATGTTAAAATAGCATTCCTTAACGGGAATCTTGCCGAGGATGTGTACATGACACAACCTGAGAGTTTTATAAATCCAATGGATGCAAATGAAGTCTATAAGCTGCAAAGGTCAATCTATGGATTGAAGCAAGCATCTCAGAGCTGGAATCTTTGATTTGATGAAGCAGTCAAAGAGTTTTGCTTTAGTCAAAATGAAGATGAACCTTGTGTGTACAAGAAGGTTAGTGGGAGCATGACTACATTCCTCATATTGTATGTAGATGACATATTGTTGATGGGGAAAGGCATCCCTGCTTTACAAAAGGTAAAGGCAAGGCTTAGAAATATATTCTCAATGAAAGACTTGGGAGAAGCATCCTATGTCTTAGGAATCAAGATCTATAGAGATAGATCCATAAGGCTTCTTAGACTAAGTCAAAGCACATACATTGACAAAGTGTTGAAGAGGTTCAGCATGGAAAACTCAAAGAGAGGAAACATACCCATGGTTCACAGAGTTCCCATCTCTAGATCTCAATGTCCCAAATCTTGTGAAGAGAGGGAACACATGAGTGGGATTCCATATGCATCATCAATTGGATCCATCATGTATGCAATGTTGTGCACTCGTCTCGATGTCTCATATGCACTCAACATGATGAGCAGATACAAGTCATATCCCGGAGATGCTCACTGGACAGTCGTAAAGAACATCCTAAAGTACTTGAGAAGGACTAAGGATTAGTTCCTCATCTTCGGCAGTGAGGAAGAGTTGGTGGTAAAGGGTTACACCGATGCAAGCTTCCAAACCGATAAAGATGATTACAAATCGCAGTCAGGATTTGTGTTTTGCCTTAACAACAAAGCTGTGAGTTGGAAGAGTTCTAAGCAAGAGACAATTGCAGATTCTATAAAAGAGGCCAAGTATATTGCTACATCCCATGCGGCAAAGGAGGCTGTGTGGATCAAGAAGTTCATATCTAAACTTGGGATGGTTCCTAGAATTTGTGATGCAATTGAGCTTTATTGTGACAATAATGGAGCTATTGCACAAGCTAAAGAACCCAGATCACATCAGCGGTCCAAGCACATACATCATCGCTTCCATCTCATATGAGAGATTATACAATGAGGAGATGTGAAGATTTGTAGAGTACCAACCGAAGACAGTATTGCCGATCCCTTGACTAAGGCACTTTCATAGCAGAAGCATGATGGTCATGCTAGATCACAAGGACTGAGGCTCATGGGTGATTGGCTCTAAGTGCAAGTGGGAATCTGTTGGTATGTATGCCCATAGAGATAGGCATATGATGATTGTAATGGCATACTTTGCAAATGATTTGAATAATAATAAAGGCGATTTCCATCTATATGTTTAATCTATTTTGAGATAATAATATAACATGTTAGATGTTTAAAGAATCGTATTACTCAATGATGTATGTCTTCAGGTTAAGGACCTGAACAATGAGATCATGTGGATGTTAAGAGTATACATTCTTTCCATGTCCCTGGTTGGTTGTTATTGTGGAAATAACCATAGACATCAATAACACAGAAGACTAGAGTGTGTATTTTTTGATGACAGAATCTCATTAGTCATGATATATGATATCAAACCAAGCACACAAATACATGTTAGAGAATAGTGTATCGGACAGACCCTCCATAAGAGTGATGCATGGAAATCACACTTGGTTAGTCAGGATCATCTCTTATAGTATTGGTGGTGATTGTGGTTCTTAGACCTAAAATCATTGCACTCATCACATGGCATTGGGTACACTTTAACATCATCAAATGCAATCCTAAAACATGGGTTGCTATAACGGTGATGATTGAATGACTTTGACACATGGGGACTTGACTATGAGTGATAGATATGGAATTTGTCCCTCCTAAGGGAGTGTGATATCTTGGTCACTTGAGGAGTGAGATTGAGAAATGCATGGCCATGCACATGTAAGTCAATATATGATATTGAGCTCACATATATCGCAGGCAGTCTACTCTGAGTCAAGAAACATGGGTTGAACATTTGTAGAGGATGACAAGTCCATGCCTCGAGTTCAATCCGGATATCAGTGACAGAGGGACTATACATTCACTGTAACACCAATAACAGATTGTAGGTTGAAAGTTGTTCTCCAACTTTCCTTTTCACTTGGGTTGCACTGATGTGCAGCTAGGCACCACTCTTTGATTGTGAAGTTATAAGCTAGTTATGGACATTCACTGCCAACATGAAATGGAACCTATAGGGTCACACACATAGGATTAACATGGAAGAGGAGTTTATCCATGAATGATGTTTAGATTGATTATGAAAGTGTTTAGGTACTCAATTAAACATTTAATCAATAGACTTGACTCAAAATCATCAAGTTCAAATGTTGAACCAACTGATTAGAGTGTCAGATTGATTGAGAACTACATTGACTGAGTTCTGCACAACCTGGACCACCAACCGACCGGTTCATAGGGTGAACCGATCGACTCATGGTCAGTGAGACCACCGGTTCACACTAGTGAACTGATTGGTTCACACTAGTGAACTGATTAGTTCACATGGACCAACCGAGCAAGTGTTTGGTTTCCCGGTTTGTGAGAAAAGATTTTCATTTCACTTGTTCAATTTGATTGGGATAAGAATTAATCTTTGCATTAATTAGAAATGAATAAGGAAAGCCAATTGTGGGCAAGTCTGGGAAGTGAAACGACCAGTTCACTAAGTGAACAGACTGGTTCAAAAGTGAATTGATCGTCTCACCTGCCCAAATGACTGGTTGAGTTACAAAATGACGGGTTCGCCTGTCGCAGTACAATTAATTCATGGAAAATTTGGACCCTTCTACTCCCGCACAGACTGGGAACCCTGACCCTGCCCTCTACTATAAATAGAGGGGTACATGGGACTTCTCAGAACACAACTCAGAACATCAGTTTCTCTGTGAATTTATTGTCCTCTTAGGTTGTGGTAACTGAGAGTGCCTAAGCAAGTTCTACCCGTTCAGGGAGGAACAACGAGGGAAAGACAACTGCAGAAAAGTGACTAATTGTGGGAGACTGTGTCGTTGACTAGTACATCGACAGAGGAGGACGACTACAGTTTCTGGTGGTCCGTGTGGACTATCTATAGAGGCGGGAGATTTCTACCGCTTAGGAGGATGACTGTCAACCGCAGTTTGGGTCAAGACTAGGAGCTGCACAGATGTCGTCGAAGACTAGGTGGTTGAAGACCATACTAGCTATGAGGTATTGTCGCTGAGCAAGCCTCAAGACCTGGTATATCTCGCTAAACCATCCTTCCTAATACATAGTTGTTGATGCGATCTGTTGGTTATGGGTTTGTGGTTAGATAAAATTTTGTTTTTGCTGCATGTTCAGTCCCACAAAACCCAACATAAGTTACGTAAATGTCTTGGTAAAAGTAGTAAGACACTTTGATATGATTGATGTTGAAATATTATAAACCAAGAGTTTGAGGACCTTCTAGGAGACTGTGATAGTGTATCACAATGAACTCCAATTGAAACATAACAATATATCAGAAATAAGGAATCACACCCTATTAAGCCATGGTGCGATTATCAAAAAATCTAGCTTATCTTACAATTTCATTTTTGGGAACATGCTTTACACTAAGCAATGTACCATCTAAAATGGTTCAAAAGGACACTGTGTGAGATATGGTTATGGGAAGTTTCCCGATATGTCTTTATAAAGGTTAAGATTGAAATCTTATATAAGAAATTAGTTTCTTGAAAAGCTTTGTCCCCAAATCATATAAATGTTATTTTGTTGAATACTACTTTTAGATTCCAATCTAGAATAAAATTGTTTGTTGCTAGGATGGTTGTATTCCTAAAAGAAATTAAATTTCAAAGGAATCAATGGGAGAAAAGTGGAACTCGAAAAGTTTGAGACCAACAAGAGAACTTTTGAACCTATAGAGGTCTAGTTGGAACAAGGAGAATAAAATTTTTTTGTGGAATCTCAAGTTCCTTATGTAACACAAAACCTCACATATCTAGTAAATATGCCTTGAGTTTGAAATATTATGATATCTTATGACTCAAAAAGGCGGTGATTGATCATAAATGATGAGTCAACAACCTACCTAGAAGCTACTGAGGGACCAGAATATGAGAAATGGCTTGAGGCCATGAGATCGAATATGGAGTCCATGTACATCAACACGGTATGACCTTGGGGGATCCACCTAAAGGGGTAAAACCCATAGGGTGCAATTGGGTCTTCAGGAAGAAGACCGACATGGATGATAGTGTACAAAACTATAAGGACATAATGGTTGCAAAGTATTTCAAACAAGTTCAAGGTGTTGAACATGATGAAATCCTTTCACCCATTGTCATGGTTAAATCCATCATGATCCCGTTTTCCATTGTAGCTTATTACGACTACGAGATTCGGCATATGGAAGTGAAAGCCGCATTCCTTAATAGGAATATTTATGAGGATGTGTACGTGACACAACCTAAAGGTTATAAAAATTCATATAATGCAAAAAAAACTCTATGAGCTACAAAGGTCAATCTATGGATTGAAGCAAGCATATCAAAGATGGAATCTTTGATTTGACAGGATAGTCAAAGATTTTGACTTTAGTCAAAATGAATATGAAATTTGTGATTATAAAAGATTTAGTGGTAGCATATTTATATTCCACATAATGATGGGTAATAACATCCTTATACCATGAATGTTAAAACTTGGCAAGAAAAGCACCTTCTCTATGAAGGGTTTAGGCAAAACATCCTATGTGATAGGAATTGAAATCTATAGAGATAGGTCTGGAAAACCTGTTGACCTCAGAAAGAACACATACATTGGAAAGTTGTTGAAGGGGTTCAAAATGCATGACTTAATGAGAAAAAAACTTGTCCATGTTCCATTGAGTTAGTCTCTCAAGAGCCCAGTGTCCCAGTTCTTGTAAAGAATGGGAAAACATGAGTGAGATGCCATATGAATTCACAATCGGATCTATCATGTATGCAATGTAATGTACTCATCCCATTGTCTCATATGTACTGGACATGATGAGGGGATATCTTTAGATCCTAGTGAAAGTCACTAGACTACCATTAAGAATATCTTAAGTACTTGAGAAGAACTAAAAGGATTGGTTCAATGGTTATGGTAATGAGGAAGAATTAGGTGTAAAGGGTTACACAGATGCAAGCTTCCAAATTGACAAAGAAAAATAATGATCGCAATCTAAATTTGTATTTGACCTTAAAATAGAACTCTAATATGGAAGAGTTCTAAGCAAGAGATCGTTGCTAATTCTACAATAGAAGTCGATTATATGAGTGGTATGAGAACGACAGAGGATACTATATGGATTTAAAAGTTTATATAGATGAACTTGTGGAAGGTGCCAACCATTAATGACAAAGTAGAGATACTGTGACAATAATGGAGCTACTGGTTAGGTAAGAAAACTCAAGCAACATACTATGGCACTTCCATCTCAAATGAGAAGTCATACAGTAAGGAGATGTGAAACTTGCAAAATACAAACTAGAAGCAAATATTTTTTAACCCGCTATAAAAGTACTTGCTCAACAAAAACATACTGGGCATGTTAAAATCACGGGGAATAAGATCTGTGGGTGATTGTCTCTAAGTGTAAGTGGGAGTTTTTTTGGTATGTATGCCCAGAGAACCAATCATATAATGATTGCAATGAGGTATTAAATACCTGATTTGATAATGATAAAGGTAATTCCGTCAATGATGTCTGTCTCAACCATGAAATGATGACACTATACATATGTAGATGTCTAAATAATGATGTTACGTGATGAAATATGTCTTCAATTGAGGACCTGAACAATGAGATCATATGTATGATAAGAGTACATACATTGTTGTTACATCCCTAGTCAGATATTACCGTGGAAGAAAAATAGATGATAATAATACACAAGACTAGAGTGTGTATTGACTGATAATAGAGTCTCAATAGTCATGATGTGTGATATCAAGTCAAGCATAGAAGTATATGTTAGAGAAAAATATATCAGACAAACCCACCTTGAGAGTGATACATGGAGACCATGTAGTGGTAGTCAGAATCAACTCTCATATGATAGTGGTGATTGTGGTCCTTAGACCTGAAGTCATGACATTCATCACATGTTTTTTAATGTATTCAGACATCATCCAACATGACCTTGGATAAGGGTTACCATAAAGGTGATGCCCAGGTGCATTGTGATGCATGGGGATTGAGTGTGAGTGATGTAGATGGGATTTTGTCCCTCCTATAAGCGTTTGATATCCAGGTCGCTTGATAAGTGAGACTAAAAAATGTATGGCCATACTCATGTGATTCAATATGTGATATGTGAACTCATATCCATCTCAGACACTCTGCTCTAGTTCAAGGAACATGGATTGAATGTTGAGAGGATGACGATTCCATGCCTTGAATTCAATCTGAATATCAGAGATGAAGGAACTATGTGTACACTGTAACACTGATCATGGTTTGTAGGTTGATGTTGTTCTCCAACTTTCCAATTAATTGGATAGCAATAGTGTGTTGCTAGATATCGCTCATTGCTTGTGATGTCATAAATTGGTCATGGACATTCATAGACAACCTATAGGGTCACACACATAGGATGCACTTGGAATATGAGTTTATTTATGAATGATGTTTAACTTGATTAGTAAAGTGTTTAGGTATTCAATTTAAACAAAAAATTGATTGTATTGACTGTAAACGGAGCGGTTCAAGTGTTAGGTCAATTCAAACAACATTGGCTAAATATTATCCGAGCTGGAAGAATTAAACGACCATTTTACAAAGTGAAACGACCATTTCATGATATGAAATGAGAATTTCACAAGTGAAATGACCGTTTCAAAAGTGAAAGAACCGGTTCATCATCTGGATTGCCCGATTCAATGATCAATTTCATTAGATCAAGGTTTGTTGTTGATGTCATGATTATGCATTAACCAAATATTGAATGCTAGTATGTTTGAAAATAGGAAAGCATATGAAACGACTGGTTCAAAAGTTGAACCATTCGGTTCAACATTCACAACTTCTAGAAAATTCATGAAAACCCATCTCTTCGACTCGCAGATCGACTAGAAATCTTGATCCTGACCCTCCAATAAATAGAGGGGTACTGGGGGCTTCCCGGACACAACAATGAACTCTGACAATTATTGTCCTCTCTAGTTGTGGTAACCAAGAGAGCCCAAGCAAGTCCTACCCATAAAAAGGGAGGGATAACACAAGAGAGACAATTAGGAGAGCAAGTCGATGCTAGTACGTTGATGTTATAAAGAACAACTCCTTCCTATTGGCTGTGGTAACATGGAGTTACCAGTTGTAACATACTCGAATTTAACTTCATAACCTTGACTTACCTTATTGTGGGCCCTTTTTAACAATGTTAATGTCTAGTACCTTTTCCCCTAAATTAAAATGAGTTAGGATGAAAATTATCAGATAAATTCAAAAGTAGGGTTCAACGTGAAAATTTGCCAACTAAGGAGTGTTCACCTTACTTTGACACTTGATAAACTTACTAGGTCAATTTGAGCAAATGAAATAGTCAAATACAAATACATATGCCAAATTGGCTAAAAAGAGGAATAAACACATTAAATGCATTCTTAATACCTAAGTAAAGAAATAAATTATCAACCATTCTCAAAAGGTAAAAATAATGATGCATTTGGATTCCTTATATCTTAATTAATCTATTTGTCAAATCTTAGTTCAATCAAACCTCACTTGCTCATTCATTTAACTATTTGGATTCTTAACTATCACACACAATAATTGCATTTCATTGCCATTATCAACATGATTTTTCCTTTGTGAACATTACCCGTTCAACACTCTGCCTGTGCTAAACCAAATAGTTGCGATCCCTCTGGATTTCCTGTCTCTCCTATTTGACGTGATCAATGCGCCTACTTCCGTGGATTTCCAACTACTGTAAAGGATATATGCTTTCCTTCTTCCTTCTCCTTTTCTCCCCTCCTCTACTTCCTCCCTCATTCTCTCCACACACAACATGAACCCTGGACATCACCCACTATTCTTCTTCTTCTTCCTCTAATCACTCCTTCGTCCACCCTTGAGCTCAGCCGCCACAACAATAGAGAGACGCCACTGCCGCCCATCATGGGGGATCTATAGCCCCCCAACCATGGTCACATAGCTATAATAGGGAAGCATCTCTCACCCCCCATGAACACATGACCTGATCTTACTTACATGGACCTGCAAATCACCATCACTCACCTCTGCAACTAGCCGCCTCCTCCACCCTGATCCATCACGGTTGCGGACCACCATTGGTGCCCCTCTGCCTGATATTGTTTGGTCCAATGGTTGTAGGTGTCTCTTCTCAAACTGAGAACCACCGGTCGTTGACATCCACATGAAGGTGCCACACCTATTCGGGTGTCTGCCACCAACATCGTTGATCACCAACCAATGAGAAACAATTTGCTCATCCTCGACCTCCCTCCTCTGTTACTTCTTCTTCTTACTCCTACACAGCCTACAGATCTGCCACTACCTCCTCTCCTCCATGGGTCCTGCTAGCGGCAGAGAGGCTACACCTCCATACTCAGCGGATGTGAACGGTGTTGCAGATCCATAGAGAGTGAAGATTAATGCTTCAAATGGAAACCTCAACCACCCCAACTTTCCTCACACCTCGTTAACCTCCAACACTCTAGCTCTGAAAATTTGGTGTGGGTGATCCTAAAAAATCATAGAGGAGCACCATCATCCCAGTTCTAAAATTCTACAGTCATGGTCTGGCGTGGTGCTTGCTTGGATTGACGTTGTACTACCTACTCAACCCTAAAGCCACTCTCACCTCCACCACTAGGGTCACCGTTGAAATCTCTCCACATCTATAGAATTTCCAACCGTCACCCAAGCACCACAACTGCATCTCATCCCTCATTGCTGATGATGAAAAATCATTGATTCAGATCTCTAACTGAAGTCTATGCCTACCATCCACCTGCTCGCTGTCCCAGCCCAACGCCACCAACAAGACACGACTTTGCCACTTCCTTTAGCCCTAATAGATTAACAGCCTCTATCAGATCTATTGATCATACTTACCACACAACCAGGTGTGTGTACTGCCCCAAGACGATTCACATATATGTTGTATTCAACAACAACAAAGAGAAAAGAGAACAAGGTCAAATCCATTTCTCCGCTGGGATGGTTACTCATGATATGCGAGATCTAAGTTAGTGCTTACCCCTCCTTGTGGATCAATTGTTAACAACCAATTGATTCTTAACATTTTCGTTACTAGTTAAGTTGATCCCTATACATATTCAGATATTAAACTTAATAATACACAAACACCAAGATATATGATCCTTTACTATTATAGATACCACATTAGCATGCTAGCATATTAGTGTACAAGAAATACAAGTATATGTATCACAAAATTCATCTCCTATAATCCTAAAGCTATAAACTTGATTAGTAATAATACACTTGAGAATGGATTTGATAATAACCAAGTGGCTTAATGATACGACGGTTAGCTATGGTGATTATCTGTACTTTTGACTAAGTACCTAAATAATTATCATACTATTATATATATGTTGAGTATTACCATTTAGATGTGATATGTAATGAAGTTGTTGTTAAGAACTATTTTCAAAGCCCTAAATATCTTTTGACAACCGAAACTCCAAATAAACATATAGGCATATTTGATGATAATTAGAAATACATGCTAGTCTAAGTAACACATCTAGCAAGATTGGTCTATTTTGAATAAAATAGAATCTTAGAGAAACAATATGTTTAGGAGGGTTGCTTTATAAAAATTAGTATGGTTTAGAACACAAAATTTTTTATTACAATCCATCTAGATAATGCATACTCCCATCGAGGGAACAATCAAGAACTACAATGTGTATACACATTAGTATGCAGTCTATACATGTGGTTAGGATAATATGAAATCATATGGTATTAGATAAAGAATAACATGTAAGACCTAAATTGTGGGGATTTATATCGTTGGTGATACATCTATAAAATCTATATAACATCAAACTAATGTGATTAAGATGAAACTTATAACTAAAACAAATCTAAAATTGTAAATGGTGTAAAATATTTGATTTATATCCAAATAGTAATGATAGTCGTGTACCTTGTAGATATCTCATTGTCAATTCTTGGAGACTTGTTAGCTTCACCCCTAGAGATAGGGTTAGGTGAGAATTCTAGGTATGTACATTCTCTATTTTAATTTGGGCATTATTTGACTGAAACCTACATTTATTTTAATGAGGCATCTCTTGATCTCTTAATTTCTACTTGAAATCATTTCCTTGGATTTTCATATTTCTTGTTCTTAATTCATTATATTACATGTGGTTGTTGAACTACTTTGTTATATGGGTTCTTGGGCCCCACTTGTTACAATTGTCTTTTTATGAGAAATTCACTAAAATGATAGTCTTGCTACTCTATTTATGCATGCTACATGTTTGACTAGAATATCTAGAATAGTGGTACTTATGTACAACCATACTTATATAGGGCATGTGTATTCTGCATGGGGTGTGCGTTTCCACCCTTATTTATTTTAGGCCATGATCCTATGGTACTATGTCCCTGTTTTAGGTATATTTAGTCTACATTGTTATGCATGCAAACATTTATTATTTTATATTGATGTTTGTGGTAAACTGTTATGGCAAGACACTTTTATTATCATGCTTGTAATCTGAATTTTAAATGCCTCATTTCTCTTGTTACATTTCTTTTGAACTTACTTAATTACAAATAACCCCCTTCTTGTGGGAACATCTCTTTTTACACTTTTAACCCAATATAATACCCACAATTTTTATTATATGTACATACTCAGCCTTTGCTGACCTATACTTGTTTCCTATGTTCTGGGTGATGTTCCCTTCCACCCAGGTATAGGTACATTAGAAGACAAGGATGCACGAAGATCATATACATGGTATTGGACCTAAGGATAGCTTGAAATAGACATGTTACCCTCTGCAACATGTCTTGTAAGTGATTAGGTTTATTAGATGTATACATTTTACCTTGTTATACCACCTTTTATGGTGAGAAACAATTGTATAACGATACATCTTGTAACTTTGATATAGTTTTGTTTTCGCTATTTATAAACTTCATGCTCTGATATGTATACCATTTGGGAAATGAATGAAATTCTTCCTTTCCTTCTTATTTAGAATTGGATGGACTTATTCTTCAATTCAGTGAAGAGTGGATCCCCTCTCAGGTCTCACTCTTTACACCGATGGTCTGTCTGGCCTACTTGAGAGACGAGGAGGTTGTTTCCACCCACTAGGAGCACGCCGACAACCTTCATCTGTGGTGTTGTACCAGGATACACTTGAGAATGGATTTGATAATAACCAAGTGGCTTAATGATACGACGGTTAGCTATGGTGATTATCTGTACTTTTGACTAAGTACCTAAATAATTAGCATACTATTATATATATGTTGAGTATTACCATTCAGATGTGATATGTAATGAAGTTGTTGTTAAGAACTATTTTCAAAGCCCTAAATATCTTTTGACAACCGAAACTCCAAATAAACATATAGGCATATTTGATGATAATTAGAAATACATGCTAGTCTAAGTAACACATCTAGTAAGATTGGTCTATTTTCAATAAAATAGAATCTTAGAGAAACAATATGTTTAGGAGGGTTGCTTTATAAAAATTAGTATGGTTTAGACAACAAAAAAAATTATTACAATCCATCTAGATAATGCATACTCCCATCGAGGGAATAATCAAGAACTACAATGTGTATACACATTAGTATGCAGTCTATATGTGTGGTTAGGATAATATTAAATCATATGGTATTAGATAAAGAATAACATGTAAGACCTAAATTGTGGGGATTTATATCGTTGGTGATACATCTATAAAATCTATATAACCTCAAACTAATGTGATTAAGATGAAACTTATAACTAAAACAAATCTAAAATTGTAAATGGTGTAAAATATTTGATTTATATCCAAATAGTAATGATAGTCTTGTACCTTGTAGATATCTCATTGTCAATTCTTGGAGACTTGTTAGCTTCACCCCTAGAGATAGGGTTAGGTGAGAATTCTAGGTATGTACATCCTCTATTTTAACTTGGGCATTATTTGACTGAAACCTACATTAATTTTAATGAGGCATCTCTTAATTTCTACTTGAAATCATTTCCTTGGATTTTCATATTTCTTATTCTTAATTCATTATATTCCATGTGGTTGTTGAACTACTTTGTTATATGGGTTCTTGTGCCCCACTTGTTACAATTGTCTTTTTATGAGAAATTCACTAAAATGATAGTCTTTCTACTCTATTTATGCATGCTACATGTTTGACTAGAATATCTAGAATAGTGGTACTTATGTACAACCATACTTATATAGGGCATGTGTATTCTGCCTGGGGTGTGCGTTTCCACCCTTATTTATTTTAGGCGATGATCCTATGCTGTTATGGCCCTATTTTAGGTATATTTAGTCTATATTGTTATGCATGCAAACATTTATTATTTTATATTGATGTTTGTGGTAAACTTTTATGGCAAGACACTTTTATTATCATGCTTGTAATCTGAATTTTAAATGCCACATTTCTCTTATTACATTTGTTTTGAACTTACCTATTACAAATAACCCCCTTCTTGTGGGAACATCTCTTTTTACACTTTTAACCCAATATAATACCCACAATTTTTATTATATGTACATACCCAGCCTTTGCTGACCTATACTTGTTTCCTATGTTCTGGGTGATATTTCCTTCCACCCAGGTATAGGTGTTTGGTTTTAGAGGAGGCAGAAAAGCAGCGGAAACAAAAATTTTCTCCCTAAAACCAAGAACAAAAGGAATCACGTCAACGTCTATACAATAGGAAAGATGGTTTGTGAATTCATACCTTGTCCCGAGGCTTACTCGGCGACAGTACCTCGCGCCTTGCACGGTCTTTAACTCCGGTCTTGGACGGTGTCTGTGCAGCTCCTGGTCGCACCGGGACTGAAGACTCCTGGTCTCACCGGGACTGTCGGGATTGACATTTGTCCTCCGAGCGACAGATGTCTCCCGCCTCTGCAGTTGTCCACACGGACTGCCTGGAACTCCAATCTCCTTGTCCCACAAGGAATCAAAAGGATTCATACCCTCCTGTTGGCGTACTAGTCGCCAACACACTCTCCTACCACCAGTCGATTTCTGCAGTTGTATTTCCCTTTTTGTGCCTCCCTTTTCGGGTAGCACTTGCTCGAGATCTCTCTCGGTTACCAAAACTAGAGAGAATGACAACTTCACAGAGCAACTGGTTGCACTGGGTTGTACTTTGAGAATCCCCCAATACCCCTATATATAGGAGGGTCATGGGACAGGGTTCTCTATCCCGGGCAATGCGGGACTAAAGCAGGAGTAGAAGGGTTCGAGATTTTCCACAAAAACAACCAACTCGCAACCTGAACCGATCGTTTCACAACTGAAACGGGTGGTTGGGGATCTGAGACGGTCGGTTGACACCTCAACCGATCGGTTGGGACCCATGAACCAGTCGGTTCACTTCTGAACTGGTCGGTTCGTGGTCCTGATCAGTTCCCGATTGACTTTCCTTCTTTTGTTTCCAATTGTTATCGAATACCAATCCTTGTTCCAATCAAATTGGGCAAGTGAAATGAAAAGAAATTTCTCACCAATCTTACTTTCCCAACTTGCTCGGTTGCAATATTTGAACCGATCGTTTCAACACTTGAAGCAATTGTTCACCCTATCCATGAGCCGATCGACTCACCAGTTGAGCCGATCGGTTCACCAAGCTCAGCCGATCGGTTCATCACATGAGCCAAACGGTTGGGAGTACAGATTATGCAGAATCAGTCAATTGCAGTTTCAATCAATCTGATACTCTAATCAATCAGTCCAACACCTTGAACACTATGATATTGAGCTATCGATTAATTGAGTGTTTAATTGAACTACTAAACTCCTTTAGTAATCAATATAAACATTGTTTGTGGACAAACTCCTATTCCAGGTTAAATCCTATGTGTGTGACCCTACAGGTCCATTTCACGTTGGCAGTGAAAGTCCATAACATTTATGACTTCACAAGCAAAGAGCGGTGCCTAGTCACACATCAGTGCTACCCAAGTGAAATAGAAAGTTGGAGAACAACTTTTAATCCTACAATCCATGAATGGTGTTATAGTGAATGTATAATTCCTTTATCACTAATATCCTGAATGAACTCGAGGCATGGAACAGTCATCCTGTCAACATTCATTCATTTCCTTGATCTCAGAGTAGACTGGGTGAGATGTGTGTGACATCAATATCACATATTAATTCACACATGCATGTGCATGCCTTTCTCAATCCTACTCATCAAGTGGCCAAGGACATCAAACTCCCTCAGGAGGGACAAATCCCATATCTATCACTCACCCCTCAAAAGCCCCATGTGTCAAAGCCACCCAATCATCACCTTTATAACAACCCATGTTTCAGGACTGCGTTTGATGATGTCAAAGTGTACCCAACGACATGTGTTGAGTGTAGTGATTTCAGGTCTAAGAATCACACTCACCACCATCACTGTGAGAGATGACTGTGACTACCAAGTCATGGTTCCATGTGTCACTCTCACGGTGGGTCTTTCTGGTACCTTGTTCTCTAACAAGTACCTATGTGCTTGGTTTGATATCACTATATCATGACTAATGAGATTCTGTCATCAACCAACACACAATCTAGTCTTTAGTGTTATTGATGTCTATGTTTATTTCCACAATAACAACCGACTAGGGACTAAACAAGAAAGAATACTCTTAACATCCGTATGATCTCATCATTCAGGTCCTCAACCCAAAAGCATAAGTCATTGAGTAAAACAATTCTTTAGACATCTATCATGTTACACCATCATCTCAGAAACAATTTAAACATATAGATTAGAAATTGCCTTTATTATTATTCAAATCATTTACAAAGTATCCCATTACAATCATCATATGACTTGCTCTATGGGCATACATACCAACAGACTCCCACTTGCACTTAGAGCCAGTCACTAAGGAACCTCTGTCCTTGTGACCTAGCATGACCATCATGCTTCTACTGAGAAAGGGCCTTAGTCAGTGGATCAACTATGTTGTCTTCAGTTGGTACTTTGCAAATCTTCACATCTCCTCGTTGTACGATCTCTCGTATGAGATGGAAGCGCCGCAGTATGTGCTTGGACCGCTGATGTGATCTAGGTTCCTTAGCTTGTGCAATAGCTCCATTATTATCACAATAAAGCTCAATTGCATCACAACTACTGGGAACTACACCAAGTTCAGAAATGAACTTCCTGATCCACACAGCCTCCTTTGCTGCATGTGAAGCAGCAATATACTCGGAATCTATAGTAGAATAGGCAACTGTTTCTTGCTTGGAACTCTTCCAGCTTACAACTCCATTATTAAGGCAAAATACAAATCCTGACTGCGATCTGTAATCATCTTTATCGGTTTGGAAGCTTGCATCGGTGTAACCCTTTACAACCAGCTCTTCCTTGCTGTCGTAAACAAGAAACTGATCCTTAGTCCTTCGCAAGTACTTGAGGATGTTCTTCACAGCTGTCTAGTGAGCATCCCCAGGATCTGACTGGTACCTGCTCGTCATGCTGAGAGCATACGAGACATCTGGGTGTATGCACAACATAGTGTACATGATGGATCCGATGGCTGATGCATATGGGATCCCATTCATACGCTCCCTCTCTTCACAAAATTGGGGACATTGAGCTCTAGATACGGTGACTCCATGTAGCATGGGGATGTTGCCTCTCTTTGAGTTCTCCATGTTGAACCGCTTCAGTACTTTGTCAATGTATGTGCTCTGACTTAGTTCAAGAAGCCTTCTAGATCTATCTCTATAGATCTTAATTCCTAGAATGTAGGATGCTTCTCCTAAGTCCTTCATTGAGAAAGTATTCCCAAGCCAAGTCTTTACCTTCTCTAAGGCTAAGATATCATTCCCCATAAAAAGTATGTCATCTGCATACAATATGAGGAATGTGGTCGAGCTCCCACTAACCTTCTTGTACACACAAGGTTCATCTTCATTTTGAATAAATCCAAACACTTTGACTTCCTCATCAAATCGAAGATTCCAACTCTGAGATGCTTGCTTCAATCCATAGATTGACCTTTGCAGCTTACAGACTTTATTGGCATTCTTTGTATCTACAAAACCTTCAGGCTATGTCATGTACACATCCTCATTTATATTCCTGTTAAGGAATGCAGTTTTAACATCCATCTGCCAAATCTCATAGTCATAATAAGTTGCGATAGTAAGCATGATCCTGATGGACTTAATCATGGCAACTGGAGAAAAGGTTTCGTCATAGTCAACACCTTGAATTTGTCGAAATCCCTTCGCAACCAATCTGCCTTTATAAGTTTGCACATTGCCATCCATGTTGGTCTTTTTCTTAAAGACCCACTTGTACCCTATGGGTTTTACCCCTTCGGGTGGTTCCACCAAAGTCCATACTTTATTGGAGTACATGGATTCCATCTCGGATCTCATGGCTTCAAGCCATTTCTCAGAATCTGGTCCCTCCATAGCCTCTATGTAGGTAGTTGGATCATCATCTATGATCAACTCACCACCTTCCTGAGTAACAAGGTATCCAAACCTCTCAGGTTCAAGGCGGATCCTACTAGATCTACGAGGTCCTTGTGTTATCTGAGGAGAATGAGATTCCACAACACTCTTTGAATCTCCATATTACTCTCGTACATCTATCGGTTCAATGTTTTCTTGTTGGGCTTGAACCTCTTCAAGCTCTATTTTCCTCCCACTGTTTCCTTTGGAAATAAATTCCTTCTCTAGGAATACAACATCCCTGGCAACAAACACTTTGTTGTCAGTAGGGTGGTATAGATAATATCCCTTGGTCTCCTTGGGATATCCAACAAAATAACATTTATCAGATTTGGGTCCAAGCTTATCAGGAAACATTTTCCTAACGTAAGCCTCACAACCCCAAATCTTCATAAAAGACAAATGGGGACGCTTCCCGGTCCATATCTCATATGGTGTCTTTTGAACCGATTTAGATGGTACTCGGTTAAGTGTAAATGTGGCGGTTTCAAGAGCATAACCCCAGAAAGAAATTGGAAGATCAGCAAAACTCATCATTGATCGCACCATATCCAACAATGTGCGATTCCTTCTTTCAGACACACCATTATGATGTGGTGTTCTAGGCGGAGTCCATTGTGATACAATACCACAGGCTCGCAGAAGGTCCTCAAACTCCTGGCTTAAGTATTCTCCACCTCGATCGGATCGAAGTGCCTTAATACTTTTACCAAGTTGGTTCTGTACTTCATTCATGAAATCCTTGAACCTTTCAAGGGTTTCTGACTTATGTTTCATCAGGTACACATAGCCATACCTACTGAAGTCATCAGTAAAGGTAATAAAGTACTGATACCCACCTCTGGCATTAGTTCTAAAAGGCCCACATACATCGGTATGTATGAGTCCTAATAGATCACTAGCTCTCTCACCTTTACCTGAAAAGGGAGTCTTGGTCATCTTGCCCAATAAACAAGATTCACATGTCTCTATTGATTCATAATCAAAAGAGTCTAGATAACCATCTTTATGGAGTCTAGAAATGTACTTCTCATTTATGTGCCTTAGACGACAATGCCAAAGATATGTTTTGTTTGAGTCGTTAGTTTTTGCTTTTTGGTGTTTACGTTGTATACATTTGTCTCCAAATTTGTCAAGTATAGACCATAAGACATTGGGGCACTGCCATAAAAGATCCCATCTTTAGAAATGGAACAATTTCCATTCTTAATAAGAAATTCAAATCCATCCTTGTCCAAACAAGAGACGGAAATGATATTCCTATTTATGGCAGGTACATAATAGCAGTTCTTCAACTCTATTATTATCCCACTAGGTAGAGTTAACTCATAGGTTCCTACGGCACTGGCGGCAACTCTTGCCCCATTAGCAACACGTAGTTCAACCTTACCTTTCCCTAAAGGCCTACTTCTCTTAAGATCCTTCACATTTGAACAAATGTGAGATCCGCATTCGGTATCAAGTACCCATGATGAAGAAGTAGTAAAGTTAATCTCTATCACGTATACACTAGAAGTAGAGATCTCTATCTCTGACTTCTTCTTCCATCGTTCCTTCCATCCTCTCCATGTAGAAGAAATTGATTTGGAAAGAGAACCCTTCTCTCCCTTACCTTTCGTTCCATTGATCTCTATCAATGAACTTTCTTTCTTCTTCACAAACACATTAAGCGTACATAGAGTGGATTCAAAGGCTCTTGGTATATCTGGATTGTGCAGAACACTTCTCACAGTCCTCAACCAGTTATGGAATTTGTTCTCAATTAATTTGCCCATTTTAAAAGATGATTCTTTTGCCATTCTATAAGAGAAAATTGCATTTTGTCAAAACTCCTTTTGATTTGATTTGAATAAAATTTGACGATAGTTAATTAGGCCTTTAATTAATTACCGCTCCCACTATTTTGACTCAAATTGATAGCCCTCACCATCAATTCGGAAGATTGCAGCATACAATCTTCTAGTGGGTCAAGATCCATATTTCATCAAGTCATGAGTCAGCTTTGGCTGATCGCCCATAATCTTGACTATTTAGGTAGGCCATCATGCCAATTGCATCATATGAAACTCTTGATGAATGAACATGCGCAACACCTTGCCATGAACATTTCGTGCCTCTGGGCTTAGACGCTCTAAGAATCACCAGTTAAGTCTATCCCAAAAGCCGACACGGTAAACATGCACCCTGCTTTGGTTGAACCTGCATGTCGACCCTTCACACTTCCACAAGATGGATGGTGCACCACGCTTTGGCGTAACCTACGCTTGGTCGATCGAGTTTGCCATGTGTGTCGCTAATGGAAGGCGTATAAGACTTAATATTTTAATGAGGGATTTGGTTTTTATATACATATACATATACATATACATATACATATCCAATCACCACAATATATAGTATGTATCATATACATGTTATATCCCACAGAAAACATGTGAAACGATAAAAGCAATGATTATGGCCATCCTATTGTGATTCCTCGAGCCAAGAGGAATCACGGTCATCTAGGTCTACATCACATGCAACATGTACAAGATGTAATATGTGCCTACCTTTCTGGGTTTGATCAGCTCATCTCCATGACTGATCATCTCACCATCAAGTTGGTTGTTCGGGTGCCACCAGCCGATCGACTGGCACCTCCAGCCGATTGGTTCACTGATCATCGTGCATCTCCTCAGGTCGCCACCCGCTTGTCTCGCTCCTCGAACCGGTCGTCTGAAACGTCAACCGATCGGTTCACACCTTGAACCGATTGTCTCAGGTCGTCCGCAGGTCGTTCGCCATTCTTTGACATAACAGGAAATAAAATCTATCCTATTTATAATTGAATTGTGAAACCTCGAGTTACATTCGGGGGAGAAAAGATAGGAAAAGAAATCTCGAATTATTTTGAGTTACATCAGGAATAGGAGAAAAGGGAATCGGTGCGCAGACCGAGATGCAAGCAATCACATACAACCACACATAGATATAGGGTTTATAGGCCATAACCATGCTACACATCCACCACAAAACTCATTTAAGGGCAACGCGTATCGAGTGCATTAATATTACATATCATATATGTATATTTGGGATTTGTGGATTGGACACGCATAAAGCCAATTTTATTCGCATCATATGCAATAAATAAAAGCGACAAACCAAAATCGATTATATCGATAATCCTAAAATATAGAGCAGTTGACGTTGCTCTGATACCACTGTTGGGTTTTAGAGGAGGCAGAGAAGCAGCGGAAACAAACATTTTCTCCCCAAAACCCAGAACAAAAGGAATCGCGTCAACGTCTATACAATAGGAAAGATGGTTTGTGAATTCATACCTTGTCCCGAGGCTTGCTCGACGACAGTACCTCGCGCCTTGCGCGGTCTTCACCTCTGGTCTTGGACGGTGTCTGTGCAGCTCCTGGTCGCACCGGGACTGAAGACTCCTGGTCTCACTGGGTCTGTCGGGATTGACAGTTGTCCTCCGAGCGACAGAGGTCTCCCGCCTCTGCAGTCGTCCACACGGACTACCTGGAACTTCAATATCCTTGTCCCACAAGGAATCGGAAGGAGTCACACCCTCCTGTTGGAGTACTAGTCGCCAACACACTCTCCTACCACTAGTCGTTTTCTGCAGTTGTCTTTCCCTTATTGTGCCTCCCTTTTCGGGTAGCACTTGCTCGGGCTCTCTCTCGGTTACCAAAACCAGAGAGAACGACAACTTCACAGAGCAACTGTTTGTACTGGGTTGAACTTTGAGAAGCCCCCAATACCCCTATATATATAGGAGGGTCATGGGACAGGGTTCTCTATCCTGGGCAATGCGGGACTAAAGCAGGAGTAGAAGGGTTTGAGATTTTCTACAAAAACAACCAACTCGCAACCTGAACCGATCGTTTCACAACTGAAACGGTTAGTTGGGGATCTGAGCCGATCGGTTGACACCTCAACCGATCGGTTGGGACCCATGAACCAGTCAGTTCACTTCTGAACTGGTCGGTTCGTGGTCCTGATCAGTTCCCGATTGACTTTCCTTCTTTTATTTCCAATTGGTATCGAATACCAATCCTTGTTCCAATCAAATTGGGCAAGTAAAACGAAAAGAAATTTCTCACCAATCTTACTTTCCTAACTTGCCCGGTTGCAACAGTTGAACCGCCTGTCCATGAGCCAATCAACTCACCAGTTGAGCCGATCGGTTCACCAAGCTCAGCCGACCGGTTCATCACATGAGCCGATCGGTTGGGAGTACAGATTATGCAGAATCAGTCAATTGTGGTTTCAATCAATCCGATACTCTAATCAATCAGTCCAACACCTTGAACACTATGATATTGAGCTATCGATTAATTGAGTGTTTAATTGAACTACTAAACTCCTTTAGTAATCAATCTAAACATTGTTTGTGGACAAACTCCTATTCCAGGTTAAATCCTATGGGTGTGACCATGCAGGTCCATTTCACATTGGCAGTGAAAGTCCATAACATTTATGACTTCACAAGCAAAGAGCGGTGCCTAGTCACACATCAGTGCTACCCAAGTGAAATAGAAAGTTGGAGAACAACTTTCAATCCTATAATCTGTGAATGGTGTTACAGTGAATGTATAATTCCTTTGTCACTAATATCCTGAATGAACTCGAGGCATGGAACATTCATCATGTCAACATTCATTCATTTCCTTGATCTCAGAGCAGACTGGGTGAGATGTGTGTGACATCAATATCACATATTGATTCACACGTGCATGCACATGCCTTTCTCAATCCTACTCATCAAGTGGCCAAGGACATCAAACTCCCTCAGGAGGGACAAATCCCATATCTATCACTCACCCCTCAAAAGCCCCATGTGTCAAAGCCACCCAATCATCACCTTTATAACAACCCATGTTTCAGGACTGCGTTTGATGATGTCAAATTGTACCCAACGACATGTGTTGAGTGTAGTGATTTCAGGTCTAAGAATCACACTCACCACCATCACTGTGAGAACTGACTGTGACTACCAAGTCATGGTTCCATGTGTCACTCTCACGGTGGGTCTGTCTGGTACCTTGTTCTCTAACAAGTACCTATGTGCTTGGTTTGATATCACTATATCATGACTAATGAGATTCTGTCATCAATCAACACACAATCTAGTCTTCAGTGTTATTGATGTCTATGTTTATTTCCACAATAACAACCGACTAGGGACTAAACAAGAAAGAATACTCTTAACATCCGTATGATCTCATCGTTCAACTCCTCAACCCAAAAGCATACGTCATTGAGTAAAACAATTCTTTAGACATATATCATGTTACACCATCATCTCAGAAACAGTTTAAACATATAGATCGGAAATTGCCTTTATTATTATTCAAATCATTTACAAAGTATCCCATTACAATCATCATATGACTTGCTCTATAGGCATACATACCAACAATAGGTACATTAGAAGACAAGGATGCACGAAGATCATATACATGGTATTGGACCTAAGGATAGATTGAAATGGACAGGTTACCCTCTGCAATAGGTCTTGTACGTGATTAGGTTTATTAGATGTATACATTTTACCTTGCTATACCACCTTTTATGGTGAGGAGCAATTGTATAACGATACATCTTGTAACTTTGATATAGTTTTGTTTCCGTTGTTTATAAACTTCATGCTCTGATATGTATACCATTTGGGAAATGAATGAAATTCTTCCTTTCCTTCTTATTTAGAATTGGATGGACTTATTCTTCAATTCAGTGAAGAGTGGATCCCCTCTCGGGTCTCACTCTTTACACCGATGGTCTGTCTGGACTACTTGAGAGATGAGGAGGTTGTTTCCACCCACTAGGAGCACGCCGACAACCTTCATATGTGGTGTTGTACCAGGATACACTTGAGAATGGATTTGATAATAACCAAGTGGCTTAATGATACGACGGTTAGCTATGGTGATTATCTGTACTTTTGACTAAGTACCTAAATAATTATCATACTATTATATATATGTTGAGTATTACCATTTAGATGTGATATGTAATGAATTTGTTGTTAAGAACTATTTTCAAAGCCTAAATATCTTTTGACAATCGAAACTCCAAATAAACATATAGGCATATTTGATGATAATTATAAATACATGCTAGTCTAAGTAACACATCTAGCAAGATTGGTCTATTTTGAATAAAATAGAATCTTAGAGAAACAAATTGTTTAGGAGGGTTGCTTTATAAAAATTAGTATGGTTTAGACAACAAATTTTTTTATTACAATCCATCTAGATAATGCATACTCCCATCGAGGGAATAATCAAGAACTACAATGTGTATACACATTAGTATGCAGTCTATACATGTGGTTAGGATAATATGAAATCATATTATAGCATCCAACTCACAAAAACATCATTAACTAATGCGGAAGCGTTCACTAAGCAGCGGATTACAAAAAATCACTAAAAATTTAAAACCTTTTTCAAAGAGACCCAATCATAGGAAAACTCTTTCAAGAAGAACCAATGTATTACATTTACATCATGGTTCATAAGTATTCATCTTATACCATCTCTTCTCGAGGGTTACAACATCAACTGCCTTGTTAAAAGCTAAACACAGATAACATAATAACCTCGAGACTTCAAGCCAAAATCTCAAAATGATACATTAAAAGCACTAAGTACTAACTCCGAGGACCTGAGAGTACAGAGACGACACATATGACTTCTATCTACAAAACACGACAGACAGCACACTCAACCTGAGTTGTCACTGTTGTCCCTATTTCTACTGATGTTCTTCCTCTGCAAGATATTCTCAGTCTCTTTCGCACTCGTCCACCTAAAAATGTTGGTTCCCACAGGGGTGAGACAATTGAAAATTGCCCCAACGAGAGATATAACTCTCTGCTAGAAACATCATTATTGTAGTTTAATTAATATAAAACTGAGCAGAGGATAAGCAATTTATATCATTCTCATCTTTTAAAGTATTACACCTATCTATGATTGAATAGTAATTCATCTATTATATTTATAAGGAATAGAAAGAACATGTATAACATTTATCTACCATACATTTTCAACATCTCAAGCTTTGCTCATGTCATTCATTATTCTGATGTGTCACCCATGATTCATTCTTGTTTCTATTTGTTGGCCTTAGCCAATCTGCTAAATAGGTATTCACTTATGCCAGACATGTGATTATATATATCATCATGTCTTATTCAAGCATTAAACTATATCAATCATGTATAAATGTTTGAGGCATTGGACTATACCAATCCTAATTACACAACCATGCATTGGACTTTAACCAACCCTAATTACAGGCATTAAGCCTCTTCCAGGTATTTCTAATTATAGAGGCATGGATAGCATGCGAAACATAACTATCAACATGAGATATTTAGCATCATGATTATAATCAACAGTAGCAGTAAGATATCAACATAAGCATGACTACTGTATGTACACATTTACAGTCTTATGCATATCCACAACATAAGTATAATTACTATCTCTTAGTTGCACTAAGCATCATATTTATGTAAAGAGAACAAACAAGGGTTATCATCCAATGTGAAGCTTCATGTATAACCCTAAACAGATATGCTATACGACTGTATTACATCTTTTATTATGCCCTGAGGAAATTGAGGATACCACTCAAAATACAACTGACCACTGCTAAGTTGAAATCAGTGCCATACAAGATCTACAAAGAGCCGGACTCCTAAGATCTTCTCCGCCCCCGGTCAGTACGGGTCCGCCACAGCGACACAAAAGGTCAAGCTGCTAACAGCCTAGTCCGTCCTTGGTACAAGTCACGACACTAGTGAAAGAGGTGGGTATGCATACCCTACCTTCTGAGGTACAACCGCAATTGTCCTCCAATATCATCACACATATAATCACCGAGACACGACGCAACCGTTCTCAAACTAAGGGCTAGGTATGACCGTAGTCATCCTCCCTAAACACTTGAATTCAGGATGACAAGCACCCCGCATACTCATCAGTATGCGCTCCGAGTTTCCCTTAGGAATACTCGTTTCACCATCTGGCAAGTTCTGACACTCAGATGGATCTATGGCACAGGGCACTACATGATTAGAGTTGCACTTGATTAGTTATGCCAATTGGGTGAATTAAGGCTGCATCAAACAAGTAGACATACAAACCCTAATTCACTTCTAGCAAGCATATAAATATCAAAACCTGAAAAGATATAAAACATATGAAACATAATTTCTCATCTCATCATCACATGGTAATATTCACTTGCCATTCATGAGACTACACCAATCATCATATTATCACAGGATATAAATCCTTTTCACAATATCATAGGGTATCAACCCTTATCAACATAAGAGGAATACACCTCATTCAGGGCTCAATCATGCCCAAAGGTCATTAAGACCATCATACTATCACAGGATATAAATCCTTTTCACAATAACACAGGGAATCAACCCTTATCAACACAAGAGGATTACACCTCATTCAGGGCTCAATCATGCCCATGAAACATCTTGTTACCTCTTACTAGGTAACATCTAACCATATGGCTCACAAGGCCATTAAACATCTTGTCACCTCTCACTAGGCAACAATGACATATTAACTCATGTAATATAATAGTAACACCACTATTTCCTCCATAGGGTTAGGGTTTACTATTCACATCAATTAGGGTTTCATGTTCATTTTATCAATCCAACCCTAATATATTGTTCCATACATCTAGGAGCATCCATCGACATTCCAAGTATTTAATATTCTTATCATTTATCATTAAATGATCGTCAACAGAAGGTATGAGTTTATCTCTCATCCTTATCATGGTATGATTACATCATACTCATTTTAGCTTACTTATCAAGTATGTTAAACTCATTACATTTCATTGTAACAATTTACATAAACTCTCCTTGTGTATCTTATCCAAAAATATTGGATTTGAGATGCATCAAGGTATATCAACCCTGAAATGCTAAATGTGATATCTATCATGTCTCAATGTATCACTTCCCTCATCACTTCTATCTTACTTGAGTTTATTAACTTATCTTATAATAAGGAATCTCACATCTTAATACTTTCATCCACCAAACTATCACCTTTACCATGATGTGCATAGATCACACACAAGGATTGTCCAACTATCTTCAATGATATGGACTCATCTCAAGTTAAGGCATTGCTTATTATAAGGTTGCCTATTGTCAACCACTTGAGATATTTCATCGTTATAGGGTATTACCCATTATTTCATCATTAAGGTTTACTCATATCATTACCCAGACATTAGGGTTATGATTTTCATCATATTGCCCATGATTAGAATTCCATGCACTATAGCCCAAATTTAGGGTTTCACATAGATTTACTATGTGTTAGGTTTAAGTTTTCATATGACATCGCCCTCAATTAGGGTTTCACATGGAATCATCCTCAATTAGGGTTTCTCATGGAATCACCCTCAATTAGGGTTTCACTAATCATCCCAATTAGGGTTTATTCAATTACCCATAAATTAAGGATTCATTATTCATCCAATTAGGATTTGGCATTTCATTACCTTAAATTAGAGTTACCCAAGTCATTACCCTTAATTAGGATTACACTATTACCCTAGATTAGGGTTTTACTTAGAATTTCCCTAAATCAGGGTTAGGGTTCATTAACCTTCTCAATTAGGGTTTCTTGATCTCTTTACTAAGGATCATACCCTAAATCACCATATGAATCATACTCATGTATGAATTCATTTCTATCATTCTCTCCACCTGATTTGGTTACATCAACCATCTGATCAAATACAAACAACTATGTTTGACATAATATACTGAGTTATTGCTTCCATAAACAATTAGGGTTTGCATTTTAGGGATCATTCACAATTGAAACCATTAAGATCAAACCAATTGAACCCATTGGATCAATATCCAATTACATCAGCATATTTCCTCAAACGGTCAACCATTGCAAATGGTTAACCACTCCAAACTATTTGAAACTGTTTGGTTTCAATTAATTTGTTGAAATCGTTTAACCAATTTCATTGAAACCGATTGGTCCCAAATTTTGAAATTGTTTGCCTAAGATATTAATTGAGGTGTGTGCTTGTGATGACATCATCATCTTCAAGCTACAAACCCACGAAATTTTCTGTGATTTCCATGGTGGTTTCATCAATCAACCAAAATAAATTTTGGAAATGAAGAAAGCATCAACATTTGATAAGGAATTGAATGCAATAACAATATTAAGGGTTCAAGTTATAAAAACCGCCTCCAATTGAGCTTCAAAGCTCCAAGCTCATGCCAAAAATGGTGGATGAAGTTTTTGCAACTCCCCCTAGGCTCGTCCCCAAGCTTTTGGATGAAAAAGTTGGCTAGGGTTGAAGAGGAGATCGAAATAAGAAGAAATCAATGATTTATTTTTGATTTCCACCATGGAATCAAGGAGAACGAAGGTCAAGGACCTTACCAACAGGTTGGAGTCTTCCTCCTTCTCCTCCACATCTCCTTAGTCGTTTTCCAAGCAAGGGGAAAGAAAAGAATCCGAAATGGCCTTTGTTTTGGCTTGGTAAAGGTACGTTTATAAGAAATTCCATGAGAGAGAAAATGCCTTATAAAAATGCATTTAATTCCAAAATTAGTGCCGCCTCTTCCCCCTTTCATTCCTTGGATACGAGGCTATCCCATTTGCCTCTTATTCCTCTCAATTATCCTCAATTTAAAGAAAAGCAAATTAAGCACCTTAGATCATATTATAATAATATCCCAATTTGAGTGGATATTACTTTTCTTTATAATAATGGTGAGTGGGTTATCCACTTGCTTGAGATATTTTCGTGGCCTAGAAAAGGCACAAAGGTGTTCACACTTGAGAAAATTCAACCATCTCATTTTTTGTTGAAGGCCCTTCAATTATTATATTTGTTTTTGCACTAAATTGAATTAGGGTTTCAATTAGGATTAAATCTTGATTATTTTAATATCAAGATCCTCTCTCCTCCAACTTAATTCAAATGAGGCACCCCTCTCATTTTATTTACTCTACTTGATTACAAGAAATATTAGGGACCTTATTGAAGTGGTAATTTACATATTACACCCTGGGTTTTGGGTAAATTGCACATTACACCAAAACTAGGTTTTCATGCACATACATTGCTTTATCAGCTCTTTCTTGGTATTTAGGCTTCCATAAGCCATATCTCAACATCATATTTAATCTCATGATACTTCAACACATGAGGAACATATTATCATGCACAATTTGCACTTAAACCCCTCAACTTGGGTAATTTGCACTTTAGTCCAAAATAGGCAAAACATTGATTTCAACAATGTTCAAAAAGGACTAGAATTGCAACATAAGTTCCTCTTGAGCTCTAATTACTTTTCACAAGATGAGATTAAACATTTAATCTCCTTTCTTAATCAAAACACCTAGGGTTAAAGTATAACCCAGGTCAAGGATGTTACACATATGGTATTAGATAAAGAATAACATGTAAGACCTAAATTGTGGGGATTTATATCGTTGGTGATACATCTATAAAATATATATAACCTCAAACTAATGTGATTAAGATGAAACTTATAACTAAAACAAATCTAATGTAAAATATTTGATTTATATCCAAATAGTAATGATAGTCTTGTACCTTGTAGATATCTCATTGTCAATTCTTGGAGACTTGTTAGCTTCACCCCTAGAGATAGGGTTAGGTGAGAATTCCAGTTATGTACATCCTCTATTTTAATTTGGGCATTATTTGACTGAAACCTACATTTATTTTAATGAGGCATCTCTTGATCTCTTAATTTCTACTTGAAATCATTTCCTTGGATTTTCATATTTCTTGTTCTTAATTCATTATATTCCATGTGGTTGTTGAACTACTTTGTTATATGGGTTCTTGGGTCCCACTTGTTACAATTGTATTTTTATGAGAAATTCACTAAAATGATAGTCTTGCTACTCTATTTATGCATGCTACATGTTTGATTAGAAAATCTAGAATAGTGGTACTTATGTACAACCATACTTATATAGGGCATGCATATTCTGCCTGGGGTGTGCGTTTCCACCCTTATTTATTTTAGGCCATGATCCTATGGTGCTATGGCCCTATTTTAGGTATATTTAGTCTATATTATTATACATGCAAACATTTATTATTTTATATTGATGTTTGTGGTAAACTGTTATGACAAGACACTTTTATTATCATGCTTGTAATCTGAATTTTAAATGCTTCATTTCTCTTGTTACATTTCTTTTGAACTTACCTAATTACAAATAACCCCCTTCTTGTGGGAACATCTCTTTTTACACTTTTAACCCAATATAATACCCACAATTTTTATTATATCTACATACTCAACCTTTGCTGACCTATACTTGTTTCCTATGTTCTGGGTGATGTTCCCTTCCACCCAGGTATAGGTACATTAGAAGACAAGGATGCACGAAGATCATATACATAGTATTGGACCTAAGGATAGCTTGAAATGGACATGTTACCCTTAATAAGTCTTGTACGGGATTAGGTTTATTAGATGTATACATTTTACCTTACTATACCACCTTTTATGGTGAGGAACAATTGTATAACGATACATCTTGTAACTTTGATGTAGTTTTGTTTCTTCTGTTTATAGACTTCATGCTCTGATATGTATACCATTTGGGAAATGAATGAAATTCTTCCTTTCCTTCTTATTTGGAAATGGATGGACTTATTTTTCAATTCAGTGAAGAGTGGATCCTCTCTCGGGTCTCACTTTTTACACCGGTGGTCTGTTTGGACTACTTGAGAGACGAGGAGGTTGTTTCCACCCGCTAGGAGCACGCCGACAACCTTCATCTGTGGTGTTGTACCGGGATACTGTTGCTGACGACTGCCCGAGTGCTGCTTGGAGAAGTAGTATGCTACAACAGGAGTTGTCGCTAAACTTGTTCTAGGACCATATATATCTCTTACTACCCTCTTTTGTAGATACATTATTGTTGACGCGATCTTGCTAGTTTGGGAATCATACATTTAAAGTTATATTTCCGCTACCTTATCTATCATCCCGATTTCTCAACATTTGTATGATATGTATCTTCTAATTTGTGACACACACACATATGGACATACATACACTAATTTTCACCCATTTATATCCTTTATTGTCTGAGTTTTTCAACTAAAAACTAAGCCCCGATTGACAAGATCCAAAAGTGCTGATATTGTTACTTCCAACCCAGTTGATATATACAAACCCATGGCCTTTTTTCTTCTTCCGATTTGGGTTAATTTTTTTGACACATTGCCAACTAAGAATGTGTTATGATTTATTAGAGATAAAGTACAATAGAAAGTTATATGTAGTTTGGATAACAACTTCTCAAAAGTCTGTTGGGTTTACTTTGTGGATCTAGAAGTTTGTTTAACAACCATATTGTGTGATCTTCATATCTAAGTGTAAATCATTTGGCCTCCAACATCCCGAATCATTTCGTGCAAAGTCTAAGGTAACACTTCTCAAGCGATTTATGCCTTCAATACACACACATAAGTTGTTAAGTTATGTACTAAAATAGGGTTCTTGATATTCTTAATAGCTAAAAGCATATTTTAAGAAACTTCAAGGGAAGTATGATCATTTTGGAATGTTTTACAAAAATTATCTATAAGTTCTATTTTCCCATCTTTGAGTGGGACACTGCTTTGCTACTAAAGTGAACTACCTAAATGCCTAAGTGTTTGGTTTCATTTGCATTATTGTACTAAAAGGATTCTCCGTGTGGCTCTGATTTCCTCGCTTCCATGTAAACTACTTGCATGCCTAAGTGATTGGCTTCATTAGCTTATCGTACTGATTTTTTTTTGAATGTATGTGTGTCCTTATCCAATTGAGGAAACAAATCAAGCTTTCTATGAATTTTATCTTATTTTTTTATATACTATCATATCTGATCTTAATATGTACAATATATCATAATATTAACTAAACTACCACTCATATACTTAACGTGTGCTTTCAATTAATGATGCTTATAATCAGAGAAAGGAATACATAAAAAAAAGAAAATATTAAAAACACCCAAGTAGAAAATACACATGCACTTTAATGTTAGATTGCAACACCGACACATACATACCGTCTCGATTCAGCTTCTTTATATCGGTCAAAATCTGACAGCCGATAAAACATGGTCATCTGTATCATGTTTTGTATAACTATAATCTACTATGCATGCAGTTTAATTTTGTTACAGACGGAAGCAGCCTTCCACAAGCAGAAAGAATCTCTTCCCACAACATCCCAGTTTTTTTGTCATCTGAAACAACAGGCTGAATAGTGAAAAGGTGCATCTGAACCAAAATTTCCAACCCTCTCTCCCGATTTGACCGCACCGGTGGGGAGAACTGGATATGGCCTCCGAGAAGATGGAACTTCGTTGGTCACTTCCGTAGCTATTGAGGCAGGACAGCGCGTTCCTAAACGGTACACAAGTCGAATCCAGTATCTAGCCCGCGACCCGATCCACTGACGCACCCGCTCCTCTTCTCGGGCACACTAGCCAGCGCCGCCGTGCCAATGCTTTGCGAGAACGCCGAGAAGTAGAACAGGGGATTAGCTGTATTGGCATCCAAGGGAAACACGCTCACCTTGCCCAAAAGACCGGACAACGACGGTCACACGCCTGCGGAGTGCTCCGGACTGGCTCTAGCGGCGTGCTACTCATCGAAGGCCCCGTCGCAAATAGCTGATACCGACTTTGCGCTGTTTGGTCGGTGTTCTTCGGGTGTGGCCGCTGCGGAGGTATTACCATTGCCTGCTGGAGAAACACTTTGGGCGTTCCAATGGCCGCTGCGCCACTGACTTCAGGTTCAAAGAAGCGGGCATATGATGCGCTTGAGCGGAGGTTCGGAACCAACCTTCCGGTGGCGTTGTCCACCTCACAGCCACAGGAGAGTAAGGCCAAAAAGTCCAAGGCTTTGGGAAGCAGAGCTACGAACAGAGACGTAGCTCGGGCTGCTGGACGAGGAGGAGGCCTTCGTGACAGTACTGACCTTGATTCCTCCCTTCCAAAAGGTGTGGATTATATGTTTGCTCACATATGGGTATACTTTGAGAATAACTCGTTATTGTTCTAGAATGTATAGTGGATATACTGGCACCAAAAATTACCATATTCCAGAAGTTCAACCACCATTAAACCACTTGTAACTGAACCTGACCAGTCCGAGCTCTTCTTAAATTTTAGCGCCCACTATTCCAAAATTTTATGTAGTAAGCTGAATATAACAATGATCACCTTCTGCCTCTAAAGCTCATTACTGTGCGTCCCTTGTTCCGCGTTTTAAGGAGAAGTCTCCACTGATTCTGGACTGCACAAACGCACTCTTAGGAGAGTTGACAATGTTTCAGGCCGTTTAACTACTTTCCATCCTCGCTTTTCAATTCGTCATGTAAATGTACCACAATCTTCAGCTTTCACAAGCTATACACCAGGAATTTTGTCGAGATCAAATATGATATTTCTTGTTCTTCTTTTTCTTCCATCTAATCTAACATATTTTTGAACTCTTGTAGTTGGAAAAGGTCCATTTTCCCGGAAGGCTGAAAAGTCTTTGGAGAAAAGAGATGTAACTGGGATTGTGGGAGAAGAAGGTCCTCTTGATCATCTGGACAGTGTTCCACCACCGCCTTCAAGAGGTATTTTATCTGCAATTTTCTTCTTCCGTCTGAAGTTGAGGCTGGCAACATGACTCTGATTTACGATTGAATCTATTGATAAATTCCAGGCTAATACTCCATTACGATTTATCGTTACAACTGATTGAATGGTACTGCTGGGAATTTATCCGCGATATTCTTCTTTGTTGTGCAGTTTAATTAAAAATGAATCTATTGATATATTTATTAGGACGGTTCCTACACTGTTCATCTATGAATAGTTTATAAGTGCTCGCTTCACTGTCCTTTTGTTAGTGCTACGCAATAAACAAGAACACGCTGTTGATGTTAGTTTTACCCTTCAGTTCATTTGTAATTGCAAGTCTTCCTGTTTTCAGACAGAATTCCGGCTAATGCTCCATTCTACGAAAACACTCCCAAAAGTGTTAGTGGGGTTTCAGGTGACTCACCTACATATTGTTCAAATTTGGTAATCTGATATGACCGTACTCAATAACATGTATATCATTTATCTCGTGCCTTTCTTAGATGATAATCCTGGAAAGGCTCATCATCCTGCGTATTTTGGCCTTTCAAAGACTTTCGATGAGAACCTTATCAGGAAAAGTGATAAGGTATCAATTTCTTTATTCCACTCTCTTTCGATGCAGTATTAATTTATATCACCAGTGTTGCGAAGTGGTTCACATTTTTTTCCGGATTTCGTTGTGAAAGCCAGCGCATCAGACTATTAATTTTTTCAGGATTCTAGTAATGAAGTTGGCTATGCAGTCAGGTTCATGCATGATCTTCTTCTGAATGGAGATTGCTCTAAAAAATATATGAAGGGAATGCAAAACATGAAGTTTGATGACCATTTCCTCCTTGATAACTTAGCTCCTAACGTGTCAACAACAAATGAACGCGCAAAGTCACTGCAAAGTCATTCAAGGCGATCAAAGAAGCATATGTCCATGAAGCAACATCGAAAATGTGGCTCATTTGATTTCCCCCCAGAGTTCCATAGGTACGGAGGCGGATAGCAAAAACAAGTAATTAATGTTGATTGATTCCATCAAGGGGTAACGGTACCAAGCCATGCTCTGGAATGTTATTCAATTACAAACATGATCTATAAGAAGTCGACATTGTAGTCAAGAACATTGTGTTTGACATACATGGTGGTTAGCTCTTGAATCAAGTTTGAGATATGAGTTAATATGTTTAACATTTCTATAAAGGTAGTTGTTAGGAAGTACGAACACAAACATAAATACTTACACGGATGACGAGACACAATAATATTGAAAAAATATAGGACACATACACGACACTGAACACAAAAATGTACATATGTATGTATTCTTTTTTTGTAAACACATCCAATTATAGAAATTTATTGTGAAATTCATACTTCAAACTTTAAATAGATATCCCATCATCCAGAAAACCTGATATTTTACTAAAGTACAAAGGCAATAAAGATCAAATAAAGGAAAACAGCAGTAATTTGGCATTTTTGTTACATCTGAAAGCTCAAAATGTTACGTCATCAGAATGTGAGTTATATAGATTACTACTCAGCAAAAACGTCATCATCATTATTAACATTGTCAAGGAATCAAATTGACTCCTTTGTGGCTCAACACGTGATAGATGGACCACCTCGAGAACTCAATGCCTTCAAATGAATCGAAGGCATCACCTGTGATGTACGGACGTCCCACATCGTTGTTTTTCCTTCATGATATTCTTTTTTCTTCCTTGATAAGATATGAAGATTGGCATGCAGAAATACTACTCATCCTCTTTCTGGGGTGTTTATGTTCTTCAAAGAATTGAGGAATGAATATATGCTCTAATTCCTCTCACAACAACAGGAAGAACATGATTGCTGGTGTAGTCTTTTTGCTTTTGGAAGAGGCACTCTCTCCGTGAATAGGCCACAAAATATCTTCCTATCTAGGACTGATTCAAAATCCCTAGAATCTTCAAGAAGACTAGGAAATTAGCAAACTCATTGTTCACTAGGTGTCGGACAGGAAAAATATTTAAAAAATTTAGCCCTTTCCGATGAGGCTTCCATATACTTGTGTGAATTACCCGATCAACATTCAAGCAACCATCATTGCAATGCCTATGAGAGAGTATTGTGAAGCAACCTGCATCCCGGTCTGTCACAAAAGGTACATTTCGGACGTGTCCCACGCCCTCTACCCATATCGGGGCGTCCTCCTCGTACCGTAGCAGCAACAGACGCATGAGATTCTCCAGAAGGTATATCAGGAACAAAGGAAGCAGACTCAAACAGTGATTGCTGGATCCTTGAATAAGCCTCCACAAGACTGGGTAGTTTATCAGTAGCCAAGATAACGCTCCGAGCAGAGCTACAAGTCGAGTAAAGCCCAGATAAGAATTTGGCTGTAACCAAATCATCTCTATCCTTTATCTGTTCTGCAACAGTCACAGGATGATAATAACTTAGCTCTTGAGCAAGAGCATGAATCGCCCCAAAATACTCCTCAAGAGATCGGTCACCCTATTTTTCAGCAAACAGACGATCATAGATCATAAACTGACGGAGAGCATTCTTCTCTTGAGAGTAATGTTACTTCACTGCGTCCCATATTTCCTTGGCCGTAGAGTAGAACATGAACCTTGCGGCGATTGCAGATTCCATACTATTCCACAGCCAAGTCTTCACAAGACTGTCATGTCGCTTCCATTCAGCATACCCTTCGTCAGTAGATGCCTTGGGACCCGAGTCAACATGCCTTGCTCTGTCACGAGCCTCAAAGACGGTGTGGATGGCGTTCATCCATAGAAGATAATTTTTCCCGTTGAGTTTGATGGAGGCGATAGGTGACACCTCGTTGTAGATCATAGGTGTCTTGATATCCTCCATTGTAGAACGGAATATATGACAGATTGATACACGTCAAAGAAGATGTGGTGACAGAGAGATACACGTCACACACAGAAGAAAAACAAGGAGAAATGCGTTACTGACGCATTCATAGCCTCCAAATGATATTCCTAATCACACATGGAGGAGGTGTGACTAGGATGATGATTGAGACGAAACTAGTCCTCCGGTGGTGTTTTTAGATGATCATCGGATCACTTGGAGATCATCAACCGCTTTGTGATAGTGGCTACGGTAGAGTTAGATATCTACCGCAGACCCAGAGTAGCCAACGGTGGTTCTTCGCAGCAGGTGGATTACGCCAAGACGACGGGTGGGAAGCAACCAGCCGTCAAGGAGAGAGAGACCTGGAGAGATCGTCCGGAGAGAGAAAGGAGAATCCCTAGATCGATCTCCGCTCTGATACCATGTAAGAAGAAATGAAGAAGGAAGAAGACAGGAACACCTATCACATGTCGGCTGCAAGATGCAGCAAACGTGAGTAGGGCTTGAGCCTACACACTTGTATATATATATTAGGGTAAGTACATGAGGTACAAAGAGAGAAAAAGAATAAAAACTAAATTTCATAAGCAAAATAGATCTGCCGCTGGCTTTTTTTTGGTTGATGATGCTGAGTATCAAGATCCATAATATTACAGGAGAATAGTGGGTAAGTTAATATATCTAACAGTCACCCGACCTGATATTTCATTTGCTGTGGGCGTGGTCAACCAATATATGCATTCTCCGCGACAATCACACTGGACAACAGTCTGCAGAATTCTGAGGTATCTGAAAAATGCTCCCGGTAAGGGTATCACATATTCTAGACCAAAGGCACCTCCATCTACTCTGCCTCTCACAGGATATTCAGATGCTGACTGGGCTGGTGATCATACTGATAGGAGATCTATATCAGGCTATTGTACCTTTCTAGGTGATCATCTTATCACATGGAAAAGTAAGAAGCAACATGTGGTTGCTAGATCTAGCACTGAGGCTGAATACCGTGCTATGGCCCATGCATGCTGTGAACTAAAATGGGTCAAATCTGTTTTATCTGAATTACAAATTTCTCTTCTACCTTCTATGGAGCTCAAGTGTGACAATCAATCTGCTATGCACATTGCCAAGAATCCTATCTTTCATGAGCGTACAAAACACATAGAGGTTGATTGCCATTTTATTCGTGATCAAATAAAAGACGGCACAATTGTGACTCCATATGTCAGGTCTGAAGATCAACTAGCAGATATTCTGACAAAGCCTTTGGGTTCAGCAATCTTTCAGAGACTTTGCGGTAAGCTGGGCATACACGATGTGTACTCTCCAGCTTGAGGGGGAGTGTGAAGCAACCTACATCCCGGTCGATACTATCGACACTCTGTCGATAGTATCGAGATCAGTTCAGGTTCAAGTTGAAGCAAGCTGCATCCCGGTCGATATTATCGACACACATGTCGATAGTATCGAGATTGGTTCAGGCGCAAGACAATATTCTGTCGATACCATCGACACTCAAGTCGATGGTATCGACACCGGCACAGCGGCGGAACGACAAGCCAGCGACAGATCTATTTTGCTTATGAAATTTAGTTTTTATTCTTTTTTTCTCTTTGTACCTCATGTACTTACCCTAATATATATATACAAGTGTGTAGGCTCAAGCCCTACTCACGTTTGCTGCATCTTGCAGCCGACATGTGATAGGTGTTCCTGTCTTCTTCCTTCTTCATTTCTTCTTACAAGTATATAATGTAAAAGTAAGAATATATTGAATTATGACAAGCAAGGCTTATCAGATGTACTTTTTTAGATAAAACATGCTTACTAGGGTTCAAAGAATGAGACATACAATGCAGATGAGTGTTTCTTTGTGTTTCACCTGTCTAGCAAGATCTCATGAACAATTGAATAGAAGCTAGACCCCGATGAGGATTTTTCATATCATGTTTATATATGATGGTTTCTATATTTCAATCATAGTGTCCCACATTCATACAGGAAATGTAAACATGGCTCGTCAACCAGTTGTCCTTAGCATATCATAAATTTGGCTTAGTTGAATATACTATGTCGTCCACTCTATCCCACCCACATGTCATCTAGGATTTTTCCCTCGGCAGAATGGTCCTGAAGAACATCATCCTCCCTAAATAGAGCCTACTTCTCGCTGACCACTGTGTTTCCAAGACTAGTTAGTGTAGCCCTAGTGTCTATAGCATCACGGTTGTAGAGGCGCATCATGTCTCTGCAGTAGTAAACATTTTTCATTTTAATAAATTCATTAAATATGGCAAGTCTCATAGAATGGTTCGTATTGAAGTTGCAAATATTAGACACATTTGCAACCAACTCCGTAATCCAAAAACATTCTTCATGCTTAACAAAAAATGACTAACTATTTTTGCCGCACATAAGGTCTTAAAGACAAGGTTCAAAATGTGCACCACAGATGGTGTCCAAAAAAATGTGAGGATAATCAACCTCTGTACAAATTGGGGCATTATCAGGATGATGTGAATAAATTTTCTGGTCAAATTATTGGATGGATTGCTTCAATAGATTTGCAATATAATACTTGTCTTTGTACCCATCCTCATAGTTGGAAACCTTTAAGAACATTGGCCCACTCTTAGATAATCGTGAATTTTATAAATGGCCTCTTCTAGATGTCGAAATTTGGACAAATTTCTATTTCTGTGGCCATCGAGCGGCATACTTTCTTGTTTCCTGCTATTCAAATATGTAACCATGTCCATGCAGAGGGTGTTGTACACTTGTATTTTCTTATGATAAATCTTGCACCTCTGTTTGCTATCTACACACATATATAAGGACTAACCAATTATTGTCCATAAGAAAGTGAAATAATAGTCTAAAAAATTGGTTACATGGTAGATTACTAAAGATATCTAGTTTGTGAACTGAATGTCACAACGATCTAATTGTTTCTGAAATTACACCATCATACTTAACTTACAATAAGTTGCAATAGTCTATCTTACATCAAATTCTTCTATACTGGAAATTCCAAGCTGGCATTTAATAATTTTGATGTGACCTTGCCTTCTGAATAACTCAGACCTAGCCTAGGTGTAATTGTGCTTGTTAGAAGGTCTAAGGTGGCAAGGGAACAAAAGGGAAGGATGTCTAATCAGGAGTTATCCACCTTAAATATGGTACAATAACAAAAAAGAACCTACGGGCACCCAAATGCTACCTAGGATCTTGTAATAGCATGTAGCGCCCCTAGGCGCCTTGGATATAAAAAATTAATGATCTTTCTCTGAATTTGCTCTTGGACTTGGCTTAAAGGGTTTAATGCATTTTGTACATGTACTGTGTTCCGCTGCATCATCGCCCGGATGTAGTGAAAAATGTGCAAGGGTTTCCACATCTTGGACGGGTGTGGGTAAAGAAGCTAGTCCCGCCGCATCATTGCCCAGATGCAGTGAAAAATGTGCAGGGGCAACATTTTCGACGAAGGCAAGTAAAGAAACAAGTTCAACAAAAAAGGATTAGAGTTGGATCTTGGAATATTGGCTCTTTGACAGGGAAATCTTTGGAGATAGTGGATACCATGATGAGAAGAAAAGTCAATATAGCTTGCTTGCAGGAAACCAAGTGGACATGGGAACGCTGTAGAGAGATTGGAGACACAGGATACAAAATCTGGTATACAAGTATTGATAAACATAGAAATGGCGTAGGTATTATTGTTGATAAGATGTTGAAGGATGACGTCGTCAAGATTACAAGGATGGGTGATAGAATCATAGCTATCAAGGTTGTTCTTGGGGAAAATATTTTTAACATTATTAGCGCTTATGCCCCCCAAGTTGGCCTTAGCGAGGATGCGAAGAAGGATTTTTGAGATGGCATGGATGAATTGATGCAAGGAATACCGATCGAGGAGAAGATTATTGTTGGGAGTTATTTAAATGGCCATGTGGGGAGTAGCAATGCCAGATATGAGAGAGTTCATGGTGGTTTTGGATATGGCAGAAGGAACGGAGGAGAGAGGATATTAGATTTTGCAGTTGCATATGATATGATTTTGGCAAACACCCATTTCAAGAAAAAGAATCTCATAAGATTACTTTCAAGAGTGGGCACAACTGTAGCTCACGACCCAACATAGGTTGGTGGTTTTGGATATTAACATGAAGATCAATAAAGGCAAGCATAACAGAAACCAAAATAGTAGGATCAAGTGGTGGAATCTTAAAGGAGAAGAAATTGACTTTTCATGATAAACTCATCAAGGAGGTAACTTGGAATTTGGAGTCTGATGTTAACACTATGTGGCATTACATGAGCTCCTGCATAACAAAAATTTCCGAAGAGGTTTTGGGGGAGTCTAAAGGTTGTGGGCCTCCACAGAAGGAGACTTGGTGGTGGAATGATGAAGTATAGAAGGCTATTAAATTGAAAAGGGAAATCTATAGGAGCTTGCCCAAATCTGGAGATGATGCAACGTTCTAAAGATACAAGCAAGCAAAGAAAGAAGCTAAAAAGGTTTTTCGGGAGGCAAGCTCTAGATACTTTGATGATATGTATAAGAAGATGGACACTAGAGAAGGGGAAAAAGATATATATAAAATGGCTCGTATATGAGAAAGGAAAGGAAGAAACTTGAGTCAAGTAAAATGCATAAAGAATAAAGATGGTAGAGTATTGGTGAAGGACGATGATGTCAAGAACCAGTGGAGAAATTACTTCCATAAGCTTTTCAATGTAGATACTGCATATAATGTTAGCGACTCGTGTAACATGAATACAAGAGATATCATTTACACACGACGAGTTTCACCATTTGAGGTCAAGAATGCTTTGAAAAAGATGAAAATGAGAAAGGCATGCGGACCAGACAATATTCCCATTGATGTATGGAAGAGTATGGGGGATGAGGGAGTTACGTGGTTAACAAATTTCTTTAAAAAGATCATGAAGACCAAGAAGATGCCAGATGAGTGGAGAAATAGTACTATAGTCCCAATCTACAAGAACAAAGGTGACGTTCAGAGCTGTACAAACTATAGAGGTATCAAGCTGATGAGTCACACGATGAAGCTTTGGGAGAGGATTATTGAGCAGAGGTTAAGATATATAACGCATGTATCAAACAACCAATTTAGTTTCATGCCTGGAAGATCAACAACAAATGCTATTTTTCTGATAAGGAGGCTTATGGAGAAGTATAGACAAAGCAAAAGAGATCTTCATATGGTGTTTATCGATCTAGAGAAGGCTTATGATCGAGTACCCAGAGAAGTGTTATGGATGGTTTTGAAGAAAAAGGGTGTGCCTATCCAATACATTGACTTGATCAAAGACATGTATGACATCTCTACTGCAAGTGTCAAGACTCCTGGAGGAGAGACACCAACTTTTCCTATCACAGTTGGGGTACACCAAGGATCCACACTCAGCCCATATCTATTCGTTCTTGTTATGGATGAGTTGACAAAGAATGTTCAGGATGATATTCCTTGGTGTATGTTATTTGCTGATGATATTGTTTTGATTGACGAAACTAAAGATGGATTGAATGATAAAGTTGAACGTTGAAGAAAGGCATTGGAATCAAATGGATTGATGATTAACAGGAGCAAAACTGAGTATATGCATTGCAATTTCAGTCAATCTCGCGGTGTGAATGATGGAGCCAAGTTGGACGGAGTAGATATACCAAAATGTGATAAATTTCATTACTTGAGTTCTATTATTCAAATAGACGGGGATGTCCAAAATGATGTTTGTCACCGGATCACTGCAGGATGGTTGAAATGGAGGAGTGTAACTGGAGTATTATGCGATCAGAAGATCCCTCTCAGGTTAAAAAGTAAGTTTTATAGAACAGCTATACGACCAGCCATGCTCTATGGGAGTGAATGTTGGGCGGTGAAGAAACAAGGTCTCAACAAGATGAGCGTGGCTGAAATGCGTATGCTGAGATGGATGTGTGGGAAGACAAGAAAAGATCGCTTGAGAAATGACTATATCAAGAATAAAGTGGGGGTGGCGAGCATTGAGGACAAGTTGCGCGAGGGCCGACTTAGATGGTACGGACATGTGCAACGCAGACCTACTAGTGCGCCTATATGAAGCAATGCTATTGAGCCAAACACTATAAATAGAAGAAGAGGAAGGCCTAAATTTCACATGGGATGAGCTTATAAAGAGAGATTTTGAATCTCTACATCTCAATCAGAATATGGCCCACGATAGAGCTGAATGGAAACAAAGGATCCATGTAGCTGACCCCAACATAGTTGGGATTGAGGCTTAGATGATGATGATGATGATGACTGTGTTCCTACTTAAAAGTTTAGCTTGGAAAAGAATAACAAGTTTTTTCCCTCTCAACTTGCCTTCAAATTTGACATGTGTAAAGGGTTAAGTGCATTTTAGACTTGTGTGCTTCTGCTTGATATAATGGCTTGGAGATGTTATAATTAAATTAAAGAAATACCTTATCGGTATATGTTGCTTATAAATTGAAAAAGGATGGCTTGGAGATTTTATAATAAAATAAAAGAAATACATTATCGGTATATGTTGTTTATAAATCCAAAAAGGGGTGGGCGCCCAACTAAAACATGAAGTGGTTGGATCAGTTGGCAGCCATTTTGTGGGCTTATGGGTCCAAGTAGGTTATGTCCTTCAATGTCAGTCCACCTATTCCATATGATTGGCTTGGAGTTTGATTATATTGGCATTCTAAGATGCATTCATCACATAGTGCTGGATAGGGAGAAAAGAGCCAAGATAGGAAGGGTGAAGGGTTGTCGCAATGGTTGTATTAATCCAAAGTTGGAAGCGAGTCAAGGAAGGTTGGGGTTGGCTTTAAGGCCCCGTTTGGTTTGTGGGAAAGGATGTCAAAGGGATCAAATAAAGGATGGGATGTGGAAGGATGTGGTGAAGTGGGGATGTAGTTTCTTCGTCCTATGTTTGGATAGCACACAGGAAAGGATAACACATTAAATATACCTAATTCCAATTGCAATTGCAATATATATCATGACTATGATGTGGTTACAAATGGCCTTTAAAAAAGGCAAGATATTACATAAAGTCAAGATATAACACAAATATAAAAATCAAGGAACAGCCAAAAGACCATACATACAATTACCCAACACATCACACACCACATCAAATCGGTTTCCAATGAAGAATTGATAGTAGAATGTGCAAATTCAAGCCAATAAAGATGCAATAGATAACTCAAACAATGGAAATGGCATTGCAAAGTTAAATAAAAACAAATACAGAAGACAACTCAAGCAATGGAACGAAGAAATAATATAAAATTCATATTGCTTCTAACCAACATAGACTAGTCTTTGTCTCCTTTATTGACAGTGTCACACTATTTTTTTTCTTTGCATTTGTATTGCCCTGATAGAGCTGAATGGAAACGAAGGATCCATGTAGCCGACCCCAACATAGTTGGGATTGAGGCTTAGATGATGATGATGATGATGCATTTGTATTGCCAGCAGGATGACGCCACATCGTTTTCCCCCCTTTGCACGTCTTGCTGACAACCACTCATAGTTGACTTTGGCCAAAAGAATTTTGCTTGGTCGGTTGGCTTTTAGCACACTCTCCAGATTGCAGAAGGCAGTGAGAAACTTGACGATTTAGATTTCGATGCAGTTAGTTACGAGAAGAAGATCCCCATGGTGGTTGAGACAATTGAGAATGGACCGGTGGCAGCGCAAAATTCAAAGAGAAGAAGAACTTGACAAGTTGTGAGAGTCTGGGGGTGGGGAGTCGCACAAATCAAGATGTGACTGTCACGAGTGGGTAGTTGCTTTTTAGATGGATTACAAGTACCTTTTATTGGGCGGGTTTGAACGATCCTTGTCACCAGAATTCATATCCTGACTGATAATTTTCTAGGCTATTTTTTGGCTATCAAACATAGGTTAGTATAGAGATATGTTGTTTTCTGTTATGTCTTATTGAGTGTTATGTGCATAGCATGTGCCTCACTTATGCTGTTTACTTCTGTAGTTTAGTCCCATATTGCTCACCTCTGCTTAGTCTCTATTCTCTTCTATTATATAAGAGACTGCATTGTACACTATTTTACTCACTTAATAAACAAGCCTCGGTTTATCTATATGGTATCAGAGCAGGCCCGATCCCTGATTTTTCTTCCCACCCTGCCCCTGCCCAGCCGCCGCCGCCCTGCCCCACCACCACCCGCCACCCCTCCACCTCCACCACCCACCGCCGCCCCCTGTCCCCACCCACCACCCGCCGCCCCCCCCCCCTCCTTCATGCTGCCGCCGTAGCACCCCCTCCCCTCACCCATCGACTGCCGCCACCCCTCCTTCTCCACCTCCACCTCCATCTTCTTCTTTCTTCACAAATCACATCCTTCCTCTTCTCCTAGCGGGTAATCTACTCTTTCGGACAACCATAGATCTCTCACATTGAGAGTCCCCTACGTCTTCGGTTCTTTTTCTGCCTGCGCCTCATGAATGATTATTGATTTCCTCATGACGACGTAGGTTTTCTTTTCATCTATCTCTGCCCGAAAACGGGTCCTTCTGATCTGATGCGTCAGATCCCTGCTGCTGCTACTGCCCCATAGAGGGTTCATTATTTATTGTCTGCTGCTGCCCATCATGGGTTATTTAGTTGCTGCCTGCTGCTGCTACGCCACCATCCTGCTAGTGCCTGCCTCTGCCCAATATGGCATCCGTGGAGCCTCCTAGATCTCTCTGTGTTACCACTGTCAAGCTTGATGGATCAAACTACCATCTGTGGTCGGCGTCCTTTGTACTATATTTGAAGGCTCAAGGTCGATACTCTCATCTTACTACTGATCCACCTCCTGCCCCTGATGCTACTGCTGACGACAAGACCAAACAAGCTTATGCCCAATGGTCTAAAGACGACTCAGGCGTTATGTCCTGGCTTCTCAACAACACTGAGCTGCACATTAGTCAGTCTCTCTTGTGCCTTCATGATGCCAAAGCAATGTGGGACCAACTGTCTCATGTCTACTCACACCAGCAAAATCCGAAGAGGGTTTTTGAAATTTTCAAAAGCCTAGCCAAGGAGTACTCCTCAGATGCATCTATTGAAGATTTTTACAACCAATGCTCTGCTATCTGGAACGAGTATGAGATCTACCACCCGTTGACTGCTGACATCAAAGAAGCTCAGAAGCAGCGCAATGAGCTCCAACTGGTTCAGTTCCTGGCTGCACTTCCCCCTTCTTTTTCTGGTGTGGTTGACCAAATATTGTCAAGTGATCCGCTACCGACTCTTCGCGATGTTCTAAAGCGGGTCCAACGACTACCATCTGTATCCTCTACACCAGCTATTGAGCATCCTGTCTTGGTTGCTCGTACTACTGATTCTGGACGTAGCCGCAGTCGTGGACGTGGCCGTTCAGGACGTCCACCACCTTCTGGAGGAAGAGGCACTTCTACTACTACTGGACGAGGTCAAGCCGCTGGACCTCACTACTGCAACTGGTGTGGTCGTGACAATCACACTGAAGATAGGTGCTGGATCAAGCACGGCAAGCCAGCCTGGGCAAACCAGGCCTCCACTGAAGCTACTACAGAAGCCGCATCCGATCCACCAGCTGCTCCTCCATCTACTGACTGGCTTCGCTCTGAGTTCGAGAAATTCTTCCAGGAGCGCATTACTCAACTACCCTCGACATCGGCGGGAGGTTCCTCTACTATGCTGGCGTCTCCCTCTGCTGGTAATCAAAAGTGGCGTATTGATTCTGGAGCGTCTGTTCACATGGCAGGCGACTTCCACTTATTTTCTGCCCTATCTAAAACTTCACATATTCCATCGGTCACCGTTGCTAATGGCTCGAAAATGCCTGTACGTGGCATTGGCACCATTCCGTTATCTCGCAAGATGAATCTTCATTCTGTTTTATATATACCTCAGTTTCCTGTTAATTTACTATCTTTCAGTAAAACTGTCAATCAACTTCAGTGCTCTATTGAATTTGATCCCTCTGGTTGTGTTTTGAAGGATCTTCGCACGAAGACGAGGATTGGTTCGGGCCATGAAGGACCAGATGGACTTTACTACTTGGATGGACCACCTGCGACGTCGGCTCTCTTATCTACATCTGTCTCAGGACTTCAGTGGCACGTCCGGCTGGGTCATCCGTCTGCTGCAAAGATGAAGCTTTTATTTCCTGCTTTAGCTGAAAATAAATTCTCTTGTGAAACCTGCGTTTTGAGTAAACAAACGAGGTATGTTTTTCCTGCTAAGAATGATATTTGGTCTAAAGATATGTTTGATATTGTTCACTCCGACATCTGGGGTCCATGTAGTGTCCCGAGTCAAACTGGTGTTAAGTATTTTTTGACATTTGTTGATGATTATTCCCGTGCTACCTGGCTTTTTCTGCTCAAAGACCGGAGTACTGTTTTGGACAATATCCACATTTTCTTCTCTGAAATAAAAACCCAATTCAATAAAAAATCAAAATTCTCCGTACTGTCAATGCCCTAGAGTTTATGCAAAAGTTTGTCACCTCTTTTTGTTCTGATAATGACACCATACACCAAACCACTTGTCCCTACACTCCTCAGCAAAACGGTGTTGCTGAACGCAAAAATCGTCATCTCTTAGAGGTTGCTCGCACTCTTCTTATCCATTACAAAGTTCCTCACCGTTTCTGGCCTGAGGCAGTCACTACAACATGTTTTCTTATAAACCGCATGCCCTCTTCTATTTTACAAAATCACATCCCTTACTCTATCTTGTTTCCTGATGCACCTCTGTTTCCTGTACCACCTTGCATTTTTGGGTGTACCTGTTTTGTTAAGAATCTGCACCCAGGAATGTCGAAACTTGACCCCCGGTCTACTAAGTGCATTTTTTTGGGTTATTCACGAACTCAAAAAGGCTATCGTTGTTTTGATCCGATACTCAGACAGTGGTTTGTCAGTGCGGATGTCATCTTCTTTGAGCATATGCCCTTCTTTTCTAGAGGATGGAGCAAACCTAACTCCTGATGTTTTGGCACAAACACCTCTATCGGACATAGTTGAAAATTTGTCTGTATCTGACCAGCCTGAAGAACGTCCGCTGCAAGTGTACAAACGCCGACCGAAGCCAAGCACTCCTTCCATGACCCCTCAACCAATTCCTGCGTCTGCGGATGATCAAATAAACAATGAGGTAACTTCTGATCTGCACCTTTCTATCAGCTTACGAAAAGGTGTCCGCTCCTGTACTAAGCATCCTATCAGTCATTTCTGCAACATTTGATAATCTGCATAACAACTTTGCCTGCTTTACTTCTGCACTATCTGCTGTCAGTATTCCGAAAAATGCTACAGAGACTCTTGCTATTCCAGCATGGAAAAAGACAATGGACCAGGAAATGCAGGCACTATGTGATCGCAAGATATGGGAGCTTGTGGATCACCCTTCTTCTTGCCCTACAGTGGGTTGTCGTTGGATCTTTACTGTAAGAAGAAATGAAGGAGGAAGAAGATGGGAACACCAATCACATGTCGGCTGCTAGGTGCAGCAAACGTGAGTAGGGCTTGAGCCTACACACTTGTATTTATATATTAGGGTAAATACATGAGGTACAAAGAGAGAAAAAGCATAAAAACAACATTCCATAAATAAAATAGGTCAGCCGCCGGTTTGCCGTTCCGCCACTGTGCCGGTGTCGATACCATCGACTTGTGTCGATGGTATCGACAGAGTATTCTCTTGCACCTGAACCAATCTCGATACTATCGACCTGTGTGTCGATAGTATCGACCGAGATGCAGCTGGCTTCAACATGAACCTGGACAGATCTCGATACTATCGACAGAGTGTCGATAGTATCGACCGAGATGCAGGTTGCTTCACACTCCCCCTCAAGCTGGAGAGTACACATCGTGGATGCCCAGCTTGCCACAGAGTTTTTGAAAAATTGCTGAACCCAAGGGCTTTGTCAGAATATCTGCTAGTTGATCTTCAGACCTAACATATGGAGTCACAATAGTGCCGTCTTTTATTTGATCACGAATAAAATGGCAATCAACCTCTATGTGTTTTGTACGCTCATGAAAGATAGGATTCATGGCGATGTGCATGGCAGATTGATTGTCACAATTGAGCTCCATAGAAGGTAGAAGAGAAATTTGTAATTCAGATAAAACAGATTTGACCCATTTTAATTCACAACATGCATGGGCCATATCACGATACTCAGCTTCAGTGCTAGATCTAGCAACCACATGTTGCTTTTTACTTTTCCATGTGATAAGATGATCACCTAGAAAGGTACAATAGCCTGATGTAGATCTCCTATCAGTATGATCACCAGCCCAGTCAGCATCTGAATATCCTGTGAGAGACAGAGTAGATGGAGGTGCCTTTGGTCTACAATATGTGATACCTTTACCGGGAGCACTTTTTAGACACCTCAGAATTCTGTAGACTGCTATCCAGTGTGATTGTCGCGGAGAATGCATATATTGGCTGACGACGCCCACAACAAATGAAATATCCGGTCGGGTGACAGTTAGATATATCAACTTACCCACTATTCTCCTATAATATTCTGGATCTGGATACTCAACATCATCAACCACCTCTTTGATGTGATAATCCATTGGAGTATTTATCGGTTTAGATTCAGCCATGCCTGTCTCCTGTAACAAATCAAGCGCATACTTTCTCTGAGATAAATTGACACCTGGATGAGATCTAAGCACTTCAATGCCTAGAAAGTATCTCAGTTTGCCCAGATCCTTTGTATGGAAATGTTTGTGCAAACCCTCTTTGACACTAGATATTCTCATGGTGTCACTGCCAGTAATCACTATGTCATCAACGTATACCAGAAGAATAATGGATCCACGGGAAGAGCTGGAGTAAATTAAGGAATGATCAGTCTTGGAGCGAGAAAAACCCATCTGAAGAATAACTTCACTTAACTTGTCAAACCAAGCTCTAGGTGACTGTTTCAGCCCATAAATAGCCTTTTTTAATTTGCATACTTTCTGACACCCCCCCTGAGCAACAAACCCAGGAGGTTGCTCCATATATACTTCTTCCTGTAGATCACCATGGAGAAATGCATTCTTTACATCCAACTGAAATAATGGCCAATCAAAGGTAGTAGCAAGAGAAATAATGATCCGCACAGAATTCAGGCGAGAAACAGGAGAAAAAGTTTCAAAGAAGTCAACACCATAGGTTTGGGTGTAGCCCTTTGCAACCAATCAGGCTTTCAACCTTTCAACTGATCCATCAGGATTGTGTTTAATAGTGAAAACCCATCTACAGCCTACTACTTTCTTTCCTGCAGGAAGATCAACCAGATCCCAAGTACCATTATTCAAGAGGGCTGACATTTCAAGTTGCATTGCCTGTGTCCATCCACTGTTCTTCATTGCATCAAAATGGTTTCTTGGTATAGACACAGAATCAATCCCAATAGCGAATGCACGAGCCTGCTTAGACAGATGAGACAGGCAACATACATTTGTAATAGGGTGTTTAATAGTACATGACCTAGTACCTTTCCGAACAACAATAGGAAGGTTGAGATCAGATGCCTCTGTAGGATTCTCTTGAGTAGAAGGCGATGATGAGGGCTCAGGGACTGGTGCCGCTACTTCTTCTGGATCCTGCCTGCCTCGCCTATGATATACATGTGCGTAATGCTCAATGGTAGGTCTATCTCCTGCTTGTTCATCCAGAATAGAAGTAAAATCCGGAATGATAGGTGGCACTCCCTCACTCTGCACTGATGGTGGCAGTCTCTCACTATGTATTTTGGGTGGCTCTCCCTCTCTCAACTGCTCCCCCTTGCTAATAGCATTGGAGAAATATGGAGTGGTCTCATGGAAAGTGACGTCCCTAGACACCAACATGCGGCGAAGACTAGGACAGTAACACTTGTATCCTTTGCTCGTAGTAGAGTAACCTAGGAACAGTGTTTTAATGGACCTAGGGGACAGCTTGTCGGTCTTAGGGTCAAAGTTATGGACAAAGGAAGTGCAACCAAACACTCTAAGAGGAATAGGATAGGGAGAGTCCTTGGGACGCAAAACAAAAAAGGGAGTCTGTCCTTGAAGAACAGATGAAGGTTGTCTATTGATCAAGAAACAAGCAGCACATTAGATTGAAACATAATAGATCGAACAATATCAAGAAGATGGCGATTCTTCCTCTCTGCCACCCCATTTTGCTGAGGGGTGTGAGGGCAAGAAGTGCGGTGAATCATACCAACCGAGCTACAAAAATCAGACATAGCCTTTTGAACATACTCCAAGGCATTATCAGACTGAAGAATTTTCATATTGCAATCAAACTGGACTTTAATTTCAGTATGAAAATGTTTCACAATGGACAACACGGACTCTCTACTTTTAAGAAGGTAGATCCATGTCATGCGTGAGAAATCATCAACAAAAGATATAAAATAACAAAAACCATTATAACTTTGGTCTTTTACAGGACCCCACACATCAGTATGCACTAACTCAAAGGGACAAGAAGCCCGCTTATTGACCCGAGTGGGATAGGATAACCTATGGTGCTTTCCTAGTTGACATGACTGACACTCTAAGGAGGATAATTGGGATAACTCTGGTTCCAACTTCCGCAGGTTCTCCAAAGAAGGATGTCCATATCTGCAATGCCATAGTAAGGGGGAACCACTCAACAGGATGGATGGAGCAGGAGTAGGCATTTGGCGAGGTAGACTGTCACCGTTGAAAAGGTAGAGATCACCCTTCCTAGGCCCCCCACCAATCGTCTTCATACTCTTGAGATCTTGTAACATAAAACAAGAAGGTCCAAATATTACCCAACATTTTAAAGTGTCAATCAGTTTTGCAACCGAAAGAAGATTAAAAGGAAATTCATGCACAAAGTGAACTGATTTAAGATCAATCTTGGGTGTTAGGGAGACAGATCCACTAGCTAAAACTCTTTTCACTGAACCATCTGCCAATGTAACAGATTGGTGAGGAATTGATGAGTCAATAGTGTGGAGCAATCTCCTCATACCAGTCATATGCTGTGAGGCGCTAGAGTCAACCACCCAAGATGAGGATGAGCCAGATGCTATGAAAGATGTAGCCTGATTACCGGCTGTAGATGCCAAATTTGCCGATGAAGAAGATGATGATGATCCCATACTCATATGCTGTGTCGCCTGAATGAACCGATCATATTCTTCTTGAGTGAGAGTGATGCCGGTGCCAGAAGATGTACCCACAGCTGTAGAGGATGAGGATCCTGTAGTGGTGGCACAATGTGCTGCCCTCACAGGTGGTGCAGCAGGTCTTCCATGTTTCTTCCAACACCTCTCCACTGTATGTCCTGGTTTATCACAAAAGGTACATTTCGGACGTGTCCCACGCCCTCTACCCATACCAGGGCGTCCTCCTCGTACTGCAGCGGCAGTGGCAACAGAAGCATGAGATTCTCCAGAAGGTATATCAGGCACAAAGGAAGCAGACTCAAACAGTGATTGCTGGTTTCTTGAATAAGCCTCCACACGACTAGGTAATTTATCAGTAGCCAAGATAACACTCCGAGCGGAGCTACAAGTCGAGTTAAGCCCAGATAAGAATTTGGCCGTAACAAGATCATCTCTGTCTTTTATCTGTTCTACAACAGTCACAAGATGATAATAACTTAGCTCTTGAGAAAGAGCCTGAATAGCCCCAAAATACTCCTCAAGAGATCGGTCACCCTGTTTTTCAGCAAACAAACGATCATAAATCATAAACTGACGGAGAGCATTCTTCTCTTGAGAGTAATGTTGCTTCACGGCGTCCCATATTTCCTTGGCCGTAGAGTAGAACATGAACCTTGCAGCTATTGCAGATTCCATACTATTCCACAGCCAAGTCTTCACAAGACTATCATGTCGCTTCCATTCAGCATATCCTTCGTCAGTAGATGCCTTGGGACCCGAGTCAACATGCCTTGCTCTGTCACGAGTCTCTAAGACGGTGTGGATGGCGTTCATCCATAGAAGATAATTTTTCCCGTTGAGTTTGATGGAGGCGATAGGTGACACCTCGTTGTAGATCATAGGTGTCTTGATATCCTCCATTGTAGAACGGAATATATGACGGATTGATACACGTCAAAGAAAATGTGGTGACGGAGAGATACACGTCACACACAGACGAAAAGAAAGAAATGCGTTACTGACGCATTCACAACCTCCAAAGAATATTCCTAATCACACATGGAGGAGGTGAGACTAGGATGATGATTGAGATGAAACTAGTCCTCCGGCAGTGTTTTTAGATGATCGTTGGATCACCTGGAGATCCTCAACTGCTCTGTGATAGTGGCTACGGTAGAGTTAGATATCTACCGCAGACCCAGAGTAGCCAACGGTGGTCCTTTGCAGCAGGTGGATTACGCCAAGGAGACGGGTGGGAAGCAGTCGGCCGTCAAGGAAGGAGAGACCTGGAGAGATCCTCCGGAGAGAGAGAGGAGAAACCCTAGATCGATCTCTGCTTTGATACCATGTAAGAAGAAATGAAGGAGGAAGAAGATGGGAACACCAATCACATGTCGGCTGCTAGGTGCAGCAAACGTGAGTAGGGCTTGAGCCTACACACTTGTATTTATATATTAGGGTAAATACATGAGGTACAAAGAGAGAAAAAGCATAAAAACAACATTCCATAAATAAAAAGGTCAGCCGCCGGTTTGTCGTTCCGCCACTGTGCCGGTGTGTCGATGGTATCGACGGAGTATTCTCTTGCGCCTGAACCAATCTCGATACTATCGACCTGTGTGTCGATAGTATCGACTGAGATGCAGCTGGCTTCAACATGAACCTGGACAGATCTCGATACTATCGACAGAGTGTCGATAGTATCGACCGAGATGCAGGTTGCTTCACATTTACTATTAAATATCAGCCAGATGGAACTATTGAACGTCTCAAAGCCCGTCTTGTTGCTAAGGGCTACACACAGACATACGATGTTGATTATTTTGAGACTTTCTTTCCTGTTGCCCGGTTAAACTCTGTTCGCATTCTGATTTCTATAACTGTGAATAAAGACTGGTCTCTCTATCAACTTGATGTGAAAAATGCATTTCTTTATGGAGATTTACAGGAAGAAGTCTACATGGAGCAACCACGGGGATTTGTTGCTCAGGGGGAGTCTGCCTCTAAAGTATGTAAGCTGAACAAGGCTATCAATGGTCTCAAGCAAAGTCCACGAGCCTGGTTTGACAAGCTCAGTCAAATTTTAGTCACCTTTGGCTTTCGTCGTTCTCATTCTGACCATTCACTCTTTATTCGCAAGACAGTGGCCGGACTTGTGATTCTGATTGTTTATGTGGATGATATTATATTATCTGGCAGTGACATGGTGGGCATACATGAAACTAAAACTTACTTAGAGAAGCATTTTGTCACTAAAGATCTCGGAAAACTTCGTTATTTCCTAGTCATTGAAGTCTCCAGATCATCTGCAGGACTGTGCCTTTCTCAGAGGAAATATGTACTTGATCTGTTGCAGGAAACTGGCATGCTAGGTTGCAAACCGGCTAACACTCCAATTGATCCAAACATGGACTAGGATGATGCAAACTCTCCTCCCTATGCTGATCATCATCAATTCATGAGGCTGGTAGGCAAGCTTATTTATTTGACTGTCACACGAGCTGATCTTATTGCTGCTGTCGGATTCATCAGCCGGTATCTTGACAAACCCCGACAATGTCATTGGGATGCTGTATGCCATATTCTGAGATATCTTAAAAGTTCTCCAGGGAAAGGCTTGATGTATAAAAAGCATGGCCACTGCAACCTATCCGGGTTCTCGAATTCAGACTATGCAGGAAGTCGTTCTGATCGAAAGTCAACTTCAGGCTACTGTACATTTGTAGGTGGAAACCTTGTCACCTGGCAAAGCAAAAAGCAAACTGTTGTCGCTAGATCTAGTGCAAAGGCGGAATACCGAGCAATGGCTCATACTGCTTGCGAACTATTATGGGTTCAGAGTCTACTTCTGGAGTTTGACATATCTTATTCTAGCCCTATTCCTATGTTTTGTGACAATAAGACCTCCATTTTTATTGCGAGCAACCCCACGTTTCACGAGAGGACGAAACATATTGAGGTCGACTGTCACTTTATTCGAGAAGCAGTTCTCACTGGCAGAATTTGCACGCCATATCTCAGTACCGACAAGCAAGTTGCAGACATCTTCACAAAGATACTTCCCAAAGCTCGCTTTCTAAGTCTAGTTGACAAGCTGGGCATGTTCGACGTCTACGCTCCAGCTTGAGGGGGAGTATAGAGATATGCTGTTTTCTGTTATGTCTTATCGAGTGTCATGTGCATAGCATGTGCCTCACTTATGCTGTTTACTTCTGTAGTTTAGTCCCATATTGCTCACCTCTGCTTTAGTCTCTATTCTCTTCTGTTATATAAGAGACTGCATTGTACACTATTTTACCCACTTAATAAACAAGCCTTGGTTTATCTATAGTTAGGATTAGACTTAGAATTAGAATCCTTTCCCATGCCTAACACCTCAAACCAAACGGGGTCTAAGGGCATGAGTATATAACCCACGAAAGCTGGTTTAGCATTTTCTTCTTATCCACTATGTGAAATAAAAGATTATATTGAATGTAATTGGATGAATACAAGACTGGACACCCCTGTCCTATATATAGGAGCAAGGGAGAAACCCTGAGACTTGTGTCCCAAGTAATCCAAACGGGCCAAGACACTAAAGGCCCACTAACTAATTAACCTATTAACTAAATAGGCTAATATTGACTTCTAACACTCCCCCTCAAGCTGGAGCATGGGTGAAACACATGTCCAAAGCTTGGAGGTTACAAGACTCGATAAAACGATAAAAGAAATGATAGATGAAAGATAAAAGATAAATATCACACCCCATACAAAAATTGATACTCCCCCTTAATTAATACTCCCTCTGAACCATTTGGTGACAATGCCTCTCTTCTTTGAAATTGTATTATGCAGGCTGGAGATCCTCGAGCTTTGATGAAGGTCTTTTGGAGTGCATCTGGAATGAAGAACATCTGAAATGGAACCTAAATATTGCAGCAGTAATTTGCCACTTGGAGCAGACGATCATCAATACCACGACTACGTCATCTTCATTGGAATACGGACTGGACGCCCTCTCCTTTATATAGGAGGGGAGAAACCCTGAGACTTGTGTCCCAAGTAATCTAAACGGGCCGAGACACTAAAGGCCCACTATCTAATTAACCTATTAACTAAATAGGCTAATATTGACTTCTAACACACTCTATAGTCATACAATATTCCACTTATCATCCCCAGGTTGTTTAAGAGGTGCTTAGATATCGTCTCCAAACCTTAGTTTTAAATGATAATCATGTCATATTTAGCTACTCCCACATATATGAGCTAGAACCTTTGAGCATGGATCTAAAAATCGGCGATGTTGGGTAATTAATCACCGATGTTGTCAGGTTTTACGGCTGGTGAAGTCGATGTCTTGATAAGTCGACTTGGTCATAGTGACGAGCCAAATTTTTTTTTTTTCTAAACATGTTGGCTTGGCCCAGCTCATTTCTATCACGATATTGTTGATGTTGGCGATTAAATCATCGATGTTGGTGATTAATCGCCGATGTTTAGATGGCCCACAGTCAGTCCACTCAAGTGATTGCTGAAGTTTTCTTTAAGCAAGGGGAGTACTTGAGCCTCCCACTTCAGTCCTTTGTGAATTGAAGAGTGTTGTGTGCTGGGAACTTTCTGTTTTGACTCTTTTGAGTGTTGGAGCTTGGAGGAGGCTCCCCTTGTACTTGAATATCAGGGAAAAAGCTACTGGCATGCTATTCTGTAATTACTCTACTGTCCAAATTTCTATTCTTTACTTTGTGATTTGTGAATTTTGTTTTCTGTTGTGAACTCGTGATAATTGACATGTTTAGGGTAGAGTTCTAACATAGTTACAAGTTTTCAATCGATGTTCTCTTCGAATTTGCTTCATTATCTTTCAAAAATGGCATCAAAGTTTATCGAAGTTTGCGTTTGATCTTTCTCGAGACTTCGGACAAACTTCCATTTCAGCACCTGGCAAATTCAACACAAAGTCGAAGTCCTGCACCTTTGAGGATCATAATTGTCTTTTTTTTTTAATCGGGTAATCATATTGGTGATTTGCCTAGGTAGGCTCACACATACTAGGCTAGCCATAACAGCACAACCCAGAATGGAAGGAATCGATAGAGAGTACAACACTAAACCCCTCAAAACAGGCATAGAAGCTCACAAGCATGAAGTCCATTTTTTCGTGAACAATCATGATATTGGACTCCATTGTTTTGGATTTTTTTTCTTTTATTTGATGTAAATGGATTGGGTGAATTCATTTTGGTCTGTGTTCTAGGAAATCTTTTTATCTGTTTTCTTTCAATCTGGAAAAGGCTTATGATCGAGTACTCAGAGAAGTGTTGTGGATGGTTCTGAAGAAAAAAGGTGTGCCAATCCAATACATTGACTTGATCGAAGACATGTATGATAGCTCTACTACAAGTGTCAAGACTCCTAGAGGAGTGACACCAACTTTTCCTACCACAGTTGGGGTACACTAAGGATCCACACTCAGCCCATATCTGTTCATTCTTGTTATGGATGAGTTGACAAAGAATGTTCCATTTTTAATATTCCTTGGTTTATGTTATTTGCTGATGATATTGTTTTGATTGACGAAACTAAAGATGGATTGAATGATAAAGTTGAACGTTAGAGAAAGACATTGGAATCAAATGAATTGATGATTAGCAGGAGCAAAACTAAGTATATGCATTGCAATTTCAGCCAATCTCGCAGTGTGAATCATGGAGCCAAGTTGGACGGAGTAGATATACCAAAATGTGATAAATTCCGTTACTTGGGTTCTATTATTCAAATAGACGGGGATGTCCAAAATGATGTTTGTCACCGGATCATTGCAGGATAGTTGAAATGGAGGAGTGCAACTGGAGTATTATGTGATCGGAAGATCCCTCTCAGGTTAAAAAGTAAGTTTTATAGAACAACTATACGGCCAACCATGCTCTATGGGAGTGAATGTTGGGCGGTGAAAAAACAAGGTCTCAACAAGATGAACGTGGCTGAAATGCGTATGCTGAGATGGATGTGTGGGAAGACAAGAAAAGATGGCTGAAATGTGTATGCTGAGATGGATGTGTGGGAAGACAAGAAAAGATCGCTTGAGAAATGACTATATCGGGAATAAAGTGGGGGTGGCGAGCATTGAGGACAAGTTGCGCGAGGGCCGACTTAGATGGTACGGACATGTGCAATGCAAACCAACTAGTGCGCCTATACGAAGCAATGCTATTGAGCCAAACACTATAAATAGAAAAAGAGGAAGGCCTAAATTAACATGGGATGAGCTTATAAAGAGAGATTTTGAATCTCTACATCTCAACCAAAATATGGCCCATGATAGAGCTGAATGGAAACGAAGGATCCATGTATCCGACCCCAACATAGTTGGGACTGAGGCTTAGATGATGATGATGATGATGATGATGATCTGTTCCTCTTCCTTAATGGACTTGAATTGTTTGTTCCTTCAGAGAAGACACATTTCTCACTGGTAGCGTAGTTGCTGATTGTCATTTTGTGTAATACCCTCCATTTTTTCATTACTTTCACTAATATTTCCTGAGTCCCTGCTGCCTGTCCACCTATCATTTTTGTGCTATGCCAATGTTGCCAGTTCTCGGGTGCCAAGCTTTTGACAAGGTTTTGTGTGTGTGCTGGTCACCAGAATCTTCTTCTAGCTTCCTTTCCACATGTGATGTAAACACAACATTGATAGCAAAGTTGAAAAATGTGGGAGGCGTAATGAGGTGTTTTTGTCTCAGTGAGGCGAGGCGTAAGCCTCAAAATATGTATGAGGCGGTAACAAAAATAAATTTATACACACACATATATATATATATATATATATATATATATATATATATATATATATATATATATATGTGTGTGTGTGTGTGTGTGTGTGTGTGTGTGTGTGTGTGTGTGTGTGTGTGTGTGTGTGTGTGTGTGCGTGTGTGTGTGTGTGTGTCTGTGTGTTATGTATATGCATGTGTATAACAGAAACAGGTATATACAAACATAACCAAATGAAACAGAAATTAATTGTGAAACTTAATAGTGATAATATAGACTAAGGACCCACCACAATACAAAAATAAATATGTAAAGAATAACGAGATATCGATTCTTTATATTATTAGAATAAAAGATGTGAATGGCAGAAAAACTAAAGGAGATAAAATTTCGAATCAGTAGGAACAAGAAACCAAAGTTAGTTAACAATGATACAAAATTCAACAACATAGTGAATAAGAAGGAAGCAAACAATGATAAATTTGACAAAGAAGATTGAAAATTGTAACTTAGAGATTCATGATTAAATGTTCATTAATAAAAAATAACAATTAACTATAAGAATTAAAAGGTTTTTTTAAAGAAAGTGTTTGTAATAATCTTAAAAGTACACAATTTGATGGTTAACATAAGACTTTATCATCTAGAATTGAGGCGTGCGCCTCAGCTAAGCCTCAGAGCCTCAGTGCTTTGAGGCGGGCCTCAGACAATGCGAGGCGTAAGCCTCAGTCTAGGACACCAAATTAGGAACAAGATGCTTGATTCGATCTAGAATTGAGGCTTACGCCTCGAGGCGCATTTGGGATAGCCTCACCAAGAGGCGTAAGCCTCGAGAGCCTCAAGGCGGGTTTTTTATTACCATAATTGATAGAAAGGCCATCATATTGGTTACGAGCTTTTGATGGAATAAACCGTCTCCATTCTATTTGGGCTGCCACACTTTTTCACAATCTTCTAGGGCGTTTTTTACATTAAAGTGATATAATGATTGAGGAAGAGGAAAGGAATATTTCTTTATAGAATCTATCCTTCAAACTCAGCTTTTGAATGATGAAACTATGTGAGTAATGCAAGGCTTTATATACAAGATCACTTCAGTAAACGGGACGTCTTGTAATAAATAGTTGAAACTATATCATGATTTATATTTCTCAGTATGATGAATTTTGCATGATTCCTGGTTTTCATTATAATGTGATACATTTAAGTCCTTGCTACGTTGGGTTGTATCAGCTGTCAATTTTTGCAAGGTGTATCTTTTGCCTCGTATTCTGTTCTTACTGTTTTATGTCTTGTTTCACATTTTTGATCTTACGAATCCTTTTTTTATTGTTTTATGTCTTGTCACATGGTTTTGATTTTTAAGCCTATGCCAACTTTTTTTAACTTTTACAGCTTTGATCTTTTTAAACCTATGCATGAGATGTGGAAAGATTACATCACAAAACTTCTCAAAGAAACTGGGTAAGGTGTCTTTTATTCTAAATTTAGTTATCGAATCAAGCATCTTGTTCCTAATTTGGTGTCTGAAAACCTTAGGAGAAATCAAATATCTTCACGTCTCCTGACAGCTGATCTTCATGGTGCATTGCTCTTAGGTAATCACACCACTCATCAAATCATGTGTTATTGTCCCCTGATCCTTTCTGGAGATTTCCAATTGCATTTATTAAGAGCAAATCTTGCAGTTGTTGAATGCAAAACTGCTGCTTTTATTGGCATCAAAGGAATTCTGGTACGAGAAACAACAGAGACCTTTGGAATAATTACTGAAAAGAACAAGTTTCGAGGTAATAAATTTCATATGTATTCTCCATTAGCCATTAAACTGTATTAATTGTGCCCATGAAATATATATATATATATTCGAATTGGTAATATGTATTTAATTAGAAGCTTGTTTCTGAGTGCGTGGCTTATATAGGTTTCTTTAATTGTTCCACCGCATGTTTTCAAAAGGACGAAGCGGGAAGCAGGCAGATATGACCTTGTAGCCGCTTAAGCATCAGATGGCTGCTTTTTAAAAAACTGAGTTCCTTATTTTCTACATATTTCTAAATATTATAAATATGTACATATATAATATTGGGTCTTGTAGGTGACCTTGCTGGGCTCCTCTTAAGCGGGTCAAGGCGGCCGTTTTTTGGCACTTCCAGGCCACCGCATAGGTGGTAAAGCGGCCCCTAAACGATCCCTTTTAGCAAATCTGTCTTTGGGGGGGGGGGGGCGCTTAGGGGTCTGGGCTGCTTAAGTGGCAGCTCAGCCCTTATTTCAAATCACTGGTTCCACCTTGACTTCTTTTGTTTGCATGGTGGTACTCTACCTTGCAATCATTTTCCTTTTGTTGCATTTCTTAACTTCTTACAAAGTTGCAAGTTTTTCTGACGTCACAGTTAAGGTCATTACTGAGTGGGGATATGAAAGTATGGGAAAATGTCAGGAAGAATTAGAAATTTTTGAAACCTTGGTTGATATGGTCGCACAATTGAAAGTTGCCGAGTCTGATTTTATGGATTACTTCCTAAATACATAGGAAACTAGGTCAACTCTTTGCATTATCCAAAGTAAAGATTTTTTCTTTATTAGGAGTACCAATTGCTGCATTGTTTTGTCTAAAAGAAAACAAATAATTTATATTATCATGCTACTAATTGCCTTCTGTTCAAATTGGAGTGCGGTGAATTTATAGCTACATTGCTTTGTTAGCAACAACATGATAATGGCATACTGAAAAAAATAAGACATGGTTGGTACAGGTGTAAAAGTTAAATGTGATAGGCTTAGAGGCATGACAAGCGTAGAAGGCTGACGTAGTTTTGAATCATATTACATGTTTTCTTTGCCCATGCTTAAACACTAATTGGAACCTCAAAGTTTATCAAGAATATTATGTCAACTATTAAAAGAAGTGTGAACTAAGGAGGAAGAATACATTTATCTACTAGACTACCAGCACTTTGATACCAAACCATTTCGCCCATAATTGCTCTCTTTGAAAAGGTGTTATAGTTGCATTGTTTAGTGGTTTCTTTAATAAGATTATGTGAATAAGGGAAATGTTTGATCATCGATGAGTGCAGAGATGTCACTGTTCCCATTTAGACAAGATAAGGAAAATATTTACAGCTCACTAAGTACAAAGTTATCAAACTAATGAACACACTATAAAGCTTTGGGAGAGGACGATTGAGTGTAGACTAAGATCTATAAGACTGTAACAACCAATTTGGTTCGAGTCTTGGAAGATCGACTATGGAGGGTTATCTAATCAGGAGCCTCGTGAAGTACTTTTAAAGAAAATAGACAAGGATTCCATATGATTTTCATTGTTTTGAGGTTGATGACCAAGTATCATGTGTGCTTTGATGGATTCAATAAGGACGATTGGAAGAATGGTATTGGGATAATAGAACTGTAGAGCAGCTTGTTGATGGTCGATTTTGCCGAAACACACCCCTTTCTTTCCAGAATATGGCAGATAAATGGAAAGGAAACCTCATCAGAGCCTATTGGCCATGCCACATGTAAGAGAAGCTTACTTCCTGGATGAGATGAGCCAGATGAAACCAAGGTGAACCCTATCATGGTGCATTAGAAGGGACTGAAATTCACTATGGACATAAATAGATTGGACATCAAGGAGCAAGTCGGAATTGGGTGAACTCACAGATGAAAGGAGGTGATCCTGACAAACAGAAGATTCACCTGGAGTGGTGGGCTAGGGAACCAGTCAAAATCCAAACTGTATGGAGTTTTTTGCTCTATGAAGAGGCCAAAACATTGGTCAGTGACATCCGTTATTGTTATTAATGAGGGCGTCAGATTATATTCCAATTATGATCTTGATGCACACAAATGGCCTATAGATATGAATGTGAAAGGGAAAGAATGCATGGACTCAAAGAGCTATCTTGTACTTGGTAGTGTTAAAGAGCGCATACTAGCAGTTTTGAGATGCATCTTGACGGCTAAAGGACAGGAAAAAAGAGTACGAAAGGAATAAATGACGAAGTTAGAAGGACTGAAGAAACATACTGTACCCATTGGAAGGCATGAAAGACAGAGTCAACATCTCTGGAAAAGGCCAAAAGATGAGTTGTGGCTAAGGATGACAATTTCAACCGGTTTACCATGATTCATCCCACTCCACTCCAATTTAACCGTGCTCAAGTGGTAATCCTTGCTTGATAGGTTGATGGATAGGATGTCCATGCAAAAAGCATGGATGCCAATGGTTCATGAGTGCATCCACTCTGTAACATGAACATCTGTTTTGCACAATGTAGCGACCGCGATAAACAATTTTTTTTCTGTACACGCATGCCGCGAGGCCGGTAGTGCAGCTGCACTGTGTTACTATAAAGTATAAACTATCGGCGTGCCTATTATATAAGGTTATTTAGTTTGATGATTTTACATTTTGCAAGCAGCCAGACACGTATTCGCCTAAGAAGTCGGAAGAACGTTAAGTGATCATGTGAAACCATGGTATACCATCCTATATCAGGGTTGGGTATCCAATCCAAATGGGTAAGGGTGAGACCAGATGTGTTGATTATTTGGATGTGCAGGAAATGGGAATGGATGGACCAAAAGCCTATCCGTAGCCATCCCGAGTTGTGGCTGCAGTTTGTGAGATCTTAGGAAGCACAAACACTTCCCGGAGGCTGCCGTGTCCAAGTCCAATGCGTGTCCAACATGGACACACCTTGGACACGCCTCCGGCGTGTCCACTTTTGAATTTTTTTATTGAAGCATCGGACATAGTTTGGACACTCCATGGACACATCCAAGCCAACCTACTTATGCCTAAGCTTATGAAAAAAAACCAAGCCTTCTCTAAATCCCTGCCTCTTGTCCTCCATTGCTTGTCCTACTATCATTAATTAATTAAGCTTCAACTGCTACATGCAAGTTGTGACACCCTTCTTTAGCAACTGTAGCAACAATCATCAGTGTTATCATCTCCACCAACTGATGTAGCATTACATCAACCACGGGGAGAAAAGCAGTTGGATTCACCGTCTTCTCTTCCAGTTCCATGTAACACTTCCTCCTTTTGCTTCCACCCCCTTGATCCTTTTCCTGCTTCTAAGTGTCCCCCTCTTCTTTTTCCTACTCTAAAGCTATAGTAGCTGCAAAAATGTTCCTTCACCTCCTTTTTTTGCTCTATGTTTGCTTCTTCCTCATCTACTTTTCTTTCTCCTCCTCTTACTTCTCTTCTCAATCTTGCCCCTCCTTTTCCTATTTGAATGTAGCAACAACCACTGCACTTCTCCCTATCCCCCTTCTCTTATTTCATGTTGGTCCTCCACATCTCTTTCTACCTTCTTTGCCACTCCTCCCCTACTCTTCTTCTTGCTCCTCTAGGTAAAGTTAACAGATTATTGTCCTCCCTACCACCTACTCTTTTTCTTGCTTCTCTACATCTATATCTCCTCATCTCTTGCCCCTCCTCATCTTAAGTACCTCTCCAATGTGTTCCGCTTCCTTTTCTTCCCTCAACCTCCAAGACACCTTCATTTTCCATCTCCTCCCCCACACTAGCAACAACATATTTCCATACCCCCTCCCCTTCTTCCTCTTGATAGTACATGTTGTCGACTGTTACTTCCACTAAAACTACGATCCATAGTTTTTGAGACGGCCAGGCAGTGGGTGTCCCTAGATGGACGCTCAGGTCGCCCAGTCCGCCCAGGTCGACTAGGCGGGCGCCCTGGCGGTTTTTTTTTACACACAAAATTATACATATGTATATATATACTTGTATATATTATTTATGTACTGATTATATATATTATATATGATATATGTGTGTATTACTTATTCAACCCTCTCAAGTTTATTGAAATGACACCATAACGGTAAGTAAATGAGACATTCAATATTAAAAATGAGACAACAAGAAGTATAGTACACTAGAATCAACAAAATGTTTCAAGACATGCCCAATCTAATTGTTCGTTAATATTTTAGATTCACTATCACGATTAGGGCTGAGATATTGAATATTGAATTAGGAAAAAAACATATCACAAAATACAAATATTATAAAATGAAAAAAAAATTCAATGCAGCCCGACAGCCAATTATGCAGCCGCCCAACAGGCTTGTGGGTTGCCCAGGCGAACTAGGCGGTCGCCTAGCCGCCCAATCGGCCCAGGCGGACGCCCAAAAAGCCTCTGTGGCTAAGCGTGAAGCTAGGCGGACCCCCCTTGGGTGACTGGTCGACTAGGCGATGTTTAGGTGGTGCCCAGGCGACCGCCTCAACAACTATGCTACGGTCCCCAAAACTCTATTGCTCTTAATTTTTGCAATTTCATATATTTTTACTGCAACAATGTATAATCAAGCATTTTAGTATATGCTGTGATTTAATCCCATATTGCCTTGTGGATGTAATGTTATATGTTGATTTCTTATAGGATTTCATGGTGATTGCCCATGTAGATTATCTATATGTCATATTATATGTTGTAATATATTTTACAAATATATACGTATACATTCATATATATGTATGTATGTATATATTTGCCGTGTCCATTGCCGTGTCTTTGTCCTATATTTTTGGAAATTGCCGTGTCCCGTGTCCGTGTCCATATCCGTGTCCGTGCTTCCCATGTGAGATCCTATTTTGGAGAAATTGGTTGGAAGCAAGATTGAGGGCAAGACAACAAGACTTGGTTTCTTTACATGGTTGCTTCAAATAGAAGGGCATGAACTACATGCTGAAGTTGTAAGCTGGTGTAAGAGATGTTCTTGATAAAGAATTTGCTCAGATTTCTACATACATAGATTAAGTTGATCAGAAGTCTACGTGGACAACGGGTTTCATAAAGTTAAGTGCAAAGACAAAATATAACGCCTTTCTCTGGCAAAGGATTAAAGCAAAGTATTTTGAAAGTATTAAGATGGAGTTGTAGGACCAAGTGATAGAGGATGTCATAGAAACCCTATTCAGAGATTTTTTTGTTATGTCTTTGGGGAGTTGAATGCATTGATCAGACGTGGACCACCTTATGCCGGAGAAGAATAAAGCTGAGGAAGTCTTGGACTTTAGACCGTTTGCCCTTGTAATTTCAAATTTCAAACTGACCGTTATAGTTCAGATCATGGTACTAAGCATCTTCGACATCTGTCGATTAATCCTCAATGTTACATATGTCTACGCCTGTCGATGTTCGATGCCAATGTTGAAACTTGGTGAGCTTCCATGCTTCATTGGTTGCCTACTTGTGACACATGTCAATGAATTCAGCCTAGTTGGTGATGAAATCGACCCAACTAGCTCAAAACCTCCCATCTTCTTGATGATCTTTGTAGTTATCATTGTTGCACACATAGTGAAGGCATAAAGAAACTTGTAGGAAACCATTTTTGACATTGAGATGACCATTTTCTTTGGTTTCTAACTAGAGAGTAATGATAAGTTTATTCTTCTACTAGATTTCCACAAGTTCTACAAAATTTGGTGTAGACCAAATACCATTTCACCTCTCTTACTTTTCTCCCTCTTTACAAATTAAAGTATTTGGAAATGAACTCATGCTTTTTAGTTCTAGAATGTGATCTAATTGGGATTTGTATAGATATAGAACACCACATATATAGAAGATATTTAAGTTTTAAGCATTTCATATAGCATATTATAGATGGAGTATGTGTTTACGAAAATTTGATGTTTCATGCCAAATTCCCTCACAATCTTACTATCTTTTAGCTTATTTTGCGTCGGAGTGTTAGTCCACAACTTCCTCAAAGTTTCCTTACATTTTCCACAAAGTTCCACTTCCATGCATGTTGAAGTTGACACAAAGATGACGTCTTGTACATTTGCATGTGACTGTGTTTTTCTACATATGTAGACCTGTATGGAGGGCTATATATAAACATATATTTTGTTTTTAAGCTAGATTTGATGAAATTTGTCATTGTCATCAAATCACTTTTTTAGCTTAATTTGTGCCAAAGATGTGTCGAACTTTAGTTGTAAAAATCTTCGGAATTTCCTCGATGTTTCCACAAACTTCCACTTCCATACCTGTCAAAATCGAATCGAAGTCAATATCCTGTTCCATGGTTCAGATGGAGTCTGGAGAGGCTGAAGCCTGGAGTACAGACTAAAATGATGAAGAACGATATCCTTTTCCAAAAGGAGAATTACAATCAATACTATCTGCTGTCTTCATGAAATTTGCCACTCGATGAAGAAACTTAGGCTTGAAGGATGGCGGTTAAGGTCAATGTTCTGAAATGCGGCCCATGCGGGCGCATATGCGGCCGCCTATGCGGTTCGGCAATACAACCGCTGCGCATAAGTCCATGCGGAGGCAATTTCGGCCATAGACAGAATAAGCGGGCTGCGGTCCGCATATGCGGCCGATTAGGCACCGAATTTCGTATTAGATAATTTTGATAACAAAAAATATAAAACAAACCTTCTAAACCCCGACCGATCCCTGACTACACCCGACAGAAACCCCTCGCTCTCAAACCCAACCCCCTATGCTGTGACCTAGGGCGACAAACTCGGCGATCTCTCCTCCAACGGTGCTGCTCCTGCTGCGAGCCTGGCTTCTTCCCCAATTGCTGCGCCCAGAGCTCCAATACAACCTCCTCCACCCCTCTTCTTGAGGCCGACCCACGGAGGAAACAAGGTAACTCCTCACCATCCCCTCTTCTCCTTTCTTCTCCAGTTCTTCCTCTCTCATTTACTGCTGATTTTTATATTGCTGCTGAATTCGTAGCCATCTCGTCCATGCCCCTGTTCTTCTCCCTTTCTCTTCTACTTCAGCTCACCCTTTTTCTTCTTCTGCAGTTCGTCATCACAATAATATATTGTTGGCATTTTTTTGGCTGCTAATTACCAGGCTTGTATGCCACATCCCCTCTTCTTCTCTAGTTCTCCCTTTCTCTTCTTCTCATGATCTCCCTCTACTGTTGTTTTTTTTAGCTGGCTAGGTGCTGATTACTACTCACTATCATCTTCTTCTCCCTGTTTCATTGACCCCAATTCTTCTTCACTCCAGTTTTCTCTTCTTCATCCTGTTTCCTTAAGACCGAAATGTGTAACTTGCTATAATGTTTTTGTCTTACTAATACTTTGCTACTCATACATTATTGATTTCCCCATTGACTCATGGAAATTTGTTGGCTTCATCTTCTTAGACTCATTTACTAATTTTCCTATATGATTGCCACAAACTATAAGATATTTAGAATTACGATGTTATCTTGATATGTGCTGGACACATGTTACATTCTGTATACGTTGTTATTAGGCTTCTATTTTGTTAATTTCACCATATATTAGTACGGAGGGGTGTCAAATTTGATCTTATTGTTTTTTCACTTGATGAATGGAAACTATTTGTTTCTTCTTCTATGATGCATTGATTTATTGGTATATTTTGTCTATTAGGTAGTGCAAGTAAAGTTTATAAAATTTATGTTTACAGTCAATTTTTTATATACGTTATGTGTATAAAATATCAAATAAAAAAAAAAATCCAAAAACACATATGCCCCGCATATGCTCCCGCATTCCACATATACTCTATGCAGTACCCTGACCGAACGCATACCGCATACCGCCTTTCAAAACACTGGTTAAGGTAGATTCAGAGAAGCATATGATAGATTCAATCACATGTTTTTAAATGTTTGATTGAAGATATGAGATCCCTGCCTCGGCAGGGGAAATGGGTGGAGGCTTGTTATAGTATCCCGACAAATGTGCAAGTTGGAAGGCAAATCTTATACAGGTGGATCTGCTATCACCTGCCACCTAATCAAGACTGAGCTGCTACATGCAGTGAGCATGGTCTGATCATTGGTTTCTGTCATGTTCTAGAATTAGATTACACATCACACCATCAATTTGCAGATGACTCGATATTCTTTTTAGAAAAGGATGATATAAACATCTCAAATTTCTTGATGATCCTGCTGCAGTTTGAAGTACTTCTGAAACTAAAGTTAACATGAGTAAAATGGAAAATTGGAAATAGTCGGCTGTGGCTCCCAGAGAAACACGTCCAACTGCTCGAATGATTGGCGAGATAGTATTTAGGATAGTGTCCATCTCACCTATTTGAATGTGCCCCTATCATCAAAGGTATTTAGAATGGCATATTGACTAATATAGAAATAAATACCATCACGGTGGGAGGGAAATTTGCCACTCCTAGGAGTGAGGTCCATACGTTTCAAAGTAGTAGTTCAATCCTTCCCTGTATAGTGATGTAAAACAATATATCGTTAGAAGTGATTTTTTTTTCTAAAATGGGAAAAGGTGCCCGGTGAATTGGTAAATGGTTTGCATGTCCAAAGAACAAGAGGGGGCTTATGTTCCCTACACACATCGCAAGCTTCTTGTGGAAGTGTCTCTCAAGACTAATAGTATAGGTCTGTGGTCAAACATTGTCTTAAAAAATGCTATCATGGGAGAGTAAGTTTAGCTCCAGTTTCACCAAGTGGTTGCATGCATTACTCGGGTCAGAATTTTGAGGGTAATAGTTGTCTACCATCTTGAAATGGTCGTTTGGATAAGAAGACATTGTAAGATTTGTGTGAAGAATAATAAGATGAATTGGTTAGATGAATAAAAGAGGTACAACCCTGTCCTATATATAGGAGCAAAGGAAAAACCCTAAGACTTGGGACTCAAGTAATCAAAGGCCCGAGACACTAAAAGCCCACTAACTACAGAACTGCCGACTGTAGCCATGTCGGTACTACCGACAATATCTCAGTAGTATCGAGATATGCAGTCTTCAACACTCCCCCTCAAGCTGGAGCATGGGTGAAAGACATGTCCAAGCTTGGAGTTACATGACTCGATAAAATGATAAAAGAAATGATAAAAGATAAATGTCACTCCCCATACAAAATTGATACTCCCCCTTAAACAATTCTCCCCCTGAATTATATGATGACGACACCCCTCTTCTTTGGAATTGTATTTCGCAGGCTGGAGATCCTCGAGCTTTGAAGGTCTTTTGGAGTGCATCTGGAATGAAGAACATTTGATGAATGGAACCTGAATACTACAACAGTAATTCACTACTTTGAAGCAAACAATCAACAATACCACGACTACGCCATCTTCACTGGAATACGTACTTAACGCGGCACGAACGCGGATACATAGTGTTGATGTAGCAATAGCAGAATCTTCAAATTGTCTGAGAAGGCGTGCATAACGTGGCACGAACACGAACGAATGATGTGCTAATGATACTATGCATGTACCATAACTCTAGCGCATGAACCTTGGGGGCTTGATGGGAAAGGAGATCATCCATCAAGGAAAATCCCAAGTAGATCAACAGAAGGTGATGCTAATACAACAAATACAACTTGGAGAAGACCTGATGAAACAACTCGGTGAAGATAAATCTGGATGAATCAACCTTGCAGATGTAGACTTGGCAGGCTAGAAATTGCTGAGCTTCTGATGTCTAGAGAAGCACCCATATGTCTCTCAAGAATGCAACAAGAGTGATAATGCTATCTGAAAGTGGAGAACAAGTGTGCTGAACAAGGGATAACTCCATAAAGATAATAGCCTGGAATATGAATATCATCTCTTCTCATACTCTCTTTCTCATACATATTCTCTTTCATGCTCTCTCTCTTCTCATACTCTTCCTGTCCTCTCTATCCCCCTGCAAACCAAATACGACGAGAGTGAGTATATGGTGTGGAGGAAAGAATATACGACCCTCCGCTCGTGGAAAAGGGGATACACACATGATGGGTGGAAGGGTGGGAAAGGAAAAGGGTAAAACGAGATGTGTAGTATGTAGAGAAGAACAAAAGAACTATCGGAATGGAAGCATCAGTAGAAAGAGGAGATACACTACTGGAATTTTGCTCAGTAGGGGGTGTTGAATCTAAGTGGCTCTAGATGGGGGGTGAATAGAGCTACAAAATTTCTCAGAAAACGGATTAGACCTTCAAATTATATGAAGATTAAGGCAATAACACAATTGCAATTTGAAGTCCTATCTAACAAGCATAGCAAGGATGAGAGAGATTGATAGCAAGCACTTGACAAAGGGATGTAGAGTGGTTCCACACTTCAAACTAGAAGTGAGTCAATCCACTACGTAGAGAGGTCAACCTCTAGGACTTTGTAAGTGCTTTTCTCTATATTATCACCAATAAGAGTTACAACAATAGACCACTAAAGGACTTACCCATCCAACCACAAGGAGATCTCCACCTTACCAAGGAGCTTACCCACTTAGCTTAACTCTTCAACCTTCACCAAAGTCTTACCCACTCAAGCTCAAGTCTTCTGCCTTGAAGGACTTTGCTTCTCCTCTTGGATCTTCAGCCTTTGCCTTCTCCTTCACCTGGAGAAGATCACCACCTCTTCATCAACCTTGAAGAGGACCAGCTACAACTCTTTCACTCGATGGAGCTTGCTTCAGCTTTTCTTCATGTAAGAAGGGGATAGGGAAGTAGTGGAAGATTGAGAGCTTTACATGCACAAAGGTGGAGCTCTCTTACAATAAGCCTAACTCACTCACAAATCACGAAATGAAGTGTAAACTAGAGAGAAAAAGAGACTCAAGGAGTAGTAGCACACTCAACTATAGCAAGGACCTTGAATGTAGTGAATGAGCAAACTTGGAATGAACTCCAAGGGGTCTTATTTATAGCTGGGGGTGCTCCCTTGAGTTGGGGAACACTTAGGGCCGAAATATATCCGTTTTCCTCAAGGCAACGGATCTACTTTCACCCCAAACAAGTCACCAATGGTTATGAACTTATGATCACTTTTTCTGCGTTTTTCGTATAGTGCATTCGGTCGAGTTTCAATAAAGGTAACTCGACCGATCGACTAAAAGACAAACTCAATTTTCAAACTATCGGTCGAGTTTGTTCTGGGTAACTCGACCGATCAGCCAAAATCGCATTTGGTCAGTAAGTCGGTCGGTCGAGTTCTGTGAATGCACAGCTCGACCGATTGCCATCTTTAGAAAATCAACCATAGGATCGGTCGAGATTGTAACTCGACCGATCAACAACCTGTGATCGATTTTCTAATTTGGCTTTAAAGTGATTAAAACTTGGTATTAAGTGTCCCACACATTTTTCTCATCTTAGTTACAAGTCATATAATCAATACAAGTGATTACAAATTTCTTCTAAGGTCATTTGAAGGGATTTCCTTATTAGCACACTTGCATTGCATTTGACTTGAACTTGGATAAGTTAGGGCTTGTGTAATTTGATCCTTTTCATGTACCTAAAGCCTGAAATCAATCTTGAATACACATATTAGATACATATGAATGGAATGGTTAAGTCATTATCAAAATATGGACAATGTATAACCTTTAGGTCAACAGGGGGAAGAAGTGGCACTGCCGGAATGGTTTCTCGACATGAAAACCAATAACCGAAATCAATATGCAAAACAACCCGATTAAGATCCGAATAGAGAAAATAAATGGATCTTTTCTTGACCCGAAAAGGACATTTGTAGGAATAGGATGCGATTATCATCAAATATTGGAGGAGAGATAGACCTTTGGAGGACGTCAAATTGGAACTGAGAGAAGATAGAACAATTGGGGGTGATGACATGGTTGAATATGGAGTAATGAAGAGCAGCAGGGCAGCAACGTGGAGCAGCGATCTAGGGGCCGAGATGATGGCGACGACGGCTGAAGATTGTGATTGTCGGCTGGGGATACGGTTGCTGGATAATGAGGCACCAAAACTATAGAGAACGGACACAATGGATGGCTGGATTATGTCGCTCGGCTGATGTAGCACTTGACTGCAACAGATGAGTTGACAACGGTCTCCTGCAAGGCTCCAGAAATATTGCATGCCATGCGACTGCATGTAGAGTCAAGTGCGGAGCCTCTCCGTGAGAGGCGGCGAAGGCTGGTGCTGAGGATGGCAGAGACGGTGATGGCACTGGGGCATCACTTGATCGAGAACTCTCGGTAGTACTGACCTTAGAGTCGGTAGTACCGATGAGATCACAAGCTACATTCATCGAGGGAGTCGGTAGTACCGACAGAGTCATAACAGCTGTAACTTATCGGGGGCGTCGGTAGCACCGACACGACGACGTCGACGGGTGCGGCTGGCGGCTGCTTGCTGCTGGATATGTGCGGCGGTGGTAGCTGGCCGGCTAGAGTGATGCGACGGTGGTGGGAGTTGTTGCTGTTGACGGCTCAATGATGGAGGCTGATAGTGCCCGGGAGATGACAGATAGATAGGAGATAGCCGGGATGGATAGCGTCGGCGTACGGAAAATAAAAAATTAAATCTTTAAGAAAGAGGAGGATAAGCCATGGAAGCCGGGATATGCCTGGCGGGCGGCCGACCTAAGCCATGGAGATGGCGACAACGGCCGCCTGTAGGCGGGGGCGCTCCCCCTGTTGCTTTCTCTAGGAGAGAGAGGCGGCGACTAGGGTTGCTACCGACGACTGAGAGAATAGGAAAGGAGGGGCGGCGGCTAGGTTAGGGTTCCCGAGGACGGAACACACTCTGATACCATGTGAAGAATAACAAGATGAATTGATTAGATGAATAAAAGAGGTACATCCTGTCCTATATATAGGAGCAAGGGAAAAACCCTGAGACTTGAGACTCAAGTAATCTGAGGGCCGAGACACTAAAGGCTCACTAACTACAAAACTACCGGCTGTAGCCATGTCGGTACTACTGACAGTATCTCGATAGTACCGAGATATGCAGTCTTCAACAATTTGCAAAACTAAAAAGGTGAGGGGCGGTTGGTGGATTGCATATAATGACTATTCTACCCTTCACTATGCTTCTCAGGATGGTGAATGCCTTGTTGGCATTCATTTCTTGAGTGATGAAATCCAAGAGAGGATGTTAGGCTGGGAGAACCTTGAAGAGGAGAGTAGTTGATAAACCAGAAGATACATTCTCGATATTAAGAAGAAACAAAGTACAACCCTTGCCAGCATGAAACAATCATGTGAAGTAGGGGATAGTGGTGATTTTCACCTTCATCTATGAAAAATTGGTCGCAATGAAGGGGTCTCTATCCCTTGGGTGAGGAAAGTAGGGAAAACACCTTTCCTTTGGAGTGTTTTACTGAGTAGACCTACGATCGTGTATCAAAGTTACAAATGTTGGCAAAGATGGTCATTTATTCCACCGTTAGTTGGGATTGAAGCCTGATGAAACTGATGCCCAAATACCTCATTCATACGTTCAGGTGGCTTTTGCCTCATGCAAGCAATCTTGAGAACATAGATCCATGCCATAAGCATGCCAATATATCACCTTTTAACCCAACCGACATTTTAGGTGATGTATTTCTATTTTCTTTACATAGGTAAAACTATTGCCTGCTGCCACCAAGTGCATGATCTTGGAGTTGGATGGAAGAAGAGGGCATTCCACAAAGCATATATGATTGACTTTCTCATTGTGTATTCATTTTGAAGTTAAAAACTAAAGGACTACCTTTGTCATTACTTTTTTACCTTTATCTAACTTGATCCTACTTGAATAGTTGACTTATTCTATGATCCCCACCGTACTTAAACTCCATTTTTTAAAAAATCTACCATAGTACCATGTGATTGGCTTCAATACAAGATCCACTGTTTTTTTCACAATTTGTCGAATTTGTGTATCTCTACCTCAAATTCGGTTAATTGGATAATTATTGCTGAATATCATTTCAAAGTTGTGACTGATTTATCAAGTGAAATAGGAATTCATCTACTGATAGATGCATATGTTTGTGATTTATGACATTTAGGATAGAGTTTAATATACAATTTGATGTTTCCGATCAACCTTAATTTGCATCATTTTCTTGATTTGATTGAAATTTCATTGAAGTTGGGTCTATAAACCTCCTCAAAATTTCCAAATATTCCATATCCACTCTTGGCCTACTAACAACTCAACCCTATCATTATGACCATGCCTATATTAATATCGATGCCACTATCAAGTTTGGGCCTATAAATATATCCTACAAAATTGATTGCATCCACCCATCATTGACCGGTCACATCTTGATACAATATGGTATTATACAAACAATTTGGATAGCCATAGGGAGGTGATTATTCCCCAAGATGTTTCTACTATAAAGGTTGTAATTTGTTGCACTGAATGTTGATATCAAGTACCAACAAGTTTTATTGTCAAGATGCCTACCTAGGTACCCTGAGGAGAGAGGGTAACATAATCTTTGGGCATCTAGGTCAAGTTAGAGCCATATTTGGCTAATTTGTGTCTAAACATGGGGTTTTAGATCCAGTTTAGACCACAATAAGCCTATTACGGGAAATTTAGGTCAAACAAGGTATGATTAGATCAAATTTATGGTAAATTAGGTCTAATGTAGGTAGATTTAGGCTTGCATTTATATTTTGATACAAGTCAAGCTAAGTCAAATTCAGTATTGAATACGCAAATCTATGAGGCAGTCATGTAGGTCTTTGGCTCCAGGCCTTTGTATTTATTGTGTATCTTGATGCTTCTTCATGTTTAGGATGAGGTTAGGGGGTCTATTTATATAAAAGAGCTTAACCCACACTCAGATTAGATTGAGACTCATGCATGACCGCTATATGGCCAGGTTGGACGAAATACGGTCATTTGCCCTGACTGTGAAAATGGTTGTTGCCTAAATACAATCCAGGTGGATCGTACGTGGTCAAATGTTTCAACTATGTTACTTGCTACCCACAAAATATGGTTGGGTGGATCATGACTAGATATGGTCATACAATGACCATATTTTTCTATAGAGATGTTGATATGCATTTCGAAGAGGGTTTGGCTCGGTATAGATGCAGGAATCATCGAATGAAGTATTCTTGAGAGTTTAAGACTCCCACAAAACTCCAACTTGTCTTTACCTTGAATATGATAATAGAGGTCAAGGAAAAATGTCAAATTTCGATGCCATTTCTAATGCTCCAAACAGAAATTTGACATTTACATTCCTATCGATTTCATGTCAAAATGAATACAAGTTAAACGATAAAATTTTACAAAAACAATCTAAGGGCCAAGATACACTTATATATGATATAATAATGCATATTGGAAATGGGGGGAGCGTTCTCCACTTCTCCTACATGTGCAAGTGAAGGAAACCAAACTGTTTCCTTATGGATTTTGGATCTCAGTTTGTTGGTGAAAAGAAGGGAATTAAGTTATAAAATTTTGCAAACACAATATAGACATAAAGAGACCGTGTTTAAAAAGAAAAGTACATGTTAAGGCCGGGTGGGTCTCCATGTCTTGTGAATGTACAAGGGACCAAACTGCAAAGTCTATGCAAACTCACAAGTTACAATTTAGAACTTAAAAACTATAAGCTACAACTTACAAGTTATATAAAACCGACATACAAATTACAAACTTTTGTATGTCTTGTTTTGTTGGAGTCCAATAGTACTTCCCGCCTAGTTAGAAGTGGGTAGAATGGAAGATAGAGGTGCTTACGGGCTAATGATTGGGAAAACACACCTTGGATTAAAAAAATAAAGCCTCAGCTGTTAGTGATTCCACCAAAATTGCCAAAAAGCACAAATATTAAGCAACAATAGCTCATATAATTGTGTTTTGCAAAGCAAAGTGTGCTTTCGGGCTTGTTTAGGAAATGAAGCCCAAAAAGTGTGCTTTAATGTGAAATTTGCTCCCTTTTGCAAAATTTTGCACCATACTGCAAATTTTTGCAAAATGACTCCCTGAACATGTGTAAGTCTATTTCAATGTCTAGTTGCCACAAATTGAACTAAATTTAGCAATATTAATCATTTGTTCCGTGGTAGAAGCTGAAAAGCTATTGTTATCTTCTCTAATATTTTTTTTTGAAAAATTAAGTACCATTTCACTAGGGGTGTAAATGGTGCGGGTACGTTGCGGGTCTGGCCATACCCATACCCATACCCATCCCGTCTAATTTAGCGGGTCCGGTTCCGGTTCTAGACCCGCATAATTCAAAACCTAGACCCGCACCATACCTGTACCCGCAATCATAGCAGGTATGCGGTGCAGGTGTGCGGGTAAGCGGTTCTATAAAACATCATATTGTTTATGTAAGAAAAATGACTATGTTCTATATATATTTTAATCATCATCAATCATTATCATCATCATCATCATCAACTAAGCCTTAATCCCAACTATGTTGGGGTCGGCTACATGGATCTTGCTTTTCCATTCAGCTATCATGGGTCACATTCTGGTTGAGATGTAGAGATTTAAAATATCTCTTTATAAGCTCTTCCCATGTTAATTTAGGCCTTCCTCTTCTTCTATTAATTGTGCTTGCCTCAATAGTATTGCTTCGTATAGGCGCATTAGTAGGTCTGCGTTGCACATGTCCATACCATCTGAGTCGGCCCTTGCGCAACTTGTCCCCAATGCTCGCCACCCCCACTTTATTCTTGATATAGTCATTTCTCAAGCGATCTTTTATTGTCTTCCCACACATCCATCTCAACATACGCATTTCATCCACGTTTATCTTGTTGATTCTTTGTTTCTTCACCGCCCAACATTCACTCCCATAGAGCATGGCTGGCCGTATAGCAGTTTTATAAAACTTGCTTTTTCGTCTGAGAGGGATCTTCCGATCACATAATACTCCAGTTGCACTCCTCCATTTCAACCATCCTGCGGTGATCCTATGACAAACGTCATTTTGGACATCGCCATCTGTTTGAATGATAGAGCCCAAGTAACAAAATTCATCACATTTTGGTATATCTACTCCGTCCAACTTGGCTCCACCATTAACACTGCGAGATTGGCTGAAATTGCAATGCATATACTCAGTTTTGCTCCTACTGATCATCAATCCATATGATTCCAAATTTCCAATGCCTTTCTCTAAAGTTCAACTTTATCATTCAAACCATCTTTAGTTTCGTCAATCAATACAATATCATCAACAAATAACATACACCAAGGAACATCATCCTGAACATTCTTTGTCAATTCATCCATAACAAGAACGAATATATATGGGCTGAGTGTGGATCCTTGGTGTATCCCAACTGTGACGGGAAAAGTTGGTGTCTCACCTCCAGGAGTCTTCACACTTGCAGTAGAGCTACCATACATGTCTTTAATCAAGTCAATGTATTTGATTGGCACATCCTTTTTCCTCAAAACCATCCACAACACTTCTCTGGGTACTCGATCATAAGCCTTTTCCAAATCGATAAAAACCATGTGAAGATCTCTTTTTCTTTCCCTATACTTCTTCATAAGCCTCCTTATCAGAAAAATCGCATCTGTTGTTGATCTACCAGGCATGAAACCAAATTGGTTGTTTGATATCTGCGTTATAGATCTTAGCCTCTGCTCAATAATCCTCTTCCTAGGCTTCATTGTGTGACTCATCAACTTGATACCTCTGTAGTTTGTGCAGCTCTGAACATCACCTTTGTTCTTGTAGATGGGGACTATAGTACTATTTCTCCATTCATTCGACATCTTCTTTGTCTTCATGATCTTGTTAAATAAATTTGTTAACCAGATAACTCCTTCATCCCCAATACTCTTCCATACATCAATGTGAATACCGTCTAGTCCGCATGCCTTTCTCATTTTCGTTCTATATATTTTATATATTTTAATACAACAAGATATTATTATTATGTAGTATTTTAACATGCAACAATTATATTATATAATGCTATATTTTATACATTAACGTTAATTGAGTAAATTGTTTCATATTTGTTGTCATCATCATAACGTTTAACTTATGTAGAAAGTAATGTAAATGAGTAGATATTTTGATTTTAAGTTTACATATGACGTTCATTATTGTAACTAGAATAGTTAATTCTTAATTATATGACTAGTCTCAACCTTAATGTGGTTAGAGTAGGATATCATCTCGAGAATTATATTAGTTGAACTAGTAAAGTATGATATATATAACATATTATTTAAGTAGTTACTTATGTATAGCGGGTACACGGGGCTAGCGGGCCTGGGTCCAAGCATACCCATTATTGGACCCGCTTATATGCGGGTCCAAGGGTATATGGGTCTAAGGGTATGCGGGTATAAAAAATTAGACCCGTGATGGGTTTTTTTAAGGCTCCGGATTTGCGGGTCCGCCGGTCTACCCGTACCCAATTACAACCCTACATTTCACATCCCCAACACGTGCAAAGCTCAAGTAGAAAGAACAACTTATGTTGAGAAAAACTAAACTTGACAATAGATGAGTCTTCATCATAATGTTGTCTTGGTTCTCATGTACCAAATTTCTTGCTCTAAATTTTTCTTTGTTTGTGACGTCTCTAATCAAGTGAAACTTGACGTCATTGTGCTTCGTTCTCCCGTGGAACATTTGATCTTTTCTAAGATCCATTGCACTTTGACTAGTGATCTGCTTCTGCTGCATGGCTAGTTGCTTTAGCAACCCGTGATCCATAAAACCCATTTGCGGGTTCCATTACCTCCATGTATTGTGGTTTAGTAGTCTATAGAGCAACAATACTTCAAAGAGAGGCTTTCCAATTGACTACTATTGATCCCGCCATGAACTTGTAATCGGTGAGAGATCCTCTTGTAGAGGGCACATGCATAATATGAGTTCATGTACCCTTTCGTGATGACTTAACTCTACAAAAGACCAAGCATGTAGTTGAAGTGCACTTCAATTACCTTAGAATGCACTGAACTACTTGCCAATGTGCCTTGCAATGACTAACCACACTGGATGCATACGTGATATTTGGTCTAGTGCTTAGCATAGCATACGTGATGCTACAAATGACATTGGAGTATAGTATGTGTGCCATTTCTTTCTCATCTTCATCAGACTGTGAAGACTACAATGCCGACAACTTCAAGTGAGCAACTAATGAAGTTGTACCTGGATTGGCTTGCAACTTGTGGGACATGTGAAGGATGTTGTTTATACACTTCACCTGTGTCAATATGAGCCTTCTATCTTTCTGGTCCCCATGAATCTCTATGCCAAGAATCTTTTCAACTCTGCCTAGGTCTTTTAGCTCAATATCACCACGTAGAATAGACATCACCTAGACAATCTCAGATCATGGTTTAATGTTTTGGTTGAAATGTTGACATTTTGACCAAGGGTTTGGTTTCACAACCATCAAACTCAAAATCTACGTACCTACCACCAATATTTTTGATATGTAATTTCTTTTAAAAGATAAAAAAATCCAAAATGGAGAATTGTTTTGTATTGTTAAATTGAGTGCAAGGTAGAAGATAACATATGTTATTGCATAAGAATTTATATATATATAGATCGCATCCTGAAATAGCTTTCAAAACAGATGTGTATCATTTCACTCACACATTTAGGAGCCCCACCCAATGTCAACATATCATATTATTGCATAATTAGGTGTATTTGTATATGTAGATCATCTTGGTGAAATTTGTGACTTAATTCCTTTATTTGGTCATCGAAGTTTGTGTCAAAATCTTGTGTCGACATGAACAGATTTGTTGAGATTTCTATAAATTTCTGTTTCCGGGCTGCTCAAATTATTAGTTTATTTGTAATATGGGTCTAATTGTCTTGGACCATTAGGTTTAAGTTTTCTTCCTTGTACAGTGGTACTTGCCTCTTCTCCTATATATAGGAGGGGAGTTTGTCGTCTATTGAATAAGAAATATCTCTTTAGCCTCCATCTTATTTTTCACATGGTATCTGAGCATTGATCCTAACCTTAGGGGGAAAAGAGAGCCTCTACACGCGGCCGACCGCTGTCTCTTCTTGGTATGGCCGCTCATTGGGCCCGACCTCCATGGTTGTCTCCTCCCTTCATGAAAATTTCCAGTTTGTCACTTGTATTCCTGACCATCACCATAGTCCTTCGCCTCCACCTAAAATTTTCCTCTATTCATGTCCTCCACCTTCGCTGGATTAGTGGCGAGACTTTCGTTAGCCCACATGCATTCAGATTTCAGACCAAGTGAAGAGGTGAGCATACACGTGGAACCTCCATTCGTTTACCTCAAATCAGATCCATTTAGTATGCCTTTCTGCTTACGATTGTCGTGAACTTCCTTTGTCGTTGGTGTTTCATGCTTGCATCTATTTGAGATGGCCCTTCAGAGAGGGCAAGGAAACTACCAACGCCAAATCGTGTACCGTCGGATTGCATACCACATGCTAGGAAGGCAACTGATGCGCACACCCTTAGTGGCATTTCCAACTGTGTACAAGTCCCGCATCTACCTTGTTGAGCCCGCCTCTGCCATGACTATTCACGGATAAAGGAAACCATCAATTATCATCTGCCCAAATTCTTTTCTCGGGAAGGATTTTAGAATAATGCGATACGTTAAATCTAAGATTGTGGCAATCATGACGTGGTGATAAACACAAGCAAACACGGTAAAGACGTCTGATGGTAACACGTCTGCAGATCAGTCAAAAATAAGGAAAAATAGCAGTTGATGTTCTTTTGGTCGCCATCTCATGCGAGCAGTCACATTATTAGATATATCAATGGCATATTGGAAACAAAAAACCCCGTGCTAGTATATAAAGCACCAAAAATGGGGCACCACAATCTTCTTCTTCCTCTCCATGTGGTTCCCCTAACCCACATGGCTGTGTGCCTTTGTTTGGAATAGGAATCTTCTATATTACATATCAAAACACCTATATTCTCATGATTTTATTTTTCCCACTGTGCCTATATACCGTCTTCTTACCGTGCCTTATGACTGGTAATGCTTTGATTCTGAGCTGTCCTTTACATATCCATTCTTCTACTAGTGTTTATGACTTTCCACCCCAACCACTCTTGATTCTTTTTGTGGTTGGCGTGAGGGGGAGAGTAAGAGTAATATGAGTACAAGAGATGAGTTGGAGAGAAGATGAAGAGAAGAAACTATGTCATTGGACCATAATGTCTGGCTCCTGCATCTTCATCAGTGTATTGTTGACACTTGCCATGGCGCATCTTTCCTATATCAATGTATCTCAAACACGTGCCCACATGCTATAGTACAATATTTCTATAACAACACTGATGTAACCAAGCTACGGAGAAGAAGAAAGGGAGAAATAAATTTGCAACCAGAAAATAAAAATTCTAATTCATAATCGATTGCCTGGACAAAGGCCCCAAGGCTGGCTTATATAAGACTACGACTTGACGTGCAAGTCAATAAAATAGGAAATTTAATCCTAATGTAAAATGAAACAAGGAACTAAAAAGAAATTCAGAATTAAATAAAACGTAAATTTTCTAAATGCATAAAGAACTAAATAAAAGCCCAACTTGAGCCCAATAAGCTCTAGTCAGATTTGTCTTGGATCTGGGCTTGCTTCTTATGCAAATTCCCTTTTACGGGTTGCATCAATCTCCTCCCCTTAAAAATGCGAACCTCCGGTGAAGCAGGGGCAGGTCCAATGACTCCTGGCCATGAGTTGACGGGAGGCATCTCTCGAAGGACACGACCTAACTGCCTGGAACTATAGGATGTCCATTGGAAGAGTTTTCGAGCGTTGCCAAATTGAAAGGAGTATGTGTTGTAGAACCCATCATGTCACACATGACGATCATATTGCCATGGATGACCAAGCAGTATGTGAGAAGTCGTCATAGTGAGCACATCACAAAGGACAGTGTCATTGTAAGCACCATGAAATGAAAAACGAACTCTGCAACAGTGGGTCACCATCTGAGAAGTGTCATCAACCCACCGTATGCTATACGGCATGGGATGGGGCTTCAGTTGCAATCCCAACTCCTGAACAACCGAAGAAGACACTATATTGGATGAAGATCCTCCATCAACTGTCAGTACACACATGCGACCTCGAACCTCCACCACTCAATAAAACAATGACGTGCGACGCCAATCATCAAGAGGTGGACTCTATATAGCCATGAGGACCTGATTTTGCAGAGCGAGGTCTCCTGTTTCGTCTTCCTCTTCTTCCTCGTCGCTAGGTTCTGAAGCCGGAAAGACATCTTCATATTCTATGTCATCATCTTCATTGTCGTTGTAGTCAGCACACGACGTGGACACTAGTTGGAACGATAACCATATGCATGACAGGAAAAGCATTGGATATGCTTGGTAACAACTGGTTTGGAGGGTTCGCCTTCAGTAGTCGGTGTTGTTGTAGTAGTCGCCTCTTGATGTGGTTTCCACCCAGGTGACCACAGTCGGGGACGGCGCCTGATCTCCTCTTCAATTCTTTTGGCACTTTGAATAACATCGTCTAGAGAATTAAAGTGCATGACTGCTAGACGATCAACCACCTCATCACAAAGTCCCCTATGAAAATTGGCGATTACGACGGTGGCATCTATCCGAACCTCAGATCGGTTGCACAATTCTTGAGATTTGCTGGCATATGTGGCGACAGTGTCGACACCCTGCTTGAGATCTTAATACGCCAAGTAGGCCTGTTGCTTGTAATCTCGAGGTAAGAAGCGATGCGCAATCAAAGGACGCAATGCTCCCCATGTGTCGATGGGGTTGTCTCGTGGTTGATTCCACCATGCTAGAGCGGCTCCCCAAAACTTGAAGGTGGTTATCAGGACTTTGGTTGCCTCACTAAAGGTTCTGTATAACTAAAAATACTGGTCGGCGCAGTGCAACCAGTCAAGAACAATCTTGGCGTCACGCTCGCCATGAAATTCTAGTAGCTCCATTTTAACAATGCGGCCTGCTTGTAAGGGTTGAGGGGCTGGTTGACAGACATTGTTGTTGCGGTTAGCCTCCATTGCATTCAAACGTTGTTCAAAGATAGTAACACGACAAAGGAGAAGCTCAAAAGAGTCATCGTGTTCGGCTGGATGTTGAATTAATTCTTCTTGTCGTTGCATCAAGGTGCCCAGTTGTTGTTGTTGAACTATATCACCTTGTTGTTGCTTCATCATGTTGTCTAATTGTTGTTGAATAGCCTCCAAGGTGGCAGAAATTGTGGCCATGAAGCCCTCTAGTTTGTCGTTGACGTGTTGAACAGTCACCATGCTTTGCTAGAAGAAAACCTCCTTGAAGTCGATGTAGAAGGGGGTGCCTCAGAATGACGGTTGATCCAGTATGCCCTGACCCTACGCCGATCCAACTAGCAGTCTAGATGGGCCGTTCTTACTGGAGGCTGTACAAGTGGAAGTCTTCTCAAGGACGGTTCTGAGTGCGCCTGTCTTATCGAGAAAAAAAGTTTATGTTGTTGACGACGCCCCTTTGCTGCTGTCTTCTCAAGGACGGTTGTGGAAGTGGGCGACCGCCCGAAGAGGGAGGGTGTGCGGCTAGCCTACGGGAGATGCAATTGAGCCTGGTTCTGAGAGCGGCAACTTGGAGCGGATGGACAACTGGGATTAGGAGGGATGAACTAACGGGAGCCCGGGTTGATGAGAAGGCTGGTGGTAGGTGTGGGTGGCTGTTGACGATCGGAAGTAGAGAAGTTGGAGCGGCAGATCTGGTGGGAGTTTATATGTGGGCAGGGAAGTCGGGAAGGGGGGGTTCTTGAAGGCGGCAGGGTAAACGGCTGGGTGGGTCCCATTGGGTTGCGTTTTAGCGGAAGTCAAAAGGAGATGAGCGGCTGCTGGGGGTGTTGGGGTTGGGGGAGGTGAAGGTGTCTCCAAGAGATTTGCTTGCGGTTGAGGTCAGCATTGGTGTGTGACTTGGCAGTAGGGTTATCATGTAGGGTACTGGGTTTTGGCGGAGCGGCGCTGGAAGGTTGATGGTGGTTGATGGGTGGGTTTCTGGTGATGGGGCTGCGGGTGTGGGGTGTTGGGCGCTAGGACGTGGTGACGCCCAGCAGGGCAGGATATGCGTCGCGTAGCGGGATGGAAGGGTATCAATTGACGGAGGAGGAAATGACGTTGTTTGACCGGAAAGAGCAATAGCCAAAGGTGCTAGAATCTCTGTTGCCTTACTTACGAGAAGGGAAGCGTTGACGGAGAAGGGAGAAGAAGAAGAAAAGGAGGGAAGGAGAAAAAGGTCGTGCCCTAATGAATTTAGGGTTTGGCTCTGATACCACTTGATGTAGCCAAGCTACGGAGAAGAAGAAAGGGAGAAATAAATTTGCAACCAACAAATAAAAATTCTAATTCGTAATCGATTGCTTGGACAAAGGCCCCAAGGCTGGCTTATATAAGACTCTACGACTTGACGTGCAAGTCAATAAAATAGGAAATTAAATCCTAATGTAAAATAAAACAAGGAACTAAAAAGAAATTCGGATTTAAATAAAATGTAAATTTTCTAAATGTATAAAGAACTAAATTAAAGCCCAACTTGAGCCCAATAAGCTCTAATCAGGATTGTCTTGGATCCGGGCTTGCTTCTTATGCAAATTCCCTTTTACGGGTTGCATCAAACACTCTCATCCCAACTAGTGCACATTATTCGGGTGTTGCTGCTTCTTTTGTATAATTACTCTTTAACGACAATGACGACTCATGACTTCTACAATTATCTTCCACCATCTATTGTGCTCTAGATGCTCATCAAAGTTTCAGAAATTTGTTTGTGTTTGCTTCCACTAGTCTGGCGATGATCACTTTTAAGGGGAGTCCATTCTATTATAACTGTTTCTGCATTAATGTTACCTTCATCAGGGAAGAAGACTGCTTACTACCTACTACGTGCTATATTCTTCAAGGGGAATGTTAAGATTTTTTTATTACAAGATTCAGGGGGAGATCATTTCTTGTCAAGGGAGAGCAATCTCTGTATGGGTTTATTTTATCTTTTTCACGTCTTGGCAAGCCGGACACGTGTTCCACGCTCCAGCTTGAGGAGGGAGTGTTAGTTATTAGTTTATTTGTAATGCATACCTGATTGTATTGGTCCATTAGGGTTTAAGTTTGCTTCCTTGTACTTGCCTCTTCTCCTATATAAAGGAGGAGAGTTCGCCGTCTATCAATAAGAAATATCTCATTATCCTCCTTTTTTCCCCACATAGACCGTTGAAAATAGCATTGAAATCAGATATTTTTAACTATTTCTCAGATGTGTGCCTAGAAAGAATGAGAATGTCCTCTTCATATAACAATAGACGAACAAAGGAATTATCATCCTAGTATACACAAAACGTCGTAGGTACACCTGAAAAATCTATGACGCGTCATGAAAGAATCAGATCTCCTATAGATTGCTCTAGCCCATAGAGACTAGAGAGACCTCTTGAGCAAGCACACACTGTTCTCTTTATTTGTAAAACCTCCAGCTGTCAGACGTATGTCTTTTCTTCTAGTTCAATGTACTGAAAAAGTGTCTTCACATCAAGCTGCTGCTCTAGGTCTCCAGTGGCTTAAAAGAAAGAAGCACACATTCAACTGTGTTTGATAACATGTGAGAAGACATTGTTGTAGTCAATGCCTTCAATTTGACTGTAGCTACTTTTACAACACGACATGCCTTGTATATGTCACTTTCTTTCTTCTTGTAGACCGACTTGCAACCTACTAGTTTACTATCTTTGGGAGTTACCACCAACTTTCAAGTTTGGTCTTCTGAAGAGAATCCATCTCTTCATTGCATCAATCCCCTACGGAGCACCTGGATGTTACTACATCGTTGAAACTAGTGGGCTTGCCACAAATATCTACATCAATGACACTTGAAAGGGTACAAACTACCAGAGTCACTAAAGTTGCAGTTTTGAAGTGGGTTAACGGTTTAATTTCCTTTCCCTTTGGTTGCACTATAAGGATCCTTTGCAGTATCCTCTTCGACTTTAGTAGGCATTGAAATGGCTGGCATAAAAGAGGGACCTTGTTCATTAACCTATGAGTCACCATCTTCATTGATCTCAGTATGTTGTGTAGTACCCCGTAAAGAACCCATAGGAGAGCTGTTTGTGTCTTCAACAATATACACCTTGACAGATTTGTTAAGTAATGTTACACTCTACCAAGAAGCATAATGAAGAAGGGTGCACAATAGATGACATCCTTTCACCCTGGAAGCATATACACTTACTAGCTTTACGTGCTAGTTTTCCATCATCAAAATGAGTTTAATCAGGGAAACGAAATATTGAAGAATTTGAATAATAAGCAACTTTACTTGAACAAATTTCCTTCAGAATCTTGAAGTAGATTCAATGTATTAGAAAGCGGGAAGCGGGAGGCGTGCGAACAACACCTTGTAACCGATTAAGCGGTAGGCGGGCGATTTTTGAAAAAATGAGTGCCTAAATTTTATATATTTTTATACAAATTACATGTGTGTGTATATAAAAATATATTTCTCAGGAAGTTTTATACATATCTATTCAGCAAATCAGTAATTAACTAAGTATTAATCAATACTTTACTACTAATCAATATTTCTAATCACCAAAATCAGAAAGTATATCAGTAATTGTGAATAACAAACTATGAATTATGGATTTAAAGTAATCACTAAAGTAATATTAACCAGTAGTACCAATCATTAATCACTGAAAGCAGCAAGGAAATCAGTAAAACTAATCATGCATTAGAAGTATAATAGAGTAATATGATATTTACTTAGATACATTACAACAATACCCTATTTATTACAGCTTACACACAAAGTATGCATTCAAAACTAGGACTAGATATATCATAGAACATTCAAATGTATACAAGTTTCATATATTATAGTTAACACTACTTGGACCATGTAATTAATTAATGTTACATGCTTACAGTAGTTTTTTTCCAAAAAAGCGGGAAAAAAGCAGACAAAAAGCGGGCACTTTTTGTTCAAAACGTTTAATGTGCGCTTAGGGGCTAAATTGAACGGCTGAGGGTCTTGGCCGCTTAAGCGGCTGCCTGGGCCGATTTTTAATACAGTGAGTAGATTGAAGATGATGGAGAGCAATTTGCCAAATCACAATTTGATTTGGCTTCATCCCAAAAGAATATGTTCAAGCCTGCGTTGAGAAGCATGCATCAAAGCCTTTTTTTAACAATATTTTCATTCTTTCAAGAATACCATTTTGTAGAGGGTGTGATGCACTATGCAGTGTATTTTGATGCCATGATTACCACAATCTTTTTTTGAACATAATTCCAAGCCATTATCATTTCCTAAAGTTTCTATGCTCTTTCCCGTTTGATTCTTAAAAAATGCCTTCCATTGCTTGAAAGTTGATGATACCTCATCCTTGCTCCTGCGAAAATAAATCCAAATTTTTTTTGTGCATTCATCAATGAATGTCATCATATATTTGGCACCACCTTAAGAAGGTATATGAGAAGGGCCCCATAGATCAGAGTGAACATAATCCACCGCTTTCTTACAAGAGTGAACTATTCATGTCAAGCTATTGCGTATTGCCTTCTCAGAGCACATTGCTTGATGCTTTCAGATGCTTTTACCACCCACCGACCCTCTCTTTCTCAAACATGTGCTAGAATGCATATGTTAGAGCCTTGTGGTGTCTGTAGGAAAGTTCTACTTGTAACCGTTATAGAGCTTGCGACAGTTGAAGCTTGCAAGAAGTATAGTCTATGTGATATTCTGATTCCCTTCATGAGGATCCTATCACTTTGAGAATGTCCATACCTCTGTTATCATTGGAAAGCTTGCTATTGATACCCTGTCTTCTTCAAGTGTACCCAATGAGATGAAATTGTTCTTCACCCTAACAACATACCTGACGTCCATCAATGCCTTGACTTCACCATCAAATATCTTGATCTTGAGTGTGCTCACACAAATCATCTTGCATTGATGATTGTCACCATAAAGATATCTTCACCTTGATGGGACTCACACGTATGGAATTATTCTTATACTCGGTCATGTGGTAAGCGCATGTAGAATCAAGAATCCAATCGTTCTTGTAGATGAAGGAGCTAGTATGTAGCCACATCTTTAGATCTTTCACAGCCACTATTGGATGAGCCACATTAGCATTGAAATTCTCATGCTTTTGTTTGTTTTGCAACTTGTAGCATTCATCCCAGTATGGTTTGTCTTCTTCGTGTAGTTGCACCTCTTTGGTCAATGTGACTTTGATTTATTATTCGTCGATTGCTTTAAACATCTAAGACAGTGTTTTAAAATCGTACTGAGCGGCCGCTTAATCCCAACAGGTCCTGGCCGATTAAAAATCCCCTAAAGAGCGAATTGAAGAAAAGCCGCCGCTTTTTGCCCTCTTCACCCACTTTTTCCCGCTTTCCCCCGCTTTTTTCCCGCTTTTTGCCCACTTTATTAAATAAAAATCTGATGTAAGCATGTAACATTGAATACATTATATGGCCCAATTAGTATTGACTATAATATATTAAACTTGCATACACTAATGTTCCATAATATACCTAGTTCTAATTTAGAATGCATACTTTGTATGTAAGCTGTAACAATAGGGTACTGCTGTAAGGTTTCCAAGTAAATTACATGCAACTATTATCTAAATTAGAATTCATACTTTGATTAAATGTACTACTGAAATGGTTAACGGATTGATGATGTGCAAATGTAACAATATGTTTGTAAAGTATCTATGATAAGTCCATTGTTTACTGTTTAGCTATGCGAACATGTGATACAAAATTGTTGTTGTATCATGTATATACACTTATTATTTCAAGGTGTAGGGTGCTTTATTCTATGACAAGTATATTGTTTACTATATTATATATAGCTATAACCATTGTTTTATAGTTGTGTTATAAACTATTTGGGTGCTTTATATTGTTGTGTACAATGTTTAGATGTGTATAAAAGTTTAAAAAATACAGTATTTATATACATATGTATGTAATTTTGCATAAAAAGTTATAAGAAACTAAAATCCCCTTTTTAAAAAGCCCGCTTAATCACCCACCTGGCGATTAATCGCTACAAGGTCCTGTCCGGGCGCTTCCCGCTTCGTGCTTTTTCAAACATTGATCTAGGGTCTTTGTCATGTGGATGCTCTCGACCTCTACATGCAAATGTATCATTAGAAACTTTTGATAAAGCTAGATCCTTCTCGAATTCACTTGATACGTCAAAAGCATGGTTGTTTGGCCGTCCGCCTAGGCGCCCACCAGGACTGCTGATCCTAGGCGCCCAACCTAATTAGGCGTCTGGGCTGCTGCTGGACATGATGGGCTTAGTTAATGAGCTCTTTTTTGTTTCTTTTTCTTTGTTTGTCATCTACCCCAACCTCCTTGTTTTCTTTTTGTTATGTGCTATTATTCTTCAACTAGAATCTTGTTTTTCCGTTTTTCCCCTCATGGTTCTCCAAGCAAAACATTATTGCTGCATGCTTCTCCACTTATCATTTACTTTTTATGTTTTTTTTAAATTCTTGCTCTGCTCAACCAAGCAGCAAGTTAGCAACATGCTGTCATATAAATGGTTTTAAGCTTTAACTGCTACTCCACCATCACATCATTCTGTTTTCCCCCTAATTGCTCTACCAAGTAGCAACGATGCTGCTTCCCAGTCAGATGGTTTCTTTGTTTTTCCTAATTGCTCTACCAAGCGGCAACACTGCTGCTCCACCATCACAATATTTCGTTTTTTCCTTATTTGCTCTACCAAGCAGCTTATTACTTGCTTGCACATTCATCATGGATTAAAGTTTCAGTTGAAATTTCAGTTTCGACCACTGCTAGACATCGAAATTAATGTGCCAAATTGCCAAATATTTTTGATATGCAATTTCATTAAAACAATTGAAAAAAATTCTTAAAAATTCTTTAAAAATGTGGGACACCCCCCTTAGTTAATTGAATCCAAAATATAAGATATACGTATTCGTTGCATGATCAAAATCCAGATTGAAACAGTTTGTATAATTTCACTCACAAATGTAGGAGCCTCCCACCCTATACCAACAATATGGTATAATTGCATAATTTGGAGTATTTATGTATGTAGATCATCATGGTAAAATTTCATGACTTAATTCCTTTACTTGGTCATCAAAGTCATCAAAATTTGCGTTGAAATCTTATGTCAACAAGAATGAAAATATCAAAATTTTGGTCAATTTTTTTACGTGAAATTATGCTTTTGGACCATCGGAAATGGCGTCGAAATCGACATTTTCAACTATGACATTCATTTTTCTTACTCTTGCATTCCTACGTAATATTTATATTTATATATAGGCACTATATTGATTCATAAAGTGCCCACAAGGTAATATATAAATATTTATATAAATGTAAAAAAAATTAAAAAATACATAGAAATGCCTAGGCCTCTGTCTAGGCTCCCTATAGAATGCCTAGCCGCCTAAACAACTTAGCGATAAAGCCGTTTTGACTTGGAGTGACATCCTCTGACTCCGGGAAAATCATCATGTCGTACAAGTTTTTTTGTGACGATAGATGGGTACAAAGAAACAATTTTTTTTGATCCTTGTCCCCTATCTTCACATCATTCTTCTCAAGGTCTTGGATAATTTCATTGAACTCATTAAGAAGAGCCATCAAGGAACTACCTTCTTTTATGCGAAGGATGAAGAGTAGCTTCTTCAGAGCAAGCTTGTTGACAATGGACTTATTCATGTAGAGCGATTCACATTCATCCTAAGCTTTTTTGGCGACCTTAAAATGAGCAACCTCACGAAGGACTTCATCCTCAAGTAGAGATTGAAGCCTGTATGAGCCTTTTAATCAATTTCCTCTCACCGTTCTTCCATAATGGATTCTTCTCCTTTCCGAGAAGTATTTTTTTGGATTCCTTCTTGTGTAAGGAAATATTCACTCTTGACTTGCCGAAAGGAAACTACTTAAACAATCAGAATTCTTGATGATATGCTCTGATATGGTGGACATCCAATGTAGCACTCGCTGTAATACCTGTTGTTGCGGTGAAGGTGGAGAGAAAGGAAGAAAAACGTTTGATTTGAACAACCATTCAGGTGGCCATAGAAATAGAAATTTCAACAAATTTTGACTAAAATATTTTCAGGTGCTTTCTTCGCGTTTCAACGGTCAAATGAATGAATTAATTTAATGATTTTTTTGGAAAAGAATCTAGTTGTGTAGATCCGCTCAAACACGCAATAATATTTCATATTGGATGTGTGTGTGTGGGGGGGGCTCCTCGTGTGAGTGAAGGAAGTTAAACTATTTCCATGGGGATTTCGATGTCGTATTCAATGGGTGAAATGAATGAATAAATTCATTATAGTTTGCAAACACAATATATAGACTTAAAAACACAAATTTATGCAAACCTAATATGGTCTAGGATGGTAGAACCTCTAGGTAGGACGACAAGACGTAGTACATAAGCAGTGTCGTAATGGTTTACGAGTGAGTATAGACGAAGCTTGAGACTATGGTTTACGTACCTAGTTGAAGCTTGAGAGCCATGATGGTTGTTGTCGTCCTTGTTGGTTATACATGAGTTGAGTATTCTGTCAACATGTTGGCTCTAGTTTATTTTGTTTTACACAAGCATACATGTGTCTCAATGTGTTCTCTATATGCCTACTAGTGGCAAAATGCATACTCTTGGATAAACTCAAGCATTGTTCGTGGTCGTTTGCTTTTGTAGCTAGAGCCTAGAGGAAGCAAACATGTAGTTAGAGATGTTATTGGTAATGACATACAAACTATCTTGGTGGTTATGATAATTTTGCGTACCATCATTACAAATCATGTTACCTCAAAATTGAAAGCTAGCGGGTCATCATAGCCATAGATACAACTCCCAAACCCATTTTGAATATTTCCTTCATTGATCTTTATAGAAGCAGGAGGAATAGGAGAGAGAGGTAGGCTAGGAGTGAGAAACATAACTTAGATTGCCCTTAAAAAGCCCAAGGAGTCACATAGTAATATATGCAGACATGGTACCCCGTTTCTTGAAACACAACTTATTTCTATTGTGTTTTGCGGAAACGAGGAAGAAATATGCCCCTTTTTGTAGAAATATACTTAATTTTGTCTAAACGTTAGAATTTGGTTAAAACACCATTGAAATTTCTCAAAATTTTGTACCAAGTCTGACACACGTGTTTTGGTACCCGATAGTCATTGATATCAATATTTCGAGCGAAATCAAGAGTAACCTGAATAACGAGCCCAATGAACTGATTGCTGAGATACATAAGCATGATATCTAACGATTCAATTGTGTATGTATGATGAGCAACAAAGAAAACTACAAGCTCACAACCACTTAACTAGATTTGTGATATTATTAATGGAGAGAATTACAATAAGGATGATTAGAAAGAGAGAAATAGGTACTCAGTCCCTGTTATACCTGAAAGCGAACCATAGAAGAAGACAATTGCTTGGAGAGGAGCTCATAGTGACTTGAAACCCTAGGACAGAACCTGGGTCCGTCCTTGGATTTAGGTCTTTCAAGAGTGGGCACAACTGTAGCCAAATTGATTACCTCCTTACAAGGCGGGTGAATCGTAACATATGCAAGGATTGTAAAGTGATTCCTGGCGAAGAACTCACGACCCAACATAGGTTGGTAGTTTTGGATATTAACATGAAGATCAATAAAGGCAAACATAACGGAAACCAAGATAGCAGGATCAAGTGGTGGAATCTTAAAGGAGAAAAGAAATTGACTTTTCATGATAAACTCATCAAGGAGGTAACTTGGAACTTGGAGTATGATGTTAACACTATGTGGCATAACATGAGCTCCTGCATAACAAAAATTTCCAAAGAGGTTTTGGGAGAGTCTAAAGGTTGTGGACCTCCACAGAAGGAGACTTGGTGGTGGAATGATGAAGTACAAAAGGCCATTAAACTGAAAAGGGAGTTCTATAGGAGCTTGCCCAAATCTGGAGATGATGCAACGTTCCAAAGATACAAGCAAGCAAAGAAAGAAGCTAAAAAGGTGGTTCGGGAGGCAAGGTCTAGATACTTTGATGATATGTATAAGAAGCTGGACACTAGAGAAGGGGAAAAAGATATATATAAAATGGCTCGTATAAGAGAAAGGAGAGGAAGAGACTTGAGTCAAGTAAAATGCATAAAGAATGAAGATGGTAGAGTATTGGTGAAGGACGATGATATCAAAAACCAGTGGAGAAATTACTTCCATAAGCTTTTCAATGGAGATACTGCATATAATGTTAGTGACTCGTGTGACATGAATACGAGAGATATCATTTACACACGACGAGTTTCACCATTTGAGGTCAAGCATGCTTTGAAAAAGATGAAAATGAGAAAGGCATGCGGACCAGACAATATTCCCATTGATGTATGGAAGAGTATGGGAGATGAGGGAGTTACATGGTTAATAAATTTCTTTAACAAGATTATGAAGACCAAGAAGATGCCGGATGAGTGGAGAAATAGTATTATAGTCCCAATCTACAAGAACAAAGGTGACGTTCAGAGTTGTACAAACTATAGAGGTATCAAGATGATGAGTCACACGATGAAGCTTTGGGAGAGGATTATTGAGCAAAGGTTAAGATCTATAACACAGGTATCAAACAACCAATTTGGTTTCATGCCTGGAAGATCAACAACAGAGGCTATTTTTCTGATAAGGAGGCTTATGGAGAAGTATAGACAAAGCAAAAGAGATCTTCATATGGTGTTTATCGATCTAGAGAAGGCTTATGATCGAGTACCCAGAGAAGTGTTATGGATGGTTTTGGAGAAAAAGGGTGTGCCTATCCAATACATTGACTTGATCAAAGACATGTATGATAGCTCTACTGCAAGTGTCAAGACTCCTGGAGGAGAGACACCAACTTTTCCTATTACAGTTGGGGTACACCAAGGATCCACACTCAGCCCATATCTATTCGTTCTGGTTATGGATGAGTTAACAAAGAATGTTCAGGATGATATTCCTTGGTGTATGTTATTTGCTGATGATATTGTTTTGATTGACGAAACAAAAGATGGATTGAATGATAAAGTTGAATGTTGGAGAAAGGCATTGGAATCAAATGGATTGATGATTAGCAGGAGCAAAACTGAGTATATGCATTGCAATTTCAGCCAATCTCGCAGTGTGAATGATGGAGCCAAGTTGGACGGAGTAGATATACCAAAATGTGACAAATTTCGTTACTTAGGTTCTATTATTCAAATAGACGGGGATGTCTAAAATGATGTTTGTCACCGGATCACTGCAGGATGGTTGAAATGGAGGAGTGCAACTGGAGTTTTATGCGATCAGAAGATCCCTCTCAGGTTAAAAAGTAAGTTTTATAGAACAGCTATACGACCATCCATGCTCTATGGGAGTGAATGTTGGGCGGTGAAGAAACAAGGTCTCAACAAGATGAACGTGGCCGAAATGCGTATGCTGAGATGGATGTGTGGGAAGACAAGAAAAGATCGTTTGAGAAATGACTATATCAGGAATAAAGTGGGGGTGGCGAGCATTGAGGACAAGTTGCGTGAGGGCCGACTCAGATGGTACGGACATGTGCAACGCAGACCTACTAGTGCGCCTATACGAAGCAATGCTATTGAGCCAAACACTATAAATAGAAGAAGAGGAAGGCCTAAATTAACATGGGATGAGCTTATAAAGAGAGATTTTGAATCTCTACATCTCAATCAGAATATGACCCATGATAGAGCTGAATGGAAACGAAGGATCCATGTAGCCGACCCCAACATAGTTGGGATTGAGGCTTAGATGATGATGATGATGAGTCTTTGTGTTATGTATGTCTCTTCATGCCTAAGACGGGGTTAGGGGATCTACTTATAAGAATAGGACCCACAACCCACGTTTTGATTGGATGCGACTCATCTAGGGTCGGGCTGAACCATATACGCTCAAGTGCCTTGACCATAAAAGTAATTGTTGTCAAAATACGGTTTGGGTAATATCATACACGGTCAGATGTCCTGATCGTATTTATTATTGTCAAAAAATATGGCCAGGTGAATCTTGACCGTATATGGTCATAAGATGACAAGAATTTGCCATGGAGATCCCAACATGTATCTTGAAGATTGCGAGGCTCAGTTTAGACGTTCGGATGGTATCAGAGCAGGGATCCGAAACCTAGCCGTCATCTACCCACCTCTCCCTCCCTTCTCTCTCCCCGGCGCCGCCGCCTCTCCTCCCTGCTGCTCGCGGCGCTGCGAGCCGACATGTAGCGCCGCCGCCAGGCCGACAGCTTGCCGCCGGGCCGCTAGGGAGGGGTTCGTGGCCCCCCTTCTTTGTATCCGCCGGATGGTCTAGCTTCGTGAGGGAAATCTTCGCCTGATCCTGTCCGGTGGTTTGATTTAGACGTGACGTAAATTGATTCCTTTTTTCGGTTTTTTGCCTGCCTGCCCGTGTAGGCCTTTGGGCCGCCGGGTTTCCTGCTACGCCTCGACGTAGTCTGTATGTGAGGGGTCCTCCGTGCTAGTTTTGTGCCTGTTTCTGTCTACCTAACGACGTAGTCCGTCTCCTACCTGTTCATGCCTGCCTGTGCCTGCTTGTTCGTGCCTGCCTACTACTGTGCCTACTGCTCTCATGGCGTCCTCGGGTGATGACTTCCGCCGTCAAGTTTCGACTGTGAAACTTGACAGGCGCAACTACTAGCATTGGGTATGCACCATGGTGATTTATGCAAAATGCCAGGGAAAGTACTCGCATCTGACCCGTGTCGGTCCGGCACAACCTGCAGAGGACGCTGACTCTAAAGATGTGACGGCGTATGACGACTGGGTTCGTAACGACTCGACCGTGATGACATGGATTCTCAACAACAACATTGAGAAGATTAGCGTCACACTCCTTCACTTGCCTACGGCGAAGCAGATGTGGGATCAGCTCGCCGACACATACTCGCATAGCCAGAACCCCAAGAAGGTGTTTGACATCACCAAGCAGCTGGGACGTCTACAATTCACGGGGACGGACATTGCGGATTACTTCTCTGACTTTATTGGATTGTGGGGGGAACTGGAGTCCTATCACCCCCTATCCACGGACCTGGCTACCATGCAGCATCAGCGCCAGGAGCTGCAGTTAGTCCAGTTCCTTTGTGGACTGCCTGAGTCCTATGCTGGTGTTGTGGACCAAATCTTAGCCAGTGACCCTCTACCGTCACTGCAGAGTGCCTACAAGCGTCTTCAGCGTCTGCCTTCATCTTCACCGTCACTGGCTACTGATGTTGGGGAATCTACTGCACTTGCAGCCACGTCCGGCCGTGGTCGTGGTCGTGGCCGTCGTCGCTCTATTGACAGCCGCCCTCCCCTGGGTGCAGGACGAGGTCGTGCTGCTTCTGGCCGTGGGGCCCCTTCTGCTGCCCCTACTGCTACTGCGCGTCCTCAGCCAGGACAGCGCGTCTGTAGCTTCTGTGGCCGGTCCAACCATATCGAAGAAAAATGCTGGGAGAAATATGGTAAGCCGGCGTGGGCCAATGCAACTGCTGACTCTACTCCTTCTGCATCGGAAGGAACGACTCAGCCTACTGACTCTGTCTCCTCGGGTGCGACTGCGGACTACATCCGTGCTAAGGGTGGAGCGCCTGCTACTTGAGTGTGCTGGCTCGTCGTCTATTGCTTCGACTAGTGGAGCTCATGCTGCCACTTATTCTGGTTATGACACTGCCTTCCTGAGTACCTCTTCTTCTACTCCTGGTTATACTAAATGGGTCATAGACTCCGGTGCTTCTTCGCATATTTCTGGAAATCAATCTTTCTTTAAAACAATATCTAAACCTGCTAGTCCTTCTGTTATGCTTGCTGATGGTTCCAAGTCTGCGGTATCTGGAGTGGGGGATATTATTTCTGAGTTTCTGCTGAAATATGCCTTATATGTACCTCGATTTTCTCTGAATCTATTGTCTGTCAGCAAGATATTGAGAAGTCTACAGTGTAGCCTAACATTTATTCCTGGTTCATGTGTTTTTCAGGACCTTTGCACGAGGATGAAGATTGGTGGGGGGTATGAAGGTGCTGATGGACTATACTACCTTGATCATTTATCGAAAGCAGAGAAAGCAGCTGTGGCCTCTGCACTATCTACATCTGTTTCTGCATTACAGTGGCACTACCGGCTGGGACATCCATCATCTGAAAAGATTCGTCATTTAGTTTCTGATATTGGCACTTGTAGCTTTCAGTGCGAGTCATGTAAGCTAGGAAAGCAGACTAGAGTTGTTTATCCTAGACGCAGTCATATTAGCAGTAAAAACATTTTTGATTTAGTGCATTATGATATATGGGGCCCTTGTCATGTGCCGAGTTTATCTGGTCACAAGTACTTTATTCTGTTTATTGATGATTTTTCTAGGACTAGGTTGTTTATGATGAAAAGTAGGTCCGAAGTTATGTCTACTATCAAATTCTTTTTTGCTGAGGTGAAAACACAATATGGTGTGCCTGTAAATTTTTTTCGTACTGACAATGCGCTTGAGTTTGTTAAAAAAGATGTGGATGTTTTTTGCAAATCTGTTGGTACGTTACATCAGACTTCATGTGCTTATACACCTCAACAAAATGGTGTGGCTGAGCGTAAAAATAGACATGTGTTAGAGGTTGCCACGACTATTATGATGCATACTCATGTTCCTCGCTCATTTTGGCCTGAGGCTATCTTGACTGCTTGTTTTCTAATAAATAGAATGCCATCATCTGTGATTGGAAACAAAATACCTATTCAAGTTCTTTAACCAGATATTCAGTTATTTACTGTGCCTCCTCGGATTTTTGGATGTACTTGCTTTGTAAGGTTGCTTGGACCAGCCTCTGATAAACTTTCTCCTCGTGCTGAGAAGTGCATTTTTCTGGGGTATTCTCGCACCCAAAAGGGATACAGATGTTACAACCCCACTGCGAGAAAATGGTTTACTAGCAGTGATGTTGTATTTTTTGAGGATACAACGTACTATTCTACTCGAGGAGAAAGTTTACAACCTGACCTTATTGCCTCTCCTCTGCCAGTTACTACTGATTGTGTGCTTGATATTACTGATACTGTGACTACTGAGCATACTACTCCTATTATTGTTTATCAACGCAGGAATAGAGCACCTCCTACACAAGACCCCCCCCCCCCCCAGGAAAACCAATCTTCACCTCCTGAAGGTTCTGCTACACCTGAGGTAACTTCTGACCTTGACATACCCATTGCTCTTAGAAAGGGTACTCGTTCCTGCACATCTCATAAATGTCCATTCTAGCAATTTTGTATATGCCTTATCTGCTGTGGCTGTTCCAAAGAATGTTCAGGATGCCTTAAAGAGTACTGCTTGGACGTCTGCTATGATAGAGGAAATGTTGGCTCTAGCTGAAAGAGATACTTGGGAGTTGGTGGATCCACCCCCTCAATGTAAGCCTGTAGGCTGCAGATGGGTATATGCTGTGAAGTACCAACCTGATGGCACTGTTGAAAGGCTGAAGTCACGGTTAGTTGCTAAAGGCTACACACAAACCTATGGTATTGACTACTTCGAGACCTTCTCTCCTGTTGCTCGTCTTAACTCTGTCAGAATTCTTCTTTCTGTTGCTGTTAATCTTGACTGGCCACTGCTGCAGCTAGATGTGAAAAATGCCTTCTTGTATGGTGATTTACAAGAAGAGGTCTATATGGAGCAACATCCTGGGTTTGTTGCTCAGGGGGAGTCTCACAAAGTTTGCAGGTTAAAAAAGTCTATTTATGGACTCAAGCAGAGTCCCCATGCCTGGTTTGACAAATTGAGCAAAATTATGATTGAATTTGGGTTTCTGAGATCTCAGGTGGATCATTCTGTTTTCACCAAGAAGACTTCAGCTGGTATTATTATTCTGATTGTCTATGTTGATGACATTATTATATCTGGCAGTGTTTCTCTTGGTATTCATGCTACTAAAGCTCATCTAGGCAAGCACTTTGCTACTAAAGATTTGGGTAAGCTTCGATATTTTCTCGGCATAGAGGTCTCTAGAAACTCTAATGCTCTTGTGTTGTCTCAGAGAAAATATGTCTTAGATATACTGCAGGAGACTGGTATGCTTGGAGCAAGACCTGCTGATACTCCTCTAGATCCCAATGTGAATTGGGATGATGATTCTTCTCCATTTTTTTGCTGATAATAAAAAGTACAGGAGGCTGATTGGTAAGCTCATTTACTTGACTGTTACTAGAGCTGATATTTCTACTGCAGTGGGCTCTTAGTAGGTACCTTGATAAACCCAGACAGTGTCACTGGGATGCGCTATGTCATATTCTGAGATATTTGAAGAAGTCTCCTGGCAAGGGACTTCACTACAGAAAGAATGGACACTGTTCTCTTGAAGGGTACTTTGATTCTGATTATGCAGGAAGCAAAGCTGACAGAAAATCTACTTCTGGGTATTGTACTTATGTTGGAGGCAATCTTGTTACCTGGAGGAGTAAAAAACAAAATGTTGTGGCCAGGTCTAGTGCTGAAGTTGAATACAGGGCCATGGCCCATACTGCCTGTGAATTATTGTGGGTGCGCTCTCTGTTACAAGAGTTTGGGATTGACTCTTCTTCTACTATACCCATGCATTGTGACAATAAAGCTGCTATCTTCATTGCTAATAATCCTGTCTATCATGAGCGCACCAAACACATTGAAGTCGACTGCCATTTTATTCGGGAATCCATTCTTACTGGCAAGATTTGCACTCCTTTCACGCGTTCTGAAGACCAAGTTGCTGATATCTTCACCAAGCTGCTGACGAAGAAGCAATTCTGCACACTGATGGACAAGTTGGCCATGATTGATATTTATGCTCCAACTTGAGGGGGAGTGTTAACATATATTCATGTTTTATGTATTCTGTTATTTATTTTGTTATTTCCATAATATATGTGGACCTCTCTGTAAATGTTTCAGTTTTATATATATGAGGGTGCACACATTATGCAACCCTACGCTTCCCAGAATCATTGTCTCTCTCACAATAAACTCTAGTAATTATTATCCATAAATGTACCATCACGTGCAAAATACAGAAATCATATAAACAAATAGCCTCTGAAAGCCTAAGTTCCTTTCATACTTGTTGAGGCGCCCGACTTGTCGGCTGGTCGTTTTGGTGGCCAACGACTGGCCTGTCGCCTGGGTTTTTCATCATATTGAGCGTCCACCCAAACCGACTGGTCGACTAGTCGCCCGACTAGTCCGACTGGTCGGCTGGTCACCCTATAAGTCGACCGCTTATTTGGTGGGCCCAACAATTTTCTTTACTTTTTTTAACTAATTATATATTACTAATATATATATATAACTAATTATATAAGTATATAACTATATACTTATATTTATATAGTATATATAGCTATAACTATATAAGTATATAACTATATATATTACTAATATATAACTAATTGTATATTACTAATATATATAACTAATTATATAAGTATATAACTATATACTTATAGTTATATAGTATATATAACTATAACTATATAAGTATATAACTATATACTTATAGTTACATAGTATATATAACTATAACTATATAAGTATATAACTATACATATTACTAATATATATTACTAATATATAACTAATTATATATTACTTATATATAACTAATATAGTTATATAGTATATATAACTATAATTATATAAGTATATAACTATATATATTACTAATATATGAGTATATAACTTGCATATTTTTGTATATAAATATATAACTATATATTAATAACATATATAACTAATTATATGGAAAAAAAACCTACGCCTGGGCGGCCGACTAGTCGGCCTGGTCGGCCTAGTCGGCCTGGTCGCCCAAGGAATCAGGGTGACCGACTGGCCGCCTTGACAAGTATGGTTCCTTTCTATGGCCAAATTAGAAACTACTACAACCTCCAAAGGCATTACTCTCATTGCTATTGGCTGCTTTCTTTCTTGCATGGAAGCAAGGAAACAACACAATTTTATAATCCTTAAACTTTATTAGGCAGATAGCCAGTATAATATTGTTAGTGGCTGAAAGTTGAGATAGAGTTTCTCTTATAGACTCTTGGTTTAAGGGCTATAGGTTCAATAACTTGGGGGAGCACCTTTGCCACATCTACATGGCTACACCAATTTATACGTATGCATGGTTGTATCGGCGGCCAGGCGACCAAGCATTGCATATGGATGCCCAGGCAGCCTAGGCTCCCAGGCGGAGGCCCAAAGAGACATACACTTTCGAGCTTGTAATTGGACTTTGTTTCCACGAAGAAAAAGAAAAACACAACTAAGTTGTTCCTGCTAGTTAGGTACAACCATGAATTTGGTTGTTTCAGCAAAATATCAATTCTTTTAGCTTGTGAAATAAGGCAGGGCTAACCTTCAATCTGTGTTTGCATCAAGCTTTGACTGCTCGTTGAATCTTACAGTAAGGGCCTGTTTGGTAGGACGTTGTTCGTTTTCATGAGTTTAAATGTCAGCTTTTTGATTTGGTTTTTTGTTTGGTAGGGTGTATTGGAGTGCAGTTGGTTGATTTGCAACTTCACTTTTGGTTGGCAATTCCTGGAAAACGTACCGCGGTTGTTCAAGGCGCGGTCCATTTGTCAGACTTTGGTAATGTTGCTATTATTACATAAGTATGCCACCGACCCACTCATATGTCTGGTTTATTCTGTTCGTGGTGACTCCTGGTCTGCTTCCATGTACTGATTTCTACGTCCCAGTCACGTGTTCTCTTATTTACAACAATGACTACCTAAAAGAAGGCTTTTCTGCTGCAGTTGTCAGGCTATCGTCCTTTTTACCAAATAATTACAAGACAAAATACGGAACATGAACAACACTCTACCAAATATGAACTATGCAGCCCATTAGCTGCGGTTATCTATGATTTACTTTCTAAATCATGAAATCACACCCAGCTACACCCTACCAAATTAGCCCTAAGCGACACAACTAAACTTGAAAATGTTTGGGCCATGCCCTTATTGATTTTGTGTGTTCACTGTCATGCTTGATGTTGATTACTTGTTATTTTTTTGCTTCCATTGCCTCTTCTGTTGTTTGTGACAGTACGGCTTGCATGTTTCATCGCCATGAGTGATGAACCTTCACTACACATGCCATCATCTTGCGCTGTGAAAATGTCTTTCATTGATGATAGTATCATTTATATTGCAGTTGTACCTAAAAAAGGATCTGTTTTAATATTTCAAGCTGGAACATGGAAGATTACCTTAGTTGGTGACAACTATTCATCACGGGTGATTGCAAAATGAAATTGATGAGCACATCTTTCAGGTAAATGCTAAATTGCCATGGTGCTTGTTATTTTTGTTTGATGCTTTGTAGGTTGAAATATAAGACTTCTGCACCTATATTTACTAAATCGATCTTTATTTCTGTGAGCAATTAGGCATTGATATATCACAAATTAGGGGCTTACATTCATGAAAGGGATAGTCTGTCATCAATGACATAAAGATCTTAACATCACAATTATCGTGTAATTAATCACTGAGAGTTGCACTTTCTATGCTGGAACCTTAGTCACAAATGCGGAGTTTAGGTTTCATTCGGTAGGCTGGAAAATTCTAACTCCAGAAATAAAATGGGAAATCTGGAAATATCGGGTAAATGTCCAGTAAAAGCTTGGATAGTATTTAGGAAAATTCTCAGAAATGATATGGACAAATTCGCACAGACAACACACACACACACACACACACACACAGATAGAGAGACATGCCTGTGTATATTTATGCATCTGCAAATGCCTTTTTTGTATTGTATGTATATTTATATTTGCTTGTGCGATCAACTTCCTACATAACATTAAATAAATGGCACTATGAAATCATGCATATTCAAAAACACACGTTTGAAAGTTGTATATCATATTACATTATAGGACTGAAAGCATAAATTTAAATGTTAATACTTCTCGTTTATAGCTGCTATTCAGAACATGAACTCTCTTCCACCAAAACTTAAAGCTGAAAGCAAAGATTAATAAACTTGATTCATATAAGCATCATATATTTGATCATTTTTGATTTTCTATATTTCCATAGGCATATAGAGAAAAATACAATGTATGGCAAAAAACACTAACATGATTAATTCATGAAAAAACATAAAAAACTCAAAACACGTCATGAAATCTGTGATTCATTTGTGTCACTTGGGAAGTTTTTTTATAATCTTTAGATTTATCTAGCTGGAACCATGGTACATGTTATCGGCTTTGAGAGTTTGAGTCGACTCTACAGGTGTGGAAGTGGAAGTTTGGGGAAACTTTGAGAAAGTTTCTGAATAAAGCTCGATGCTAACAAAGCTAAAAAAACAGTAAGATGTGATGAAGTTTGGTAAAATCATCACAATAAGATTGTGTTTTCACCAAGTTTGATGATTTTACCCAACTTCATCACAATCTTACTAGGTGTTGCTAGGCAGAGGCCTTGGCATTACTAGGCATTTTTGTAAAATTTATTTTTTACATTTATATATATTACTATATATTACCCATTATGCACTTCATGAATAAATGTAGTGTCTATATATTGACATGAATATAGTATAGGAATGCTAGAGTAAGGAAAGTGATAATGCAAGCATAAAATTACCATTGTATCAAATGAGTATATTCATACAAGAGATGTGTACACAGTAAATATAAAGAGGATGGAGAAGAAAACAAAGAGACAAGTGGAGGTCTGTGTGGGGATGATAGGAAGAGTGGAAACAACAGTAAGAGGAGGATATGCGGGAGGAGGAAGGATAATATAATAAGAACGGAGCAGTAGTATCAAGTTGGAGAGTCGGAAGAAGCAAAAAACATAACAGTATGTCGGTCAAACAACAAAGTCAGGAATATGAAACAGATTGAACCAGGAAGAAGAGGAAGTGCGGGAGGAAGAAGAAGAATAGAGAAGCAATAGCGTGGGAGAACCATTAGCAATAACAAACGTGGGAGGGCTGGAGGAGACCGGAAAAAAAAAGTGAGAAATCAGAAATCCAACAATACAAAAACAATGTTGCTGCATGGTGAACGAAAAAAAAATATTATAGAGCATGCAGTAAACTGGTTTTGTAATAGTTGAGTAGCAGTAACTCGGTAACATTGCAGCAATTTTGCTGCTTGGTAGAGCAAATAAAATAAAAGAGGGGAGCTTGCTATACCATTGCAGCAATGTTCTTGATTGGTGGAACTATGGAGGAAAAGAAAAAAATAAGAAGAGAGATTAAGGAGGAAGAACATGTCAAAAGAAAAGTATAAGGAGGTCGGGGAAGATAAGAAACAAATTTAAAAGTAGTTAATATAAGGCCCCAAATCTAGGCCTAACAGCCGCGTAGGTTGCCGCCCATGCCATCCATACAACCTAATTAGACTGGGTGCCTAGAATCTGGACTCTAGGCTGCCTAGGCACCAGCTAGGCAGGCACCTGTATAACTAACGCTATATGAATCCTTCTTATCAGCTCGATGTTCGGTCATATTTCTTGGTGTTGTTTGTTCCTAATCTCCCAGAAAAGGTTTGAAATTGAAGGCTTACCATGGATATAATGGATATTTTATTTATTGAGAATATTGCTGCACACTGTTGCCAATAATGGGTTTTTTAATGACTTAAAGGGTTCAAATCCAAATTTGAGACCTCATTGTATCGTCTATTCTATATCATGTTGATATCTCCTTCGTCCTTGTTATCCTTTTAGTATTCATGATTTTTTTAATCTAGTAGCCATGAATTTGTGTTACTATATCATGCAGGACTAACCCCCTCCTAGATACATGCATACAATTACCCCTTTCCCAACACACATTGTACGCATTACACCACCATGATCCTCTTAGTATCCACATTCGCAGACACACAAAAACACCCACTAAGCACCTTATAGACTTATCTACCTATGTGCACCCTCAAATGCATACATGTCCTCACAATTACCAGTACATCAACGAACAAACACACACATGCTCACAATCAACACATGAACACCTATGTCTCCGTAATGAGTCTGACAGTTAAAATTTGGTTGACTAGGAAGTAGGAACAAACATGACCTAGGTTGAGCAAGTAATTGAACTAGTCGAAAGGAAACTAAATTGCACATGCCATCATCAAAATTAAGAACAATGAAAAGCTAAAACAATCCACATGGTAAGATAGGGAATTATTTGTCAGCATGTTAGGATTGTGTACATAAGTACATGCAACTTGAATGCACTGATCATCCGACACGATCAAATATATCTATCTGTCCCTCTCATTCTCCCCAACACTATATCCCTCTCTCATATGTGTTTGTCTGTCTAGGCAAAAAGAGTTGTGTCTGAGCACATCTATACCTGATGATGTATCTGACATGTTTGTTATGTTTGGAACTCATCTTGAGTGGAAGTTTGTTGTTTGCGATCATTGAAAGAAGATATGTATTTCCAATTCAAGTGTAAGTTGCAAAACCAAAAAAACAATAACTGTTATATGCCATTATATACACTAGATATGTTTGTGATTTTTTAGCACATCACCACCACCGGAAACAATGGCGGTTCCTAGATTGCAGTCCAAAAGGAGATATTTCCAGAATGAAAAACTAGGTTAGCGGTTCATGATTTGATCCTTACAACGCTAATGCCAAACCCACCGAGGACGATGCAGGGGTGCAATGGATGGAAGAAGAGGAAAAGTGGCAGGTGTACTACGACAAGAATGTACTTGCACGTAGGCCACAATGCAACAAAGAGATGACTAAGAAGAATCAGGGGAAGGGCTCAACACATAGCAACAAATATCAAGCTCTTGAAGAAGAACAAGACGATGACACCATAGTTACTATTGATAGCAACACTACTCAAGGACAAACCAACGAGGATAGTCCAGGCCCGAAAGTATGGAGGAAGAAGCAACGTCGGAATGATGATAATGATGTCTCAACGAGGAAAAATGACAAAGCCATCGCAGATACTCCCGCACCCCCGCAGTCACACCTCCATCTCATACAGTCGTGATGCCTAAAGGCGACGAGGTCGTAAGAGGTAGACCTGAGGCAAACCCAGTCGAGAGAAACAAAACCCCGACACCTGAGGTAACTAACAAGGCTGTTCTTGCCGAGAGCGAGGCTATCCCTGCAGTAAATCTCGAAGGGTCCATAGCTACCGAAGATACTTCAAAGAAGTCATCCCTATCAGGAAGAAAGGCTAAAGAAAAGAAGGGCTCATCAGGTCCTGCAAGCCCGATAAAACCTCATCAATATAATACCTGTAGTAGGACGAAGAGAGTACAAGAGGGGGGAGAGGGAACTGCTATTTCCCCAGGTAGATAGTCCTTTCCCTTTTGCTATCTTTATGATTAATACGATAGTCTGGAACGTCAGGGGTGCCGACAAGAAGAAAGCACGACATTTCCTCAAACACCTAGTGGTCAAGCATAAAGCTAAGATTGTATTCATCCTGGAACCTCAAATCTCTAGTGAACAAGCGCAAAAGGCCATCAATGACATTGACTTCTCGAGTTCTCACAGGGTCGAAGCTAATGGTTTTTCAGGCGGCATCTAGGTGCTTTGGAATGAGGCAGAATGCGATGTCCGAATCATCCAAAGCCATAAATATTATGTCCACTGCTGTGTGAACAACTGTGTTCTTCTTGCTTTCATTTATGCATCCCCAAGTCCTAGTGGACGTCCGATACTATGGAAGCATCTCAATGACCTTGGTCAATCGAGTAATCTCCCTTGGATCACCATGGGAGACTTCAACTGCATGCTGAACCCAAATGAAAAAATGGGTAGCAATAGATTCAACCTCAACGAGGCAACTCGCTTCAATAATGCCATCACCCAGGCTGGCTTCACTGACATCGGAAGTACAGGCTATACCTTCACTTACAAAAAAGGTCTTCTCCATGAACGCCTTGACAGAGCTTTAGCTAGCGCTTCCTGGATCCAACAGTATTCTTCTTTTAGTTGCGAAAATCTTCCAAGAATAGGTTCTGACCATAATCCTATCGGCATTCTGAATTCCACCAGGCTAAAGCCTCTTGGCAGACGATTCCTACTTTCCAGCATATTCTTCAAAGCCACTGGGATAACACAGCTCCATTCGATACTGCGTTTGGTCAAGCTTTTAGGCTGATCCTCACTTGGGATACTATGACCAGACGCAATCACAACAAGGCAAAAAATCAGCTCATTACTAAAATAGCTAAACTTCAACAAAGAATCGAACTGGTCTACAATGAATCTGATGACAACTCATGTCAACTTCTCGAAATTGATCTAGAATCCCTTTTCTCCGAGGAGGATTGGAAACAACGAAGCCATATAAGTTGGCTTACGGAAGGCGATAACAACTCAAGATTCTACCACGCCTACGTCAATAACAGAAGAAGAGCGAACAACATCCGTAGCCTTCAGAACAAACACGGAGACTGGATTTCGGATCCTATGGAGCTTCGACATCTTATCTCTAACCACTTTCAAGCCCTCTTCACGGCCAACTCAGCGCCGACTACCTCCGTCATGGACAAACTACCAAGCACCTTCAAAAAACTCAAGGCCAACCATCTCCGCGTGCTAGGTGCTACTGCTACTGAATATGAGATATGGAGGATTGTCAAAGAGTCCGACCCTTTCAAGGCAGCCGACCCCGATGGCACAAATATGAATTTCTTCAAAACAAACTGGAAGATCATACGAAGCTCAGTTCTAAAAATGATTAGAAATATGCTCAATGGCGATCACATACCGGACGCCATCGGGGACGCGAGCATTGTTCTCATTCCAAAGGTTAAACAGCCTGTGAACTGCAACCAGTTGAGGCCCATATCCCTTAACAATGTCTGCCTTAAGTTATCTTCAAAGGTCATCGTCGAATGAGTCAAGAAGCACATCTCTGACTGGGTTTCTCCCGTGCAAACAAGTTTCATTCCTGGACGCTGTATCTCCGATAATATTATTCTCGTCCAAGAGATCATACACAACCTCAGAAAGCGATCCAGTGCTCTCTACATGGCAATAAAAGTAGATCTCTCCAAAGCATATAATTTCATGTCTTGGGGCTTCGTAGAGAACACACTCAATAAAATGTCATGGCCAGTTAACATCAAGAAGTACATTCTGAACTCCCTATCCGCGGGGCATACCAGGATCATCCTCAATGGCGAAGCCCTACCTGCTTTCAAGACCTCTAGGGGGTTGTGGCAGGGTGATCCCCTCTCCCCTTATCTCTTCGTTCTTTGTATGGAGCGACTGACGCAACTCATCCACAAAAGTGTTGCTGAAAAACGTTGGAAACCAATAAAGCTTTCTCAAAACAGCCCTGCTATCTCGCACATTAGTTTTGCAGATGATATTGTCATCTTTGAGCGGGCAACCATGGAACAGATGTCTGTTATTAATCAATGCTTCAAATTGTTTGAAGATGCCTCTGGACAGATAATCTCCATAGATAAATCCAAAATCTTCTTTGCATCCTCTGTCGACCGTTCGACCAGGGCCTCCATCTGCAGGGCGAGCGGCATCCAGGAGACTAATGACCTGGGAAAATATCTAGGCGTACCTCTTCTTCATCAAAAGAGTAACAAACAGACTTATTCCTATTTGATAACCAATATGGAAACTAGAGTTAATGGCTAGGCAGCCAGAACTCTTATCTCTCGCTGGCCGTATCTACTTAGCCAAAGCTGTTCTAGCTTCTCTCCCTACCTATGTCATGCAAACAACAAAAATTCCCATCTCCGTCTGCACAAAGATGGATAAAATTATCCGCAGATTTATTTGGGGAGGCTGCCAGAATCCAAAACCGACATCCTTAGTGTCATGGAAGAAGATTAGTAAAAAGCTAGATAACGGAGGCTTGGGAATTAAGTCTATGGCAGACTGGAACAAAGCCTTGATCTGGAAGAATACTTGGAAATTTCTTAACAACAACAGTTCTCTCTAGGCAATCGGGCTAAGGCACAAGTACAAGAACTTCAGTATACGCAAGCATGGCCGGGCTACACCCCTCTGGAGATCCCTTGTTTTGGGGATGCAGTTCGTCAAAGACAACTGTTCAAAAGTCATCAATAGCGGCACGTCGACCTTAGTTTGGTCTGATAACTGGGTCCCAGGCTACACCAACCTCAATTCTGTTTTCCTTACACCAGTTGACGATGACATCCAAGACCTGCAAGTGGCGAGCTTACGCAACTTCCAAGGTTCTTGGGATGCCGATTTCCTGAACAATTATCTGCCTACTGAGTGTGTGCAGCAAATCCAGAGCCTACCCGCCCCTAACACCGACAAAGGACCTGATATGTGGAGATGGCTCCACGATGAAAGTGGTAGATACACTACTAGTTCCGCTTATGATCTCATACATGGGGATAGCTCCCTCCCTGTTAATACTTTATGGCACACAATCTGGCATCTGCAGACACCAAGAAAAATCAAAGTTTTCATGTGGCTCACTGCTCATGAGGCCATCATGACAAACGCTCGGAGGAAACAACGTAACTTTACCGATTGTGAGATTTGCCCTCACTGTGGAGCCGATACAGAAGATACTCTCCATGCCCTAGGGTTTGTCCCGACAGCTAGAGAAGTATGTCTTGAAGTAGATGTCCCTACTGCCTCAAATGGCCAACAAGATCTCCAGGTCCAGACGTGGCTTATGAAGCATCTCAGTGTTAACAACGACGAAGCTACCAAGTTTTCTACCTGATGCTGGATCATCTGGCGAGCCCGCAATGCTCGAGTCTTTGACAACATGAGCATGTGTCCCGAACATCCTATCATTCAAATCAACAAAATTTATCAGGCCATGAATCTTGGTAGATAAGAGAAGCATAATCTAAAGTCGAGTCATCTAGACACAAACCAGACTCTACTTTCGGAGCTGGATGGACGTACTACCATTTTAGTTGATGCAGAAGTCAAGAACAGTACAGCTGCAACAAGGAATAAGGTATCCGATTTCGATTTCGTTTTGGCAGCATGGAAATCGAAATTTACTGAAATTTCGACAGAAATTTCGATAAATGCAATAGTGCCCGTTTCGACGCCAAAATCAACGAATTAAGCCATAAAATTTCACAGGCATGATCTTTACACCTAAATGCATCGATTTATGCAATAAAATTTGATATGGGGATAGGTGGGGGTTCCCTCATGTGGGAGGAAAGGAGATTTTCCTGTACCCTGAGAAAATTTCGAATTTTGGGCAAAAAATTTCGACATAGCGGTATGGTTGCATGGTTTCGTATCAGGTCCCAGCGAAATCGGTATTTTGGGGCAAAATTTCGATGATTTCCCCGAAACCTTATTCCTTGGCTGCAATTGCTGCAATCACCATTAGCAAAGATGGGCAATGGATGGGAGGAGTCGCCAAAACCATCCAGGCCAACTCAGTAACTGTAGCTGAACTACGTGCTGTTCATTTAGCACTAATAACTTATACTAATGGTCAATATAGAAATACTGTGTTATTTTCTGCTTCTACTGTGTTATTCTACTGTGTTATTTTCCTTTGTATTAGTCCCATATTGCCTGCTTGTATGTATGTCTTACTCTCCGTTGCTATATAAGAGAGTACCCTGTAAACATTTTCTCACTGAATAAACAACACCTTTCCACTCAATATGGTATTAAGAGCAGGTTATTTTCCCCACCCATTAGCCACCTCCTCTCCTCCACAACCTACCACCTTCAAGCCCTCTCTCTTCTTCGAGGTCCTTAGCCTCTGGCCGGCGGCCACTGGTTTTTACCACCCCTTTCACTCTACGTTCGGGTGCTCGTCAGATCTACATTCGGACACCCACTGGCTGGTTGAGTTGAGAGTCTCTCCGGATCTTCGTTCTTTCTGCCTGCGCCTCATGGTGGGACGTTGAGTTTTCCTCATGACGGCGTAGGTTTCTCTATGCATATTCTGCCCGGTACGGGTCTTCTGATCTGACACGTCAGATTTCTGCTGCTGCTATCTGCCCTGTGTGGGTTTTTGCTCTTCTCTGCTTCTGCGCCGACCCATCTCTACCATGGCGTTCCCTGAGCCCCCCCGGTCTCTGTGCGTGACCACAGTGAAGCTTGACGGTGGCTCCAACTACCATCTCTGGTCGGCGTCCTTTGTGCTATATGTCAAAGCACAAGGCCGATATCATCACCTTACGGCTGAACCTCCTGCTGCTCCTACGGCGGAATCAGATGACAAAGTCCGACAGACTTACGCTCAATGGTCCAAGGATGATTCTGGCATCATGTCTTGGATCCTCAACAGTATTGAACCTCGTATCAGCCAATCTCTTCTCTGCCTTCATGATGCGAAGGCTATGTGGGATCAATTATCCCATGTTTATTCCCATCAGGAGAATCCAAAGCGAGTTTTTGAAATCTTCAAAACCTTGACGAAAAAGGAGTTCTCGGCTGACATGTCTATTGATGACTTCTACAACCAATGCTCGGCACTGTGGAATGAGTTTGAACTCTACCACCCTTTGACGGCTGACATCAAAGTTGCTCAGAAACAACGCAATGAACTGCAACTGGTGCAATTCCTGGCTGCCCTTCCTGCCTCCTTCTCTGGTGTGGTTGACCAGATCCTCTCCAGCGACCCACTACCGACTCTTCGGGATGTTCTTAAGAGAGTCCAGCGTCTGCCATCCATGACTCCCACTCCTGCTGTTGAGCAATCTGCACTCATTGCTCGCTCTACTGATTCTGGTCGTGGCCGTGGTGGTCGTCCTCCTCCATCTGGAGGCCGCGGCTCTTCTGGCCGTAGTGCTCCTTCCGGCCCTCGTTACTGCAACTGGTGTGGCCGGGACAATCATACTGAAGATCGCTGTTGGATTAAACACGGCAAGCCGGCTTGGGCTAACCAAGCTGCCATAGACGCTGCTGCTGACTCTGCTGCTGACCCACCTACTGCTCCAGCAAATGCCGACTGGTTACGCTCGGAGTTTGAAAAGATGTTCCAGGAACGTCTTACGCAGCTGCCATCCTCATCTACATCTGGACCTTCTGCACTGCTAGCTTCTCCATCATCTGGTAACAAATAGTGGTGCATTGATTCAGGTGCCTCCACTCATATGGCTGGTGACCTTCACTTATTTTCCAGTCTCAATAAATCTGTTCCTCTAACTTCTGTTACTGTTGCGAATGGTTCCAAAACTGCTGTCCATGGCACTGGCACGGTCCCGCTATCACCACAAATACACCTGAAGTCTGTTTTATACATTCCAAAATTTCCTGTTAATTTATTGTCCGTCAATAAGATGATTAAACAACTCAAGTGCTCTGTTAAATTTGATCCTTCTGGCTGTGTTTTGAAGGATCTCCGCACGAAGACGAGGATTGGTTCGGGCCGTGAAGGACCAGACGGGCTATATTACTTGGATGGACCCCCTTCTGCTGCAGCTCTGCTTTCTACTTCAGTGACAGGATTACAGTGGCACTTTCGCCTGGGCCATCCATCAGCTGCCAAACTGAAACATCTATTTCCTACTTTATCCGAAAAAACTTTTTCCTGTGAAACGTGTGTTTTGGGCAAACAAACTCGATCTGTTTTTCCTGCTAAGCACATTATTGCATCTAAATAAATCTTTGATTTGGTACATGCTGATATTTGGGGACCATGCTCTGTTTCAAGTTTGTCTAGTGTGAAATATTTTATGACCTTTATTGATGATTATTCTCGCACCACATGGTTATTTTTGCTTAAAGGCCGGGATACAGTGTTAGATACTATTCACACCTTCTTTGCTGAAATTCAAACACAATTTAATCGCCCCATTAAAATTTTTCGAACTGACAATGCTCTGGAATTCATGCAACACTATGTTACATCTTTTTGTGCTGACCGAGGAACCATACATCAGACTTCTTGCCCTTACACTCAACAAAATGGCGTTGCTGAACGGAAAAACCGCCATCTTCTAGAAGTTGCTCGCACTCTTCTCCTACACTATAAAGTACCCCAACATTTCTGGCCTGAGGCTGTCTCTACAGCATGCTATCTTATCAATCGCATGCCCTCTTCTGTTCTGCAAAATCAGGTCCCATACACTATCTTGTTTCCTGATAAACCCTTATTCTCTCTACCTCCTCGCATTTTTGGGAGTACTTGTTTTGTCAAAAATCTTCGACCTGGCCTTACTAAGCTTGATGCTCGCTCGGTCAAATGTGTTTTTTTGGGATACTCCCGTACTCAGAAAGGGTACCACTGCTTTGATCCTATCAAGAAACAGTGGTTGGTTAGTGCGGATGTGGCATTTTTTGAGCATATGCCTTATTTTTCTGCCTCTGGTGAAAAATTGTCGGATGACATTTTGGCTCCCACACCATTACCTTTAGTTGTTGACGAGCCTCCTGCTGATGTACCTCCAGAGCGCCCTTTGCAAGTCTATCGGCGCAGGTCAAAGAACGCTACTTCTTCTGAAGCCCCGACCGAACCAACTCCTGCGTCTGCGGATGATCCACCTTCAACTGAGGTATTTTCTGACCTGGATGTTCCTATCAGTCTACGGAAAGGCATTCGCTCCTGTACTCAGCATCCTATCAGTAATTTCTGTTCATCTGACAATCTGTGTAGTAGCTTTGCGTGTTTTACTGCTGCTTTGTCTGCTGTGACAATTCCTAAATCAGCTACAGAGGCGCTCTCTCATCCTGCATGGAAACATGCTATGGAGCAAGAAATGCAGGCACTTTGTGATCAACGGACTTGGGATCTGGTTGATCGTCCGTCCTCATGCCAAACTGTTGGATGCCGCTGGATTTTTACTATTAAATATCAACCGGACGGTACCATTGAACGTCTGAAGGCCAGATTAGTTGCAAAAGGATATACTCAAACATATGGGGTTGATTATTTTGAAACCTTTTCTCCAGTGGCCCGCCTTAATTCTGTTCGAATCCTGATATCTGTTGCTGTAAATAAAGACTGGCCTTTGTATCAACTTGATGTCAAAAATGCTTTTCTCTATGGAGATCTGCAGGAGGAGGTCTACATGGAGCAACCTCCGGGTTTTGTTGCTCAGGGGGAGTCTGCTTCTAAAATATGCAAACTCAGAAAGGCAATCTATGGTCTGAAACAAAGTCCAAGGGCATGGTTTGACAAGCTTAGTCAGATCTTGATTACATTTGGCTTTCGGCGGTCTCAATCTGATCATTCTGTGTTTATTCGTAAAACTGCAGCAGGACTGGTCATTCTTATTGTATATGTTGATGATATTGTCTTATCTGGCAGTGACAGTGCAGGGATACAGGCAACCAAACAATATTTAGCACAACACTTCATCACCAAGGACCTAGGAAAACTACGATATTTTCTAGGTATTGAGGTTGCTAGATCTTCTGCAGGAGTATGCTTGTCACAAAGAAAATATGTTCTTGATCTCTTGCAAGAAACTGGTATGTTGGGTTGCAAGCCAACCAACACTCCTCTGGATCCCAATATGAATTGGGATGATGATACTTCCCCACCTTATGCTGATCGCCATCAGTTTAGAAGACTGGTTGGCAAGCTCATATATCTGACTGTCACTAGGGCTGACTTGACAACTTCTGTAGGATTCATTAGCCGGTATCTTGATAAACCCCGACAATGCCACTGGGATGCTATCTGTCATATCTTACGCTATCTGAAAAGTTCTCCAGGGAAAGGTCTTCTGTATAAAAAACATGGCCACTGCAATTTATCTGGGTTTTCTGATTCTGACTATGCAGGCAGTCGATCTGACAGAAAATCTACATCTGGATATTGTACGTTTGTGGGAGGAAATCTAGTTACTTGGCGAAGCAAAAAGCAGACAGTTGTTGCTCGGTCAAGTGCAGAGGCAGAATATAGAGCTATGGCTCATACTGCATGTGAGCTCCTGTGGGTCCGTAGCCTCCTGAATGAATTTGATATCACTTCTTCTAGCCCTATTCCTATGTTCTGCGACAATAAGGCGTCTATCTTCATTGTGAGCAACCCCACCTTCCATGAAAGAACCAAGCATATCGAGGTTGACTGCCATTTTGTTCGGGAGAAAGTCCTATCTGGCCACATCTGCACTCCTTATCTCAGTACTGAGAAGCAGCTTGCTGACATCTTTACTAAAATTCTGCCTAAAACTTGCTTCTAGACTCTGATTGACAAACTGGGCTTATTCGACATCTACGCTCCAGCTTGAGGGGGAGTATAGAAATACTGTGTTATTTTCTGCTTCTACTGTGTTATTTTCCTTTGTATTAGTCCCATATTGCCTGCTTGTATGTATGTCTTACTCTCCGTTGCTATATAAGAGAGTACCCTGTAAACATTTTTACTCACTGAATAAACAACACCTTTCCACTCAATAGTCAGCAACAGCCAACTACTATTGTCACAGACAGTGCAAAGACAACAACTATTATCAATGGGGCAATGATGGATTATCCAGCCTACTATCCATGGCTTGCTACCATAAAAGATAGACTTGGGGACCGTGAGGATGTAAGTATCATTAACCTGCCGAGAGATTTTACGACGTTAGCATATTCCCTTGCAAAGCACCACCTCAAAAATTTTCAGGATGGCCGTATTTATACAGATCCTCCCCTTGACCCTATGGGTCAACCCATTCCCCTATTCCCTTGTAATGGTAGGAGTCCTACCACATTTAAATTTTCGGCAAACAATGTACCTTTTCATAGTTTAATCCCTGCAAGAGGAGGACGGGTTGAATAAGACAGCCTCCTAACTTCCCCTAAAAAAATGCGGTAATACACAACAATACTACATTCATCCACAATAGAAAATTCTTTCCATTCAATTTAACGGAATCAATCTGCGCTCCTGATCATTGACAACACTAGTCATGGTTGCCTAAGCCTTCTTTTCATCGTTCATGGCGAATGAGGAGAAGGGAGATGCACCACAATGGCATAGGAATGTGACAGAAAGATACACATCACACATATTTAGAACGTGGTGACAAAAAGATACATGCCACACACAAATCAATCTCATAGAGCAAGGATGCTAATCTGACACATCAACAACCCGAAAGGATGTCCCTCAAGCACAAATAGGGGCGGCATGGAGGGATGAGAAAGATTCGATGTCCAACTTCCGAAGGTTAGATTTAGCATGCCACCAGAGCATAGGCTTCTAGGACAACGGCGTGGGCTGCAGCCGCACCTATGTCTTGAGACGCCGGTAGGGACGACGATGTAAGCCTCTCACACGGCTAGTCTAGGTAGGGAGGAAGAATGGAGAAAACGTCGAAGTGGATGATGCGGCGAGGATACATGTTAATGCACAGATGCACTCTGGTAACATGTTGCTGGTTTGTGCAACCTAGGGAACGCAACTTGCGTCTCCCTCTTTATATTAAAAATTATCAATGGAAAAAATTAGATTGCATGTATATGAAAGAACTGAAAGAAAGAAAAGATACAATTATGAGAATTCTGACAATATGAAAGCACGAGACACTGAATTACGAGACAACAAACATACAAATGAGGTCTAATTCTTTCATATACATGCAATTTAATTTTTTCCCTTCTTTATATCAAAAATTATCAATGGAAAAATTAGATTGCATGTATCAACAAACTTACGTGCAGACCCACCTAGGTCACAGTCCCATGAAGGGTTCAGGCACGTCAATCTATAAATGAGGTACAATATGAATTGAGCCTAGATTCTGTATAGATTTGGTTTTAACATGTACTAATTTCCAATCATAAAAAGGGTGTTATTGGCTATTGTGGTTTATTAATTGAATATGGATTTGGACTCGGGTCTAATTCTGACCAGAGACTCTCATATGCACATGGACATGTGTTCTAAAATTTGTAAAACGTCTACCTTCGCTAATGACTTTGTTTCCAGGTCAAATGCTATCATGGTTTAATTCTTCATAATGTAGTCACTAATCACGATGAAGTTGTACCTGCACATCAATGCAAAATTCGAACGGCTGAGTTTTCATTTTAATCTGGCACATCTAAGAACTAAGATATTGACCGTAACTATTTTTCACTCAATTTGTACACCGGGGTAATGTCGTTCTTAATATATTCAAGTTATTTGTTTATTTGCACTGGTGGTTTGATGCACTTGCTCTTTTAACTTTATGAAATTAAAATGGACAATGTGGAATGTTATTTGCAGCGAGATTTATGTTTATACTCGCAGAATTTGGGTTTGAGCCCACAGCTCAAATATCATTCCTTCATTTCTGTATGGCGTGCAGAGATTTGAGAAACCTGGGTGGCAAACGGAGAAATACGGGGATACCTGTTGTGAGGAAAACATGATGCCTGAAATGGAGGCAATACCTGCATAACTATAATGTATGAAAACTTCGAATGATATACAATGTCAATGTATAGTCATCTTGTTTCGAGGAACCTCTGAAGATCCAGAATAATAACTGTTGTTCATGTAGAAGTGTACTTCACAGGCAAGACGGTTTTACTGTGGCAAACTGTCTTCGTTTTCTGTTCTGCTTCACATAATGCCATGCGACCTGCTGGCGTTGGTATTTAGTCAGTGCACTATATCACTGACCCTGGGCTAAGTATGGTCAACATATGTTGCAAATATGATTATGAAATCGAAGTTTCCAGAGATCTTCAAAAGACTGACATCTACTGGACTTGAGTTACGGGGCTAAAGTGGCCTAAGATGATAAGATAATAACGCAGATGACCAACCTGGTCAAAGGTTTAATTCACTGTCAGTTTCGGCAGCCTAGTTTGTAATCGTATGAGCCGCTTAATTCAGGTGTGTGCGCCATGAAAATCATCCAGAAAACTACAATACCCCTACGGATACCCCTACGGCCTAAGATTCCGACTGTAACTATTTTCCACTCAATTTGTACATCGGGGTAATGTGGTTCTTGGTATATTCAAGTTATTTGGTTGATTCGCACTGGTTAAAGGATGCAGCTGCTCTTTTAACTTACCAATTAAAACGGACTATATGGAATGTGGTTTGCAGCGAGATTTATGTCTGTACTTGCAGAATCTGGGATGCCAACATCTCAAGTATTATTCCTTTCTTTCTGCATGGCGTGCAGAGATCTCAGAAACGTGGGTGGCTACCGGAGGTAGGGGTACATGTTGTAAAGAAAACAACATGTCTGAGATACAGGCTATACTACAAGTGTACAACTATAATGTCCACTAAGATTGATCCGTAGTGTCAATGTATAGACATCTTGCGTCAAGGAACTTTTGAAGATCCAGAAAATAACTTTGTTCATATAGAAGTGTACTCCACGGGTAAGACCCAACAATTTATTGTGGCAAACGGTCTTCAATCTCCGTTCTGCTTCACATTATGTCATGGGATGTGCTGGGGTTGGTTTTAAGTCGATGCACGAAATTACTGGCCCTGGGCTAAGTGTATATATACATGGCAAACTGGGTCAAAACCTGCAGGTACCAATGAGTCTACGGGGTTTGGGTGATGTTTAGTTAGCTGGTTTTGCGGTAGCCAAGGAGCATGCGCGGGTGACCCACTTAATTAAATTGATTACATAAAAATTTGTATAATGGTTGAATACTAGTTAAAATAAAAATAATGATCTACTACCACCTATTAATTGGTAAGGAGTCAGTCTAAATTTGAATTTGTCTAAGATCTAATATCGGAGAGAGATAGCGGGAAAAAAAATCCACGTCTACTATATTTTTTAACTGATTTATCAAATTTAATACGGAATTGTAGTACACACTATTAGTTTGTCGATCATAATGGTACTATACATAATTTTAATTATACATTAGAGAATACTGCCTAAGAAGTATGTGGTTGAATGGTTGTAAAAGTTGGACAATATTCTTTTTGTTTGATCGTAGTTGGTTATTTTTACGCTATATTTCATGTAAAATTATCAAAGAATGGTCTTCCTTTATCGTTCTAAAATAGTTTTTATTACACCTTATATGAGTATCCACAGGTGATCTGAAATTTGGATTTGGATTTGTCTTTGTTTGTACTGTTTATAATTACGTCTGTTTTGACTCGCATCCCTAATATCCGAACCGGCAATGACTTAATTCAAATCTAACTCACCCACCAGTTTGTAAAGTTTAGTTAAATGTGGTCAACATATGTTGCAAATACAATTGTAAAACCGAATTTTCCAGATCTGCGAAAGAATGAGATCTAGTGGACGCGAGTTAAGGGACTGAAGTGGCCTAGGATAATAAAGTAAATGACCAACGTGGTCAAACCTCTGATACGCCGTCAGTCTGGATAGCTTTGTTTGTAATTGTATAAGCCACTGAATGCAGGTGTCCGAGCCACTAAAATCATCCAGAAAACGGACCTAGTATGTGTCTCAGACCAAACGGAAACCAAAACTCGTAAGAGTTGTCTAAATCAAAACTGAAGAAAGAATTATTATATGACTAGTTAGGGAGATTCATTATAATTTTTTTTTAGTAACGGTGTTCATAAAATATCTTGTAATGAATGTAAAAAGTCTGATGTACATAAGTTCTATCCTAATGATTAGGTGGATCACTAGATATTTCTGTGTGTGATTCGTTTCCTTAGTAAATCCTGTTTTGGAATATAAAATGAGGGTACTGATGTTCTTTGGTAAAACCAAAAAATATATTAAAATGTGTCCCAAAATGAATGCAAAAAATCACAGCTGTAGAAGTCAGCCACGAGGATGGGCAGTGATGGCAATGGAAGTACAAAACATAAACGTACTAACGGTCCTGTGTTAGAGCAATCGCAGGGATGGCCCAAACACGGAGGGGAGACTTATGAAAGAAAACTAAGCACATAGTGTTCAAGGGTGTTGTCCCCTTAAACAATTCGAGTAGCTCATCTTGTCTCCTAGAATTAGCTCTACATAAGTGCATTCAATTTGGACTCACATCCAATTTTAGAAGAAACAAGTTGATATCTGGTATATTTGGATCATATTTGGAAATTTTAGATTAGACTTAAAGGTTATCGTATTTGTTTTAAATAAAAAAATTTCCATGTTTTATATAAAATTAATGAATTAGTTTGCATACATTATATTATACTAGTTACTGTTTACTAAGGATAATTTTTGAATTTTTGATAGTATTAGATCATATTAAGCTGTTATAATATTGGTACATTTAAGATCCTTGATCATTTTTTGGATTGATTTTTGTGTGGATTCAGATGCATATTGTAGTAAAGTTGTTATGCGATGGTACATATGTTCGAAAATATTTCACCAAAAGCATATGATAAAATCTTTTAAACTTTCGAATCTTTATTTTTATTTTGGTAAACTATATTCCTCAATTATACTAATTTGGCTATCAATTTTATTTTTCAGATAATATTGTGTAACTTATGCCTTCACAATACATTGTTGAATTAAATTTTAAGTACTACATTGCACAATTTGTTATAGGATGCCTTTATTGTCATATATTGAGTGGACATGTCATTTTATGATCTAGGCAGGACTAGGACAAATAGAAGATGATTTTCTTTAGGCAAGAGAATCCAACATATTCATGTTTCATTCTACAAGTTGTATATTTTGTGGGCACTTATAACGCAACCTCTTTGAAAGAAAAGAATGACGCATATTCTCTTGGCTTGTTTCTATGATTCTTCCACATATGGTAATTATTTGATTGTGGTACCTTGGTTGTGACATTCAAGTAACCACCACTACCACCACCAACAAAAACCACGATGGGGTTGACTAAATGAATCCTTCTTTTCATCCCATATTTTAAATCTCTCCTTAAAGCTCCATTTAAGTTATCTTAGGCTCACCTCTTTCATGTTTAACTATAGAGGGTGCTACTCACACTTTTTTTTTTCTTCAAATTTACACAATTGCTGGTTTAAAAAATCCTTACACATTACTTGACTTCTTTCTTCCCAGCATTTTCTATAAATTTCTTCATCTTATTTCTTTATATTCTCCTAAAAACACATCCTATATTCAAATGAATACGTGATTGTGGCTTCTATGTTTGGAAATCATTATTTGCAAACGTCCTTAGTTACACGTCACATGAATTAGGTATGGATGGGTTGATCAAATGCCTACTTCGGATAGTGTTGAAATTTGTTTACATCGCGTGTAAGGGAAACTCATCTGTAGTTTGGTCCACGTTTGCAAAAGGTCTAAGGTACATATCACAATAACAGGCTATCGATGGGTAGAAACTATCAAGTAGCCGATCAATAGCTATAAGGAGTTCCAACCATATGTCCACCAATATCTTTGTTCTATCCACTGCTTGCATGAAAACCCAATGCGTCATACAAATTCAACAAAACAAACTCTCTTACAAAATCATGTATTGGTATCTATGTATGTAGTTTGGAAATGAGATCAAGAAAAGGTATGTGCATTCTATCAAACATTTTATGCTTCAAGGAAAAATACCATGATATTTTCTAAAAGAGAGAAATGTATGGTTGCTATATTGATTTATAGGGTTAGATAACTACTATGTAATCCTTTGATACACATCATTTATATATAATACATCCATGCACCTTTTATAGGGACTGTGTTATGTTATAGTCCCTACCCCTTATTGTAGATAATATTGAAACAGTCCTCTCAACGACTCATATCTCATATACCTCTAATCTTTTCAAACAATGCCATGCGAGACTAAAGTTATGAGTAACACATGCATGTTAATGCTTCACATTACTTAGTAGATGGTGACATTGCTATATCATCAAGTTACTAAGTAAAGCAACCTATGATTGCTATCCATTCCAAGTTAGCCAACCACCACCTAAAATTGTGCCTAAACACTCCTTCCAACTACCAAGCAAAGGCATAGTGGATGAAGCTAACAACTTCTACTTAGTCCTACTGCACTATGAAGCAACTGGTCACATTTTTGAGATGAAAAGAGTTTTTTTCTTATGCATTTCATCTGAATTGAAGGTGTAGTGTTGTGTTATTCATAAAACAATAGACTAAAATTCACAAACATGAATTTGCTTATTTTATTCTCAATTTTTGATCCAACTCTAGAAAACTAGCTTAGACACAACCTCAAGACTTTTCATGTTCATGTGATTAATGTAACTAAAATTGAACAAATAAACTTATCAAAGATCTATTCATTATGAATTTTATGTCAAAAGACGGTTCATGGTAAAAGAGCTCTTTATATTATCAAGATATTTTTTATAGGAATGAAAAAAAATCAAAACTCTTTCATACTACCAAAGAAGTCCCAACTTTGAAATACAAAAAATAATTTTCCAAGTTAGTCAACAAGACATCACATTCATATTCATATATGATACTATGTTGACATATTACTCTTTGGTTCTGATATTCTTTTAACAATTTCCAAATGCTTTCTTCGAAGAGGTAGCGATCCCATCATATTTTTGAAATACTAGGTTAACATTTAGGTATATGAAGGTCATGGACCAAATTCTTTCCTATGCGTTGATATGAATTCTCCAAATAACTTGCTTTTTGGGGGAATCAATATGTAGAAAACTTGATCTGGAAAACCCGACTTTGGCACATGAGGTGGCAGGTTTGGCTAGGTAACATAATGGAAATGTATTGGACTGCAAATCTTGGAATGACGGTTCGACCCTGTCCTTGGCCTCGGGGAGCGGCGAGCAGCCCTTCTCGCAAGATTTTGTCAGTCGATTTGTCCAAAAGACAAATCCCGATACGGGACGTCCAAGTCCAAAGAACAATTATAACGTGTTGCACTAGTTTTACCTTTTCTACAGGCAGGCCATGCCCAATATTTTCTCTTGTCTTTCTCATTGATGGTCTTGTATTATTCATGTCACCTATTGGATATTATTTGTTCAATGATGCCAACTCATGGTCCCCCATTATCCTGACAACAATCATTTTCTTCTGTCATTTCACATAGCTTGATTCTTTTAGTGATTTTGCTGCATATTGTCGCGTCGCCCTAGGTTCAAGTTTCACCATAAATTTGTTCCAGATGTCCTCTTGGTCATTATTTCTCACACTAGGATAAATGACATTAGTGAAATTCTTATCATTTTTTTGGCACATGAAATGATGGTATCGCACTCCCAATGATGCATATGCATCTTATTATTTGATGGAATTGGCGACAAGCACATTTATGCCGATCTTACTAGAGTATCTCCTTCTACTAGAAATATTTGACAACCTCGTGGCAACAAAATCTTCATTCTATGCAACCATAGAAAAAAATTCATTAGCATGGCACAACATGTGAGACAGGCCATCACTATTTTCTTCCCTTTGCCTTTGATATCTTCAAGGTGCTAGATGATGACTCTGTTTCTCTCTTATGACACATCCAATAGATCACAAAAAGAAATGTGAGGGTGTCAACAACAACTTCTTCTAATATTATCTTCAAATCATTGGGGTTTGTCATACGAAAAAGACATGTGGCCCAATTTATAGCTCGTGCCTCTATGAATGCGCTAGTACACACACTGATCTTTCTTTATCTTGAATTTTATTAAAATCTAGAAGATTTCAAGCATATCGTTCCAGCCTTGTACTTCACAAAACTATCGATAGTCATCTGAATGCACACATCCAACAAGAGGGGAAATTGCAAGGATCTAAAAAAATCCTCGAATTTGTATTAGTCTTTGTCAAAAATGCAAACTTGTTTGTAATAACAAGTAAAAACACCATTTGGCCAAAATCACCACTACAATACTAAGTTTCTTGACTTAGATAAACATTATTTGTCATTATTTTTTTAGATATTTTTACTAACACTTATGTTCATATTTTAAAGAACTCAAATAAAATATTGCTATATGTATAATTCAACCACCAAGACACAAGAATGTACATAAACAAAAAAGTACATTATGCTATTTAACTTATAGTATATTTTATTTGATGAATTTCCAATAATATATGAAACTATTACTTATTTTGTCTATCAAGTATCCACCTCAAAAAAAAAGTATCCACCTCAATTTGATATATTGTATGAGGTGATCCCATACCACTTCAATGTTGGATAGAAAAATATGCACCTTATATGACATACACATTTTTGTCGAATCATATACACTCAAAACGAACATATATATTTATTATTTTCAAATTTTATTTTTCCATTTTCAACCTGCCTTCTATTTTCTTTATAAATTTATGTTTATTTAATACAAATAAAGAAAATCTAATATAGCACGTGAATCTGAACATGTGCATGCATTGTATTTTTAGGAAAAAAACTTTCCAATGGTTTTTAATTCCTCCCTTCTTTTCCTTTTTGTATTTGAATAGAAGTAAGAATTCAAACAATGATTTATATACTTTTGATAAATAAATATTTGCAACAATGTTTGTTTCATCTCTATGTGTACGATGGATTTAGTACAACCTTTTTTTTTGAAGTTTAATCACTTCACAAGTGTCTTTCCTTTGTTGATTACTCTATGATCTTGCTCCTTCCTTTTTAATTCCTTCTTTATCTTACCTTTTTGTCTTTACGCAATGGTGAGAAAATAAAAGAGTGGTGAGAAAATATAAAAGTCTACTCTATTAGTTCCACTTTTTCCTTCTTCTATTTCCTTTCCACAAACAGACAAGGAAGAGAAAAATTAAGAAATTGTATATTGGAAGGAGTGGGGTTTTCATAGCCATAATGAAATAGAATGGTGTAGACCGTCACACATCTTTAATTCTAACTTGTTGGACTGGAGGGCTCTTGGGGGGGTGAATAGAGCTTCAAAACTTACACAAAAGTAGTTAGACCTTCAATTTACTTCAACTAGGCATAATTGCAAATAGTGAATTTGATGACAATCTAAACATGCATAGCAAGGATGAGAGAAATTGAAGAAACCAACCGAATAATTTATTTTAGAGTGGTTCCACTCTCCAAACTAGGAGAGAGTCAGTCCACTACCTAAAGAGGTCAAGCTCTAGGATTTCTTAACCATGCCTGCTCTTTATATTCACTTAAAAGAGTTACAACATATGACCTTACTTTTTCGGGACAAGGATACCCAACTTTGAGTTGAGGTCAAGGGAGCCAACAACCTTACAACCAAGGTTTTAGCTATCCAAGAGCTAGTTTTCTACCTCACCAAGATCTTACCCACTATTGCAAGCAACTATATGCCTTCAATAAGGATATCCCCTTCTTGCACTGAGTCTTTTGCCTTGAAGGATTTAACCACTCAGCTCCTTGGATCTTTGACCTTTTTCTCCTTCACTCAGAGGATCTTGATGCACCTTCTTCTATAGCTTGAAGAAGCTTTCACCTTCTGCTTCACTTGGAGAAGCTTTCATCAACTTAATCTTGAAGAAAGGGGTTGAGAAATGAGAAGCTTTGAGAGCTTTACAAGCATACAATGAGGTAGCTCTCTCACACATATCCTATCTCTTTCATAATGACGAATTGAAGTGTAATCAAGAGAGAGAAAGGGGCTCAAACGGACTAGATGCACTCAACTATAGCAAGGAGCTTGAATAGCATGAAGGAGCAAGCTTGGAATGAACTCCAAGATGTCCTATTTATAGCTGAGGGTGTCCATTAGAGTGTGGGAACACTTATGAACATTTTCTAGCCTTTTGAGGGTTGCAACAGATATAATTTTGACTTTTGCAACTCCCCAACAACTAGAATCACTTTTTCTGCATTTTTTCATTCAATGTATTCGACCGAGTTTCAATAAAGATAACTCGACTGATCACACATGCGACAAAGCTAATTTTAACCATCGGTCGAGTTTGTCCTGGTGGAAACTCGACTGTTCCACTTAAATCAATTTTGGTCTGTAGAGGGATCAGTCAAGTTCTGTGGATGTGTAACTCGATCGATCGAAGTCATTCTCAAAATCCATTAAGGATCGATTGAGTTTGTAACTAGACCGATGAACAACCTGTAATGAATTTTACAAAATGACTTTTAAGTGATCAAACATTCAAATTAAGTGTCTCTAATTTTTCTCATCTTAGTCACAAGTCATATCATCAATAAAATGATTACAAAAATTATCTAAGGTGATTTGGAGTGTTTTCCACAAACGTGCATTTGCATTGCTTTTGACTTGAACGAAAACAAGCTAGGGCTTGATAGATTTGATCCTTTTCATGTACCTAATGCCTGAAATAAATCTCAAACAAAAATATTAGATACATATGAATGGAATGTTGAAGTCATTATCAAAATATGGACAATGCGTAATACTTTGGTCAACATTCTCCCCCTTTTTGATAATGACAAACCATTCCTCAACATATTGAAAAAGATATGAAAATTAAACCTTTACCTTTGAGAAAGGATGTGAGATTAAAACCTTTTACCTTGTGAATTGTAAGGGGATACATGAATGAACAATGTGAGTTTCTCCCCCTCAATTCATGCTTACTAAGCCTGCATGGTTAATCTTTCCACAAATAATGCGTAGATAACTGACAAGAAAAGGATTATACATGAAATACAAACAATATGGCTAAGATCACTTCTCCCCCTTTATCATATCAAAAAGGTAGGGAGGTAGAGGATCTACAAAGCACAAGTCTTCTCCACAAGCACAAGTGAAGAAAGCAACCACATATAGCACACACTAAACATAGACAAAGCACAGAGAGACAAGCAATCTAATGCCATAATCAAAATATGGGATAACATACCACAAACTCATAAGATATAGTCAACCAAAGAGTTATGATACATAGGATTAAGATTACAACACTAAACATTTCCTCACGGAAATAGCCATAGACCAATGATAAAATAGCAAGATGATAAAATAGATATAGCGCCCAAATGTCTTAGTACAAAATAGTCTAAAAAGATAGATACGATCAACACCTAAAGACTAAAGAACTAAAGCATATAATCTATATCTATGCTCTCTATGCCAATGGGATCACCATCAACATCACCATCGACCTCGGGCTTGTAGTCCTCGTCACCATCTAAAGGTGCAACAAAGACGACAACAACATAACCTTCATCTCCAGAGCAACCGACAAAATTGTCATCAGAGCCATCCTCGGATCCATCATCCTCAGTGGCCTCAACATCATCAGCCTCATCCTCACTAGCCTGGTCGGGCATCTCCTCATCGGTAGGAAGACCAAAACCACAATCGGGCTATCTGGCGTTCTTCTCATCCCAAAACATGCCAAGAGCATGTAAAGTATTTTCTTAGTCAAAGGAGGGAGCAGAAGTCCCACGACTAGCAAGTAGGGTGGTATAGACGACCAAAGAGATAATAGGAGGAAGCACACCAGGGGTAGGTCCACCCTCAATAGCAAGGGTGGCAACGGAAGTAGCGGGTGGAGGGGCTGGGTAGAAGTGACTCTATGCTTAAGAGGCATAGTCACTGCCTGGGTATGACTGGTAGGAGGGGTAGGGATGGCTAAAGGACATGTTCATAGTAGACATGATCCGGCAAAGGTCCTAGTGGAGGTGATCCTGACCTGAAGGTTATAAGCATGCTGGTGTATCATGTAAACCATAAGAACTTCATTTGATACCGAGAAGGAGGCATGGTTAGGTCGGGGAGGTGGTGGAGTTGCCTTGATGGAGGTAGAAGTAGAGGCTCCAGGTGTAGTACGAGAGGTAGGAAGGAAGGTTTTCTTGATCATGGTCTCACTGATGCAAACACCTTTTTGACTTGGTTTGTAGTGAAGATCATGGAAAAGGGACTTCTGAGTTACAAAAGCAAAAAGACCACATATTAAGGCAGGGTTGGGGTGGGTACCACGGATGTTCTTCCTGGAGTCAAAGCAGGTCATGTGGTGTAGAATGTATCGAGACTGCTTGGCTCTGATGTTCTTCAAAAGACACTACATGATCACATTGGTGTTCTCTGCGATTTCCATTTGGTTCTTCTTTGGATGGACATTGTAGTTAACTACGAATGCAATCAGACGGTTTTTGAGATCCAGGGAAGAGGATGCAAGGTTGACTTCTTCCTATATGGGACATTAGGCTTCTTTAAAAACTTGTGAATATCAAGGAGAGTAAGTTCAAGGCTTTTGTAGAAGGCCTTGGGGTCGAGCATGTCATAATAATCTGGATAATTTTCCCTCCATGTGTCAGTATCCTCAGTTCCATTGACATGGAAATTCAAGGAATCTTCAGATATGATAAATTTTGTACCGACAATCATAGAAGTTACAATAAACTGAGTATTAGGAGGTGGCACTATTGTGTCGTAGTTCCATTTGAGATTCATATAGAACTCATGGACCACCTTAGTGCTAGTTATGGAAGTGTGGAAGCACATGCGTTCTACGCACAAAGCACCTAGGTGATGGGAAGAAAACAACTCCACAACCTCTTAGATAACCAACGCCGTGGTGAGATGAGGCTTTAACAAAGCTCTAAACGGGAAATGGTTCCTAGGAAGGAGCTCTTTATAGCAATTTAAAGCTTCAGAGGAGACAAAAGAGGTTCCATCAAAGGATAAGAGACGAGGATTAGATGAAGACAAGTATGCTCCACCTGGGACAACTCTCTTCCTACGATTGGATGCCATGGAGGCGGATTGAGAATCAAAAACCACCTAGAGAGAGAGAGATCTTGACCATCATGACATCTAGCCACCTAGAAGGGTGAGGGAAGAGGTAAGGAAGGCTAAACGAGGCAAGGGAGAGGGTATGCGAACCTAGGGTTGGAGGTCAAGGAGGCTGGAGGTCGGGATCGATCGACTTTTCTCTAGTTGAGAGGGAGAAAAGTTGGCCGAAACCCTTTTTAAGTTTGGTCCAACCTGACGGTCGGTCAAATTCTAAGAAGGGGAAACTCGAACGATCGTCCATTTTCGCATGACCTCGGTCAGGGATTGGTCGAGTTTGTAATTCAATCGATCATCAGTTTGTCTAAAAAGATGAAATTTTAATTCCTAGCGTCTAGAGTGCTAATTGAATCTATTTCTTTAGCCTATTATGCATTTTAGATATATTGAGGCACATTTCACTCATCATAGGGTACTATTTTGTGAAAAAAAAAACATTTGTTTGCAAAAAAATACCCAAAATAAGTGAAACAAGACATGAAAACAAAACAACTATAACACATAGCAAGCAAGAGATGATCATTTTAAGCAATACACATATAGGTAAGATAACAACTAGCTAGAAGTCATGCCAATATCATCAAGAGCAGTTATAAGCAATTTTGATCTAATAGAAGCAAATTGCTCTCTAGCTAGAGGTTTAGTGAAAATGTCCGCAAGATGATTTTCTGTATCCCCATGCATGATATAAGTATCCTTCTTGGCAACGTGATCACGAAGAAAGTTATGATGGACCTCTATATGTTTAGCTCTACTACGTAATATAAGATTGTAAGATAGGTTAATTGCACTGGTATTATCACAATAGATAGGAGAAGCATCAAAATGAATGTTAAAGCCTTGGAGCATTTGCTTCATCCATAGGACTTGGGCACAAAAAATCCCAACTGCAATGTGTTCAGTCTCGGTGGTTGAAAGAGCTACAATACTTTGTTTCTTAGAGAACTAAGAAACTAGGCATGGTCCTAGGAAGAAGCAAGTGCCACTTGTGTACTTTCTATCAATCAAACAACCTGCGTAATCAACATCACTATAAGAGGTAAGAGTAAAGTCCCTTGACTTGGGATACCAGTCTTAAATTTTGAGTTTTGGCTAGATACCTCAAAATCCTATATCAGGTCTAGAGGTATTTAAATAAATTAAACTTTCAATCATACCTCTATAGAGCTTCTCATCTACCTTTTCTCCTTGCTTATATTTGTCAAGCGTTGCGGTGTTTGACATGGGGGTGTCCAATTGTTTGGTGTTCTCCATCCCAAAGCGCTTAAGTAGTTCACTGGTGTACTTGCCTTGGTTGATGAAGTTCCCATTTTTTGTTTGTTTGATTTGAAAGCTAAGGAAGAAAGTAAGCTCCCCCATCATGCTCATCTCAAACTCACTTTGCATAAGAGAACTAAACTCCTTGCAAAGATCAGTATTAGTCCCGTAAAAATTATATCATCAACATAAATTTGAATAATCAAGAAATTGCTAGAAGTGTGTTTTAGAAACAAAGTAGAATCGACTTTGCCCATGATATAGTCATTGTCTAGCAAAAAGTTCTGTAGTTTCTCATACCAAGGTCAAGGTGCTTGTTTGAGACCATAGAGAGATGTTTGTAACAAATAAACATGGTTAGGCAAGTTATCATGTTGAAAGCTGGGAGGTTGAGCAACATATACTTCCTCCTCAATTGTACCATTCAAAAATGTACTTTTAACATCCATTTAATAAAACAGAAAATTCTTACGACTAGCAAAAGAAAGAAACATTCTAATTGACTCAAGTCTAGCTACATGTCCATATGTTTTATCAAAATCAATACCTTTCTACTGATTGTAGCCCTGAGCAACTAACCTTACTTTGTTTCTTACCACTTTTCCGCTTTCATCAAGCTTGTTGCGATAGACCCATTTGGTGACAATGATCTTTCTATCACTTGGTCTCAGCACAAGAGTCCACACTCGGTTCTTCTCGAACTGTTCCAACTCTTCTTGCATGGCTAGTATCCATTCATCATCCTTGAGAGCTTCTTTGACATCTTTTGGCTCAAGCTGAGTGATGAAGGCACTATCTGCTTGTTCTTAGTTGTAGGCAGCCCATGTCTTCACCCTTTCAAAATGATTTATTATGATGAGCTCTTTAAGATGATGCTTTGTAAAGCGGGGGGCTGGATCCTTCTTTTCTTGTTCTTTTTCTTCTTCATCACCTAACACCTCCTTTCCTTTATCAACAATGTTGAGTTCTTTTGAGTGAGAAATCACCTCATATATAATATCATCATTAAGAACATTCTTGGAAATCGAAGGGTTAGCCTCAACAAATCTAATATTGATAGATTCTTCAACTTTATACAATTCAATGTTAAATACTCTATAAACTTTGCTAGTAGTGCTATTGTCAAGAAAGCAAGCCTTGTAAGACTTTGGATCAAACTTGTTGAGGGAATCCTTGGTGTTCAAAACAAAACAAGGACAAACAAAGCATGAAGAAATCAATGGAAGGCTTCCTACCACGCCATACCTCACAAGGGGGTTTTCTTCAAACATGGATGAGTAAAAGCCTGATTTTGCACAAAACATGAAGTACTAATGGCTTTGGTCCACTTCTTTGGAGTGTCATACTCTAGAAGCATAGTCCTAGCCATTTCCTATAGTGACCTATTCTTTCTCTCTACAACCCTATTTGTTGAGGTGTTCGGGATGAATAAAAGTTTGTGTATAGTCGATTTTCTCACAAAACTGTTCAAACAAATCATTTTCAAATTCTCCCCCATGATCACTGCGGATAGAGATGATCTAACAAGAAGCTTCGTTTCAACTCATTTGCAGAAAGTCGATAAAACATCGAGAATATTGCTTTTTGAAATAAAAAAGAAAGGCCAAGTGTATAAAAAGAATCACCGACAATCATAAGACAATACTTGCTACCACGAAGCGATTGCGTACACATTGGTCCAAGTAGATCAATGTGAAGAATCTCAAGAACTCTTTTGGTGCAAAGTACTCCTTTGGATCCGAAGAAGGACTTGGTTTGCTTTCCTTGGGTACAAGGTTGGCATTCCTCATCCTTTTCAAAATCCAATTTAGGAAGTCCCTTCACCAAATCCTTTTTTCTCAAGTTCTTCATTTGATGCATATTTACATGACCATAAAGAAACATCATTCGAATTGGCAACAAGACATCTACCAACAATCCATTTTCCTTTGACCTGTAAGAAAGGAAGATGTCGGTTCCCAACTCAAACTGTGGGACCTAGTGTTAGCTTGGTGACCCATTTCATCTTTGAATTGGTCCCCTTCTCTCTATGTGGGCAATAACTAATGTGATGATCATCACTCTTGCAATGCACACAAACCACAAGGTTCTTGGAGAAGGAGGACTCTCCATGGAAGATAGGAGGCCCCTTACTCTTTCTCTTACCCTTTCCCTTACTCTTACACTTTGGGGCTCCCTCTACATATCCCAAACCACTAGTACCACTATGTTTGGTAGAGTGATCTAGAACTTCATTGAGGGATTTCTTCCCTTTGAGGAATTTCTACAAGGAATCTCTTAGATTGTGATTATCATCACTAAGAGTAATGATAGTAGAAGATAAACTGGAAAGATTATTTTGTTCATGAAGTAAGTCGACCTCCAAACAGAGGGCTTTAGTAAGATAAGAATCTTTCTCTAAAGTAAGACTAGCAGCTTCATGACTAGGCAATAAAGGTCTAGAAGAGAGATCATTAACTTGAGCAAGAAATCTAGTATTTTTTGTTCTAAGAAAAACAAGATCATCAGGATAAACTCTATTACCATCTTTAGTAGTATCACAAGCAAGCTTAAGATCATCATTTTTAATTTAAGTAAATCAAGCTTATCTACTAGTGCTTGGTTCTCTTCCTTAAGATTATTGATGTTCTTAAGGTAGATACCATTCTCTACTTCAACTCCATTGTATTGAACCTCAAGGTCAAGAAATTTCCCTTGAAAGGAATCAACACTATCAAGATGCAGCTTCTCATTTTGATCAAGAATATATATTTTATCATACAAATCATCAATGATCTTTCTTAGCATTTTCTTTTTAGACTTGCATTCGACATAAAATGAACGAGAATCATTCAACATATCAATAAGAGTTTCTTTGGATAACTCATGCAAGCTTACCTAACTTACCTTACTTACCACACCAATGTATTCACTTGTGGAGGCCTTGAGTGAAAGATGACATTCTCCTTCATCGGAGCTTGAGCCACTAGAAGAGGATTCTTCCCAAGTTGCATGAGCTGCTTCCTTTCTCCTCTTGTCCTTTTTATCCTTCCTCTTGTACATGCCTCCCTTTTTGTAGTCATCGTTCTTCTTATGGCTGCTTTTGTGGTAATCCTTCTTGGCCTTTGGGCATTCATTCTTGTAGTCCCCTTTTGTCCACATTCATAGAATCTAGGAGATGAGTATGAGGAGAGATTTCCCTTGAAGTGCTTTCCCTTGGAGTAGTTTGCTTCATGATCACTAGGGATATCATCTTCACTCGAGGAGGGTGGAGAGGACTGACAAGAAAGTTGTTGTTGGATAACCATTACCTCCACTTGATCTTTGAAGGCATTATCTTTGATCTTCTTTGATTCCTTCTCCTCTTGCTTGTCATCTTCTTCTTGCTTATCAAGCCTTGGCTCATGAGCTTGGAGGTTGCCAATGAGCTCCTCGGTATGCAAGTCATTAAGACTTCTAACTTCTTCAATTGAAGTCACATTGGGTTCTAATCTCTTGGGAAGAGACCTTAGGATCTTGGAGTTGATAGTCCCTCTATACAAGGTATGCCACGAAGCAGCAAGGCCATTGATGATGGTATTGAGCCTTGTGTACATCTCAACAAATCTTTCCTTCTTGCCCATCTTGAAGTTCTCAAGCAATCCATTGAGAATGTAGATCTTTGACTCTTTGACTTGTTGTGTGCCTTTGTAGGTAATGCACAACTTGTTCCAAATCTCATGGGATGTGTCCCAAGTTGAGATTCGATTGAACACAGAGGGAGTGAGGGCACCATAGATGATACTTATCTCTTTGGCATTGAGCTGCACCTTCTTCAGTGTAGCTTCATCCCAAGTAGCTAAATCACCCGTAGGCTCCTTGTATGTTGCAATCACCACCTTTGACATGTTGTTATTCATTCCTTGAAGGTATAACTACATCTGTCATTTCCAATAGAGGAAATTGGTGCCATCAAAGACCATAAGTCTCATGGAGAAGCCTCCCTCTAGGTTGAGAAACCCAAGTAAGACACCCATCTTCTCTTCTCGTGGGAGATGTGTCAGAGAAGAACATGGCTCTAATACCACTTGTTGGATTGGAGGGCTTCAGAGGGGGGTGAATAGAACTTCAAAACTTACACAAAAATAGTTAGATCTTCAATTACTTCAACTAGGTGTAATTGCATATAGTGAATTTGATGGGGATCTAAACATGCATAGCAAGGATGAGAGAAATTGAACCAACCAATTGAACAAGCTGTTTTAAAGTGGTTCCACTCTCCAAACTAGGAGAGAGTCAGTCCACTACCTAGAGAGGTTAGGCTTTAGGATTTCTTAACCATGTCTACTATTTATATTCACTTAAAAGAGTTACAACATGTGACCTTCCTTTTTCAGGACAAGGATACCCAACTTCTCTTTGAGGTCAAGGGAGCCAACAACCTTAAAACGAAGGTCTTACCTATACAAGAGCTAGTCTTCTACCTCACCAAGGTCTTACCCACTCTTGCAAGCAGCTGGATGCCTTCACCAAGGAGACCCCCTTCTTGCACCGAGTCACCTTGAAGGATTTACCCACTCAGCTCCTTGGATCTTCCACCTTGTCCTCTTCCTTTACTCGGAGTAGCTTGATGCACCTTCTTCTACATCTTGAAGAAGCTTGCACCTTCTCCTTCACTTGGAGAAGATTTCATCAACTTGATCTTAAAGAAAGGGGTTGGGAAAGGAGAAGCTTTGAGAGATTTACAAGCATACAATGAGGTAGCTCTCTCACACATATCCTATGTCACTCATAATGACGAAATGAAGTGTAATTAAGAGAGAGAAAGGTGCTCAAGTAGACTAGATGCACTCAACTATACCAAGGAGCTTGAATAGCATAGATGAACAACCTTGGAATGAACTCCAAGAGGTCCTATTTATAGCTGAGGATGTTCACTAGAGTGTAGAAACATCTATGAATGTTTTCTAGCCATTTTGAGGGTTGCAACGGATATAATTTCAACTTTTGCAATTCCCCAATGACTATAATAACTTTTTCTGCATTTTCCGTACAGTATATTTGGTCAAGTTTTATAAAAAGATAACTCGACCGATCACACTATGCAACAAAGCCAATTTAAACCATAGGCCGAGTTTGTCCTAGTGGAAACTCGACCTATCCACTTAAATCAATTTTGGTCTACAGAGGGATCGATCGAGTTATGTTGATGTGTAACTCGACCAATTGAAATCATTCTCAAAATCCATTAAGGATCGGTCGAGATTGTAACTCGATCGATGAAAAACCTGTAATGAATTTTACAAAATGACTTTTAAGTGATCAAACGTTCGAATTAAGTGTGCCTGATTTTTTTTCATCTTAGTTACAAGTCATATCATCAATAAAAATGATTATAAAAATTATCTAAGGTGATTTGGAGTGTTTTCTATAGACACACATCTGCATTGCTTTTGACTTGAACTAAAACAAGCTATGGTTTGATCAATTTGATCCTTTTCGTGTACCTAATGCCTGAAATCAATCTCAAACAAACATATTAGATACATATGAATGGAATGGTTATATCATTATCAAAATATGGACAATGTGTAGCACTTATCAAAATATGGACAATGTGTAACACTTAGGTCAACATAACTTACTTATCCCAACAAATACTATGTTAACTGAGTTAATTAGAGATGACAAACATGAGTTAAACTACATTATCATTAGTTATTTTTAAACACACTTTAAAAAGGTAGGTTATCATGTACTAAGATAACCAAAGTAGATGTGTTATAATTTGCAAGAATTCTCTATTGTGAATTGACCCTTGCTACCATGGCTATTAGTGAAGCGATGGTGGGAAACCCTATCTTCAGTGTGGTTTTTCTATCTTTTGTGTTCAAGGAATGATACATCTTCTTGGTCTCAGTCTATATGATGACAGAAGAATTCATTGAAGGATGTGCACAATTAGGTCAAGAAGAGGAAGAAGGCAACATCATAGATCTACTGGAATAAGTTTACAAAGTAGAAAATCACGTCTTGCTTACATAGGTGGTGTGTCTCCTTAATGGGAGATCCTACAACTTTTGGGCATTGAAACAGAAACTCACCAAGCATAGTCCCTTTCTAATAAAATTTTGTTCAAACAAATAGATTCCCCTATCTTCATCGTCTATTTCTTGTAATGGAAGGACAAGATGAAAGTAATAGAAGGGGGGCTCTAGAATAAAAAAAAACCCTACTATTCAATAAAGAAATAAATGACTTTTGTCTCCTAAGGAAAACACAATTTGTTGAAAATCCACACTATATTCAATTGCATGGCTTGCCCTAGGAGCAAAGTTTGGAAGCAGCAGTGCACTCCATCATGATTAGGATTGAATGCATGTACAAGATGAACAATAATAACCTCATATGAGAGTCATCGACCAGAATTTGAGTCGGCTTGAATGCCACAAAACCTCTTAAAAGTACAAAAAAGATTTGAGATAAAAAGGGGAAGGTAATTGTTCTAGAGATAAAGTAAACACAAATTTTGGACTACTACTACTACTACTTGTGCAAACATCTTGGGATTGTTGAAAAAGACTACAACTTGGAGGAGGAAGAGGAAGAACAACACCAAATGTGAGGTGCATGGCTAAATGCTTTGCTAAGGAAGCCAAGATATTCAATGACTGAATCACTATATGAAGAAGGAACCAAAAAGATGAGGCTAGTCTTCCACATAAAACTGTAGACATAAACATATTCTTTGTAGTGGGAAAAATTCAGGGGTCAACAACAAACCCTATACCCAGGGGAGATGAAGACTCATCAACAATTATGTCTCCTAGACGTCATGCTTTGTCAACGAACTACTGGAGGGAGAGGTACCAACACAAGATAGGCTATGAACAAAAGTAGAGTTTGAAAACCTAAAGAAGAAAGGCAACGTGATAGGGAGGCCCAAGATCACACAAACAATAATGAAAAAAATGTGAGAGGAGATGAGGCCAATAGTTGATCTGATGTGGGCGAGCCCACCCACTAGATCGTTGTGGTCAGAAAACCTCAAGTAGTCAGTGAGAGTTCTCGATCCCAGGCTGATCAGGGGATGCAGAAGAATGATGATAAAGGGAACAAGATAAGTCAACAAGATGAAACTAGACATACATGTTCAAGTCATCCTTGAGACATTGACAAATGGTCTTTAGGGCTGTAGATGGTTCCAAGTATACCCACATACCCAAAAATCTATACCTTTAAAACACATCATGGGTCTATATTTTTGTATCTGCATACTCACATGGTTGTATACATGTAGACTCATATATATGTGAGTCTACTAATGGGTATGATTGGACCCAGACACACTGGACCTGTATACCTTCTATATTTTTTGCTAAAACAAGTGTGTATGTATGCCCTATATAAATAACTATTTAATCAATAGGCTATTTATATCATACTTTGCTGCTTTAATTAATATAATGTTGAGATTATGCACTACTCTAATTGTAATAATCGCTGAAATTATGTCATCTAATTAAGAACTAACCATTTTTATTACAAATCCTAACTAAAGTAACCTAATATTTTGTAGTAACATGGTATTCTATATAACCTAAACACTATGACATTGATTGAAAATATGTAAACAACAAACTCGACTCATCTTCAACCTATAAAGCATTGCATTATTTACTATAATAATGTGATGTCAATATCATATGCATATCAATATTTTGTTGTATTTATAAATAATATGTATATATAATTGTTCTTAAATTACTAGTATGATATTTTATATATGAACCAATTACCTGCTTACTCGCACCACATACCTATGGGTATGGGTACAACGCATGTCTAGTTTTTTTTATTATGTGACTCTAGCCCATACTTGCTAAATTAAAAAGATAGTATATGAGTATGGCTAGACCGACACCATGTCTACAAGATTTACACCCCTAGTGATCTAAGATCACAACCTCGCCAGTAACAACAACAACGAACACAAGAGCAATCAATTCCAGAGAGGAGGTTCGAAGAAGTCCTGAGGGGAACTCTAACAAAGATTAGGAACTAGAAAAAGAAAGGTATGGGGAAACCACCTCCATAAATGGGAGGGGACTAAGGAGGAAACTATGAGACCACCAATTTTCCATAAAAAAATAAGTTCTACAAAAGGAGATTTAGTACCTAGTGCATCAGCTCTTTTAAATCAGAATAGAGTTTCTCTTATTTTCAAACTCAAACACAGAAGACGATGAGAAGAAGGATGTAAGGTAAATTATATATATAAGGGGTGCTAGTCCAAGAGACCAGAGACCCCCCCAAAGCACTAGTAGTGATCAAGAAGATGGAAAGAGTGATAGATGCACATGGAGAAGAAGATGAGAAGGGAATTCTTCTGTTGTCTGGGCATTGAACCCCTGTTAATTACCTCAGATATACATCTCGGGCACAAGTACTTGGGCCATCCCCTGAAGGCGAGGGACATGTGAAGGTCTCACTATGATAGGAAGATTTGAGAGGACTTGTATTGTTGGTTCCGAAGGCCCAGAAGTGTAGGAGGGAACCACCATAGTTGATTCTACCGGCAGTACTATGTCCCTGTCAGGCTGACTAGAGAATAGATGCTATGTATCTGAGCAGTGAGAGTGATTGGCGTGGTGTCCTACTAGTCATAAGTGATGGATTAAACCTCCCATCTAGTTCCTTAGACCATGGAGGTCGTAGGATGCCACTAGAGTGGGAGTTCGGCAACCTCCTTTCCTCCACATGAATAGAGCAGCAAGGCAGTATATGTCGTGTGAAACGGTGAGGGAGAAATGAACCAGGTCACTGACCAGATCTGGGTCACAACCAAGGTGGATCCCAAAGAATATCCATAGATATGGGTTTTTTCTACAATGAAGGGTGTTGCACAACATCCTCACATTCGTTGGATCGTATCTTAATGGTTAAAGTTGTTCCATAATCGGTAAAGTTCTTTAACTCATATCTTTTTGTATATGTATTCAATTACAACATATAAGGTACTGATAGAAAGGTTTTGAAGAGTAGAATTTACAAAAACAACTATATTGAGGGGATTTAGATGTTAATTAGGTAAAATATTTTGTTGAAGAAAATATATGTGATGTTGATATTTTACGCAATATACTGTGATAGCAATATCAAAATTTGATAAGTGAAGTTTCTTTATTCTTTTGTTGGGGTTTATAATATTAATTTGAGTTATGATCTTATTAGTTTGATGAGTATAATTTCTCATGTTGAGTCTATCTTTTGGAGTTGTCATATTAATATCCCATGATGGTACAAAATTTAAGAAGTTTATATGAAATTATTTTCCAAGGTATGAATCAATAATATACTATTAAATTCGAATTTAGATGATGTTTAATATATAATGAGGGTTTAATGATAGATAAGTTAGGCCATTGTGAGAATCAATTACACTAAATGAGATTACTCAAAACATAAAATACAATCAATCACCAATTAAACACATACCCAAAAATATGGGTAAATTAAAATTGATTTCAACATCAACACCTACTCAGAAACATTTGCATAAGAGCCCAACATCTTTCATTTATCCATACTATGACAAGAATTTGATACAAATTGTTCTATCACCTTAGCCACATCATATATACACAGGATAACAATATTTGTATATGCCACACAAACAAGCATTAACATGCTAAAGAAATTCTGATTTGTTTGAAACACCATATACAAACTTTTCCTTCCTGGACCTGAGAGTACAGGGACGACTCTATGACACACTAAACATCTAATCAACTTTCTCAAAGATTCATTACTATAGATCCTCTTTTCTACCACATGTTTGTTTTTGTCACTTCCGATTACCTAAAAAAATGTGGTGAACCACAAGGGTGAGACACATGTCCGACAAGAGATATAACCTCCAACAACGTTTATTGATTCCAACATTTTTAGGTAATGAGATAGTTTAAGTAGTTTAATCAAATATAACAAATAAGCTCAACAACACTGATGATTAACAAAATACATAAAGGAGCAAATAATAACTATCTTCATTAGCCATACTATTCTCATATCCCTATTAACAGTATAAGGAGTCTAGCAGCATGAGCATCTCTAACATCATGAATAAGTCTAGTATCATAAGCATAGCTAACAACATCAGCATGTCTATCAAGTTGAACATATCAACATTATAAGTAGAGCTGACAATATAAGCACAACTATCTACATAAGCATGATTAGCAGTATAGGCATCTCTAGTTACAAAGGCATAACTAGCAATATAAGCATAGCTAACAATATGTGATAATGAATGTCATAATCATAGCCAACAATAATAATATCTCTATCAACTTAAACATGACTACTGTATGTACACACTTATAGCATGACCATATCCACAACATAAGAATATATATTATCTCTTATTGTACTTTACATGATCTCAATGAAAAGAAACCAAACAAGGGTTATCATCCAATATGAAGTATTGTGTGTAACCCTAAACGAATATGCTACACGGCTGGCTTACATCTTTTATTAATCCTTGGGGAATTTGAATCGTACCATCCAAAGTCCAACTGACCCCTACGAAGGTCTATTCGGTTCTGTATAAGATCTAGGAGTGTTTGTATCCTAAGATCTCTTCCCCTCGGTCAGTACGAGTAAAAAGGCAATAACATATCAATTAAAGCTACTACCATAGAGACATATAGTCAAGCTTCTAACCACTAGTCTGCCCTTGGTACAGGTCACGACACTAGAAACTAGGGTATACAAAACCCTCTAATTTGATGTACAATCATAGTTGTCCACAATCACATCAGATGTATGAGGCATGACCATAGCCATCCTCCACAACCTGCAATGTGGATGACAAGGATATATCCTCAACTTGCCACCCCCACATACTCAACAGTATGCGCTCCGAGTTTCCCTTAGGAATACTCATTTCACCATCTAGCAAGTTCTGACACTGTAGATGGCTCTACATAACAGGGCACTACATGATTAGAGTTACAATTGATTAGTTATGCCAATTGGGTGAATTAAGGCTGCATCAAACAAGTGGACATATAAATACTAATTCACTTCTAGCAAGCATATAAATATCACAACTTCAAAAGATATAAATGTGTGAAACATAATTTCTCATCTCATCATCACATGGTACTATTCACTTGCCATTCATGAGATTACACTAGTCATCATACTATCACAAGCTATAAATCCTTTTCACAATATCACAGTGTATCAACCCTTATCAACACAAGAGGATTACACCTAATTTAGGGCTCAACCATGCCCAAAGGTCATTAAGACCATCATACTATCACAGGATATACATCCTTTTAACAATATCACAGGGGATCAACCTTTATCAACACAAGAGGATTACACCTCATTCAGGGCTCAACCATGCCCAAAGGTCATTAAGACAATGATATTATTCCCTACAAGATCATCATTATCTTTGCATGCCTTATAACAAGGCTCAACAACATCACCTACATATAATACACTGGATCAACACAATATTGCATTAATGAGCTAGGAGATATTCATAAACAATCATAGTAGGGTTATATTAACATTAAGAACATTCCTTTATTACATCAACTTGCAAGGAATCTACATATGATTAACCCTCATCATATTCATAATGCACATGTTTAGCATAAGAAAGTATCAACCATGTAGCTATGCTAACCGCCAATTAAAATATTAAGGTTATGATCAAATTAAGGAGGTTATTTCACCATCATTCCATCAAATAAGAATGTTAAACTTCAATACTCATCTTTATCTATTTGCATCAGAGTTAGGTTCAACAAGATAAATTATATTAACGTCACTAATCAACACTTATACCCAAATCCTTACTCACGACATCCCCATTGGATCATGGATGCATAAGGTGAAGAATCACCATCACATTCCATACTATTCTCAAGTATGAATCCACATATAAATTAAGGTGTAACCATCGGGTTATAGCATACTAGGGTTTCAACAACAGTAACAGAGCACTCCATGATTGTATTAGTCATTCAAGGACTATTCATACCCAATTACCATCATTTAGTTATATTAAAGCTATGTATAACAAGTTATACCTCATTAGGGTTACATATTAACACAATATGGTTATCATCCCTTCTATTCATATGAGTGAATAGGTAAGACTACCTTATTAAGGGTAACCCTCCATTTGTTCCATCATCATTCAACCCATATCACCATGCCACAATATCACCCAGAACCATTGGATGTTTAAAAGGTAAGACCATTAGTTGTTTACATAAGTATACACCTTGGATAAACTACCAATGAAGTCCTTGATTTGTGCTCTAGAAAGAGTCACCATCTAACCCTATACATCCCTTGATTAACAACACAAAAAGTTCCATTAAGAGTAGGGTAAAACCCCATAATCGACTGTTCATTTAAAACAAGCCATCCATTGTCAGCTAGTAAGCTCCTTAAGTTGATCATATAAAGGAAACCATCTAAATCACATTATTAGGACCAACATATTACATTATCCATCATTCCACTTTATTGGAGGGATAAACATTATATCTTGACCATTGGGTCAAGTTCATATGTTAAAACCATCAATTACAATATAGGTTTGACCATTACATCAAGTGACCCAAGAAACCATTGGTCTAAGGCTTAATTGATGCTACAACTATATGATTAACTCACCATAGGCTTTAGAGACCTGATACACCATCATTAGTTACCATTAAGTCACCATAGGTTGTTATATCAGCACTATATTCATTAATCAACATCAAATATTAAGCTTATGTCATCATTAATTGATAATATCCGTAGGGTACTTAATGGTTGATCATTAAACTTCTAATTGATCTAAAACCTGACCTAAGGGGGTGACCATAGGTTTTCACCATCATATGACACCTTTGATCCCGACCATTAGTTGTCATGAAGACAACACCATAGGGTTGTTGTAATGGTACCATCATCGGGTCATGGGTTTATAAAAGAAATCAACTTAAAATCCTAAAATTAACCATTGATTGATAGGTGCTTAGAACCATAGGTTGTCAGACCAACCTGATCCAAGTCATATTATACCTTAGGAATAATTTACACATTATCAAAGGTTCATCTAGAATTGAAATCAGAATAGAGAACATTATAAAAATTGAAATCCAAGTCAAGTATAGCTTTTTAGTGCATGGATCGTCATTTAAAAGTAAGAACGTGAGCTAGAAAGCTTATGGCAAGCAATAAACGTGGAGCAAGTTATAAAACTTGCCTATAATTAGAAGATAAACTCCCAAACAGAAGAAAACATGAGCAAGTAGGGTAGGAAATCCAAGCATAAGTTGTGAACTCGTCCATCTAGCAACTTTCTTCATCAAATGAGCAAACCCTAAGCATAAGGAGCAAGAAAGGTAGGGTTTTAGAGCTTTAGAGCAATTTCTACCATGGAACAGCAAGGTTCCGACCTGGAGAAAGGTAGGAGGAAGGATGACAAAGAAATAAATGGAGGGAAGAAGGGGATTCTTACTTTTTTAGGTCAATATCACTAGAAGGAAGCTTTTCAAACCCTAAAAGGAAGTCAATTGCAACCCTAGATTCTTTTTCCAAGAAGACCCCCTCTTTCTTCTTACTTGGATAGGAAATTCGCAGAAGCATGGAGGGAGAATGAGGTTCATAGAAGGAGGGAAGTGGTGGAGAGAAAATGGTTCTTTTTGGTGCTTAGGGATAAGTATATGAAACTTTAAGATAAAGAAAAAGAAAAAGTTGAAGTTCTAGTATCTTTCCAAGTGTCCATGGCCTTAAACTATTAAGAATATACAAGAACACACACAAGCAGCTCACCCACCGTCTATAGAGACATTCTTATCCCTAGTTTCTTTAATTTCCAAGCAAAACAAATAATTCATTAGTTGATAGCTACTAAAGGTAGCTCATCCATGAAGGGGTAAACCCTAAAATACCCTTAGAGAAAACACCTTCAAACCAAGGATTAAATAGGTTCCCCATGGCTCAAAAATCTCAATAATGATGAGAGAATATCCAAGGAACATAATTAAAGTGATAAATTGCAAAGGAAACCTCTAAATTTTGTAAATTGCAGAAAAGTCCAAAATGGGCATAAAATTGCATAACTTGCTCAAACAGTGCCCAAATTGGACCAAATTTGAAACTTAAGCTTATCTTATGATTTCAAAGAATATCATAAGTTTATATTAGGGTTATAAGAATTAAATTATGATAATTAAGCTTATTCAACTCATTAAGTAAGTTTAGGGGCCTTACAGCCATGATGTTAATTAAGGTGCTGAAGTAATTCAGGATGTTAATAATGACGTAAGTATGTAGATGTTGCATATGTTGATTATTTGTGGTAAAATTAGTTTATTTTATAGAGTATGGCATGGTGTTTATGACACCTATGGAACCCTAACATGCATAAGAAAGTATATAGAGCCTTTTGAGGTATGGTAGGTTTATAGACTTGGTGGTAATATATGCATCATGTTTATTTTTAGGATATCTAAGGTGTGACTGAGACTTCAAAGTATAGTAGGGTTTCATCAACCGTAGAAGATCTATGAGGAGTTTCTCCAATAAAAGTAAGTGGATTCATGCACTCTGAGTAACAAGTATGGGTAAAGGGCTTTATATTCGCTTATATTTATGAAATTCAATTACAATGTTATCTATTACATGTTTTAATGAATACTTCCAAGTAAATTTATTATGAAATAGATTATGGTTTACACTATATCTTTCTCATATATAGATAGCATGTGCATGCTTTCAGGCCAATCTAATGTTTTATGTTATCATATTCAAGATCGATGTTAATTATATGATAGATGAATGATGATTGTTCCTTCCTAGATTATGATGCCTTTTTGTCATAAGATCTGTGTGAGCAATGAGCACTTGGGTGTGTAAGCTCTGTGTGAGAAATGAGCTCTTAGGAGCATAAGCTCTGTGTGAGCAAACTAAGGATGAAGGACAACATATTCAGCCCAAGATAATGATTAAGATAATTAAAGATGAAGTGATATGACATGACAAGAATTCAATATGTATCATGTTTAAATTTATGCTCTCTTAAAAGTATAGTATATTTTCAGCTCTTATAATGTTACTCGTTGCCACTTGCTCTAACGTGTTTTTCATTTTTCCTTGCATGATTGGGGGTGTGATTCCCATAGGTAAGAAGCAATAGCAAGACTAGAGTGATTTAAAGACCAACTCAGGGATTCAAGGAAAGTTTAACTTGGTGGAGCACCATCTACATGATCCAAGAAACCATGATAAAAGTGTACTCTTTCATATTATATGTTTAGATTTATTATGAATCTTGATCCACCAAAGTTTCTTTTTTAAGAATATGATGCGAATTTATTTCATACACAATTTGTAAATGTTCTTTTCTATCATTATTGTAATGTATATCACATTTGTGACAGTCCAAAAAAAAGGAATTAGCTTTCGCTCATGTTATAAAAGTTGGGATGTTACAATGTGGTATCAGAGCAATAATGTAGATGACCACCAGACAAATTTTCATACTCATGTTTGAAAGAATGAGTTGGAGATATTAGACTAGAATATTTCCTATTTGAGGAATAAGAAAGATCGAACACACTAGGGAAAGGTTGTATGAAGTTTAGCTTTCTCCATAGGAGTGTAATCTAAGATCTGAATTAGGATTATGCATCTAGCTACTTTGGGCTTTTTTTAACTCTATATTTTTGTTATCGCGCCCTCACTTTTTTCCACATGTTTGTGGTATGGACACAAGCTTATGAGATTTTTTAGATTGAATGTTATGTGCATAATTATATACTTATTATGTTGGTCTCGCTCTTTCTAGTACATATGGTATGGGACATGTATAATGTTAGGTGAGATAAATATGATAAGACATGTAACCTTCATATATATATCCAAGCGACATATCCCAGGAGGTGAGAGAAAAAAAAAGTTGTCATGAAAAGTCTTAGGTGGGTGGTCATTTACACCAAATTGCATAGTTTTAGACCCGTAGAATACATGTCAAGGTAAGTTGTCCAGAAATAGATTAGTGAGTTGAATATAAGGCGGAACTAGAACCCTAAGGTGGGTAGTCCTTTCCGATTTAGTCAAATTTCAAGGATGAAATTCCCAATAAGGTGGGTAGTATTATCACACCTGAATTCTTGGAACATGTCTAAGGATATGAGGAAGTTGACAAAAAAATTATTGGTTGAGATGCATGGACCCAAGTATAAATAGTTTTCACCTAAATTTGAGCCCATTTAAGTGTTAATGGAACCTAGTCATAAATTTTGTATTTTGACCATCTTATGATGATTATTTAGATGTAGATGAATTTAGGGTCGATATACAACTGAGGAAGGACTTCACTACAATCTAGCCAGTCTCAAAGTATGCTAATCTTCACATTTGAGTTTGATAATATATGATGGCCTTTTTCGATTCAGGTATTATATAGTGGAACCAATACAATTATACTCTCATGAATAAGGAGTAATCTGGGTATGTGAATAATATTGGAGTGTAAACCTTGGCAAATTGTACAGAGGTTGTGGAGCATGAAATGAAAGTATGGATATACCCCTCGGTCAATATAATATAGGGTGCGGCCTAGAGAGAATAGAGAAAGAATGCCTTTTTCTTAAACAAATTAAAGAAGCCGTGCTTGATCGTGTGTGGTTATATAATTTGTAATTTAATAAGAAGGAAATTTTGCTTTACGCTTTAGATGTGAAGAATAGAAGATATTTAATGAGAGGTTAAAGGAAAGAGTATTGTGACCATCCATCGCAAGTAGTCTTCTCATATCGAAAATTAAGTAGGAAGCCTAAGAGAGATTCCATTGGAATCCTTATCCGTCTAAATGACTCGGAAGCTTAGCTCCTAATTTAATACCTGGTGCATAAACTGTTCTAAATCGAAACACAGTTTCTCTTCTTTCCAAACTCAAACGCAGAAGACAATGAGAAGAAAGGTCGTAAGGTAAATCTTATAAATAAGGGGTGCTATTCCAAGAGACCAAAGACCGCCTCAAGGCGCTAGTAGTGATCAGGAAGCTGGAAAGAGTGATAGATACACATGGAGAAGAAGATGAGAACGGAATGGTTTTGTTGTCTGGGCAATGATCCTCCACACCCCCCCCCCCCCGCACACACACACACATTAATTACCTCATATATTCATCTCGGGGACAAGTACTTGGGCCATCCCTTGAAGGCGAGGCATCTGTGAAGGTATCGCTATTGCAGGAAGATTCGAGAGGACATGTATGGTTGGTTCCGAAGGCCTAGAAGTGCAAGAGGGAACCGTCAGAATTGATTCCATCGATAGTACTGTCCCTATCAGGCTGACCAGAGAATAGACGATATGGATTCAAGTAGTGAAAGTGATCAGTGTGAAGTCCTACTAGTCGTAAGCAATGGATTAAACCTTCCATCTAAGTTCCTTGGACCATGGAGGTCGGTGGACGCCACCGAAGTGGGAGTTCGGTGGCCCCTTTTCCTCCGTGTGAACAGAGCGACTGGATCCGGATCACAACCAAGGTGGATCCCAAAGAAGATCTGCAACACGAGTTTCTGCTAGGACGAAGGGTGTTGCGCGACATCCTCACAGCCGTTAAATCGTACCTTAATGGTTAAAATTGGTCGATAATAGGTAAAGTTCTTTAACTCTTATCTTTTTGTGTATGTATTCAATTACAACATATAAGGTATCGGTAGAAAGGTATTGAAGAGTAGAATTTACAAAGATATTATGTCAGAGGTGATTTAGATGTTAATTTGGTAAACGGTTTTATGGAAGGAAATATATGGGATGTTGATATTTTATGCAATATATTATGATAAGAATATCAAATTTTGATAAAATAAGTTTCTTTATTCTTTTCTTGGGGTCTACAATATAAATTTGAGTTCTGATCTTGTTAGTTTGATGAGTAGAATTTCTCGTATTGAGTCTATCTTTTGGGGTCGACATATTAATGTGAGGTATCCCATGATAGTATAAAAAAAGAAGTTTATATGAATTTATTTTTCAAGGTATGAATCAATAATATACTATTAAATTCGAATTTAGATGATGTTTGATATATAATCAGGATTTAATGTTAGAGAAGTTATGCCATGATGTTAATTAAGGTGCTTAAGAAATTTAGGATGTTATTAATGACGTTAGTGTGTAGAGGTTGCATGTGTTGATGATTTGTAGCAAAGTTAGTTTATTTTCTAGAGGATGGCATGGTGTTTATGACACCTAAGGAACCCTGACATGCATAAGAAAGTATATAGAGCCTTGTAGAACATGCTAGGGTTTCTATGCATGGTGGTAATATATGTGTCATGTTTGTTTTCAAGAAAGCTAAGGCGTGACTAAGACTTCACAGTGTAGTAGGGTTTCGTCAACCCTAGAAGATCTATAAGGAGTTTCTCCAATAAAAGTAAGTGGATTCATGCACTCTGAGTAACAAGTATAAGTAAAGGGTTTTATATTCGCTTATATTTATGAAATTCAATTACAATGGTATCTAGTACATGTTTTAATGAATACTTGTAAGAAAATTTATTATGAATCGGATTATGGTTTACACTATATCATTCTCATATATAGATAACATCTACATGCTTTCAGGTCAATCTAATGCTTTATGTTATCATGTTCAAGATCAATGTTAATTATATGATGGATGGATGATGATTGTTCCTTTTTAAGATTAAGACACCTTTTTGGCTTAAGCTCTATGTGAGCAATGAGCACTTGGGTGCATAAGCTCTGTGTGAGCAATGAGCTCTTGGGAGCATAAGCTCTATGTGAGAAATGAGCTCTTGAGAGCATAATCTCTATGTGAGCAATGTAAGGATGAAGGACAACATATTCATCCCAATATAATGATTAAGATAATTAAAGATGAAGTAATATGACATGATAAGATTTCAATATTAATTGTGTTTAAATTTATGCTCTCTCAAAAGTATAGTATATTTTCAGTTCTTATAATGTTACTCATTGTCACTTACTCTAACGTGTTTTTCATTTTGCCTTGGATGGTTGGGGGTGTGATGCCTACAGGTAATAAGAAATAGCAAGATGAGAGCAATCTAAAGACCAACTCAGGGATTCAAGGAGACTTTAACTTGGTGGAGTGACATCTAAATGATCCAAGAAATCATGATAAGAGTGTACTCTTTCAAATTATATGTTTAGATTTATTATGAATCTTGATGCACCAAAATTTATTTTCTAAGAATATGATGAGAATTTATTTCATACACAGTCTATAAAGATTCTTTTCTATTATTATTGTAATGTATATCTCATTTGTGACACTCCAAAAAAAAATTAGCTTCCGCTCATGTTAAAGAATTTGGGGTGTTACATAACCCTAAAAGGATAGAATGTGATGGGATGGTATGGGAACAAGACATGGAATCCCCTACCCCAACCTAATAAAAATAACTTGTCAAATGGGAAATACAATTCTAGTGTATGTAAATATGAAAACCTTGGTTAGAGAAATCCCAGGTTAGACTCTTCTAGGGAAGGATGAGTGATGTGACATAGAAACATGATGATGTTTGGAAATCCTTAACCTAAAACAATGTGAGGATAAAAATAATGATACTATGAAGTTGTAATTATCCCTATACAAGTGGTCCAGGAAAGATGCTCAAATGAAGCATGAAATAGCCCTATGTAGTGAAGAATCTCAAGTTAGGCTCAAATTATCCCTAGGTAGGGAAGACCCTTATGTTAGCCCTATGTAGGGCATATTTGATCCATGCGTTGGTACTATGGAGGGTCCATGGGGTCAGGAGATAGCCAGTTGTGTTTACCCAAGTCCCATGGGGTCAAGAGATTGGCCACCTTCATGAGCTCATGAGGCCCAAGGGGTAAATGTGAGAGGAACTCCATAAGCACTTAAGGACCACAAGGTCAAAGGGAGTATCAAATTCAAAGGTATCGATACCATGAGAGACCTTAAGGGAATGACTAAGGCTAATGATACATGGGATGGAGATATAATGAATACAAGAAGTTATATAATAATTTTTTGAAATAGAATATTAAGGGAAGTGTTCATAAGCTCAAGAGGTGAGAAAAGAACTACACCTGAGTTCATGAAATTCCAGGTAAAGTTAGTGGAATTAAAATGTATTCATGGTTAGTAGTCATTTATGAGAGTGACTGAACCTAAACTTTGAAATTATAGGGTGATATGGGGGTGCAATATCTCTACACACGGAATGGGGTGAATTTCGTATTTAGACTGCAACCAAATGCTTATTTCATTTTATTATGGGTGCAGAGATTGTGTAATCACATGTGATACATGAATTTGACATTCAACGTTGAACACCCTAAATTAAAATTAATGACACAAATTAGGGTTTTGAGGTGTTACCTCACCTTGGTACGAATTTAGTTGAATAATGATTATCCACTACGAGAAATTGAAATTTCCTAGTGATAATGTGATCTAGTGATATGATCTTGGGTTCAAAGTACCCATTGGGAAGTATTATCTTGTTGATGCAGGGTACGCCAACACCAGCCAATTTCTTACACCATATCGAAACGTTGCTTACCATATAGCAGAGTATCGGGGTAACAGAGGCTCATACACCAGCAAAAAAGAAATGTTCAACCACCGACATGCTCAACTACGTAACGTTGTTGAGAGAGCCTTTGGTGTGTTGAAGAAGAGGTTTTCCTACTTTCGTAAAGGAGCGACTTTTCCCGTGCAGTCTCAGTCTCATATTGTAATGGCTTGTTGTATCGTTCACAATTTTATCCGGCGCCAAAATGATGGTGATCCTATGATGGACGAAAACTTGGATGAGCCTCATACTACCACTGACATTTTGAACTAATTGAGTTCTCTCCAACAAAAGAGTCAGGCCGATGCTAGAGAGGGAGATGTTTTGCGTGAAACTGTTACCAATTCTATGTGGGCAAATTAGTGATTTATACATTTGTTTTCTAACTTGCAGACATTGAAACATGTTCTACAACATGTTTCACTTACTCCTTTTTCCAATTTATTTTTGAACCTTAACGGCCAACTTTTGTTCTCAAACTTTATTGTTGGCTACAATTTTGCCTACTTATAAACAATGTGAAATTATGTCTCATTAGGTTTTCTGTCTAGAAATGGACAATGACATGTCGTCGTGCCCATCTAGTCTGCAGTGCATCGTACGAGTGTACATTGATGCCACAGATGCGGCAAATGGACGGTTTGAAGACAACAATCCCCACAGGCCATATTTCACATGTGGTAGAGGTCTTGTACCAACCAGATGCCATATGAGGTTGCCCCCGCAGCAAGTACAACCTATAGTGGCTATGCTGACTGCAATTAGGGATGCAATGGTATCACAGCTCGCATATGCACGTAGCGAACGCAAGTTCTGGTCAGAACATTGTGACTTTATTTGTTCAACAAGAGCAGACACCGATAGGCTACAAGAAGAAATTTTAAGTATGCGGGAGAGGTGTCGATATCTTCGCCACCGACTTCAAATAACGAGCGATAATGACTCTTCAACAGAAGAAGATGGATACAATACGTCATAGATATACTATATTATGATATGTACAAATTAACTACACTTGTCTGTTGCAACAATTAGCTACTCCTGAACAAATGGTCTTCATATTATCTTTGAAAACTATGTCATGAACCCGACATTTTTTCTATTAATCGTCGATTTTGTTTTATTAGATGTCGATGACTCCATCTGAGGTTCCGAGGTGTGATTGTGGGCTAAATGCATCCTTACGGCTTAACATAGAGGATGCAGGGTTATATGACTTTGCCATTCTGAGCCAAGGTCGGGTGAAATGTATTACATATGCCCTACTCGTGAGGTGCGATAGTACATCAATAAATAATTGACTGCCCCGGTTGAGGCTCTGCTTTCTTTGCCATTAACTAGAACTTGGTACTACATTTTAGGGAAAAGATCGATGCAGATACTTCCATTGGGCAGTCGATCTCCCCCCAACAATTGATTCATTGAAAGCAGAGATTATGTTACTAACTATTGAGTGCAAGTCAGTGTGGGGTCAGGCGATGAACATGAAGGACTTCGTTGAAATTCATCACAACTATGATGAATTATACAGTAACAAAAAGTATGAGCATGAGGTTTTAGAACGCAACATTGCCAGTCTGGAGGAAGATTGTCGTCTGCTTTTGGACATCCCTTCACCTCAAATGACTCCATAATGTTGAATGGCAAATACATTTACATTGTCTTCTCTGTTTGAATGGCAAAAGTATGATGTTATGAACATCATACACTTGTTTAATTTAGGCACTTTTATAAACGTTGTATTACATTATAAGTGTTATGAATTTTTTCTTCATGTTGGTGAATGTTTTATTAATGATGTATGTTATTAATTGAAACTTTGCATAACGTTAGGTAAAACCAAATTAATACAATTAATTGTGATATACACCCTTACGTTTGAAAAATATATTTCTTACAGAATCTGTTATATGGATGGCCAACCACCGACACCGTCTTTTATCTGGTCTGCCGAGCTTGATATGGTTCTCAGGGGTTTGATGAGAACCCAATATCACGTGGGTAGATGTGTAAATGGAGTATACTCTACATAGGCATGGCACCAGTGGCGGAGCCACATGCAGGCAAGGGTAGGCCTATGCCCTACCTTAGTTTCTGAATTAGCATTAATTTACATTAACTAGATCGTCTATTTACATAATAAACTAGTTTCGTGCCCTACCTAATTGTGATATGTTGCTTTCCTTTGGACTGGTATATCAAGCAGTGCCCACCCTTCTCACATTTACTGGCTACGCCACTGCATGGCACCATTTCCTATACATAACAGGATGCCCTTACATTTTATTGGCTGAGTTGCAAATGCGATGGCAATACATCAAGAGAGAGTTTGTAAGAGACAATCTGTTCATATTGGGAGATTTATTACCTCCCCCACATTAGCCGTGCAACAAGGCATTGAACGCAACTTTTTGACGACGCGTCACACTTATTCACCAGGGATTTTTTTTGGCACTGACGATTGAAATAAACAAATGAACTTGTAACATATGTGTTAAATGTTTTAGTTGTGTTTTTGTGTCACAACATTTTACATGCTCTACTTATGTGTTACAATATTATATGTTGCTATCATAATGTGATCAAATTTCCTACTTCATTATTATGGTATTGCCACAGTTACTTTACGAATTCTATTATTTGTTCATACCATTGTTTTTATTAATTTTAGATGTCGACATCGCGTGAAAAGGTAAGGACAAGGGCAAAATTTGAAAAACTGTTGATGTCACCGAAACAAATTCAAAAATATGTTGAAGATAACCTTTTATGCACAAAATCATGTTGTAATCACACAAACGAGGAGGGAAAAATTGGGACCGATGATCAAGTCAAGGGCCGAGTCAGTCAGCATGTTCCTCATTTTCCATTGTTGTTTGATTGGCCAAAAGACGACATCAAACAACAAAACAAGTAGCCGGTGCAGGAACCATGCCCAGTGTCATGGGACGAGTACGATGAGGCCATAATGTTAGCCAATTTTAATCAAGATCCACATCCAACCATGTCCCCCCAAAGTGCCTTGTCAAAATCTTAGTTTTTGTTTGGCTGTTTATTGCTCCCATTTTTTGTTCTTCTCACCTGACGTAAATAATTATTTTATTATCAGTGATCGTTTATGTTTAACTAATGACAACAGTATAATTATTATCACTTGCTTTTACTGACGATAATGTAATTTGTTTATGTTATGAACAAAATATATTAGGCCAATTTCATATTTCATGTAGCTTGACTGTTACTGACGATAATGTAATTTGTTTAACTAATGATGACAATTAACTATGTTCAACATTACATATATATCACATGCAAATGTCATTCCAGACGACAGTAACGTTTCATTAATTTTTAATCACCACGTAAAAATTAGCATTATCATATCTTATTTGCACTATTCTAAATATACAAAATAACTACCACACAACACAAATAAAATAATTTTTTAATATATTCTAAACTTAGGTTGAAGTGGCATCACAAATACACATTCTGCGTACTTGTTCAAACAGTGCTGCAAGAACATGACAGAATAAGCAGATATTCACTACGCTGCCAAACAGAATCAGACTTGCAGCCAAACAGATCCAGACTGCACACAGACTCAAACCAGACCAGCTGACCAGAATCAGACTGCGTTGCCAAACAAAATCAGACTGCATCCTGACTACCCAGCACCGGAATCCAGACTAACCCCGACTAACTCAGTCCAGATTCTAAAATCTCAGTCATGTGTCAAACGCAGGCTTCGTGCTTTGAAAGATGTGGAGGGGGACAGAGACCATACCCATCACCCATACACCTCGCTCTAGAAGATGGTCTGCGTCACACTTGACATGATGTATGGGCAGATGTCGAAGAGGACACGACTAAACTCTAAATTGCACAAAATCTATGTCACCACCAACCGCTGAAGAAGTGGACCCTGATGCCCATGCTTCCTAGTGGGCAGGCAATGTGTCAAATAGCTGGTCTAGACTCCAGATACTCCTGCTCAAACCCGTCATAGTAGTTGGTATCATTGAGGTACTTGTGTTTAGCACGGTCGCACTTTTAATTGTATTTAATTCATTATGTGTGAAAGAAGTGTTTTTTACAAGAAGAAAACTGTTGTAGAAACTAATCCATGATTGACACCTTTATCAAAAAAAGTGCCCCATTAATCATCAAAGCATCTAGTCTTCGCATCCCACGCTATAACAAATCAATTAACTGTAAAGCTTGCACGATAATACTAGCTTAACCCGCATATAATGATTTATAATTTATTAATAACAAGTTTGTTGAGCTTTTTGATTGCACTTATGATGATACGAAGCATACAGTTTCTTGTTTTGTAAAAATAGACCACGAAGATGTTGTATTCCTAATGATGATAGAAAATATAAAATATGCATTCATTTAAAACATCATTTTTCAGATATGCCTAATATAATTAAACTCAAGGCAAGAAATTACGTTTAAGTGTATTGGTCTGTTAAAATTTGAGTTAAAAACATTTTCATAATCAAATATACATTCAGAGTATGATTCTCACGTGATTAGAAAGAAAATTTAGTAAACAAACTTCCGAATGTCACATCTATGAACCATATTTTATTTCTAGCTCGACATAAAAGCTAACAAAGTCACTAAAAAAGAGGTCGTTTAAATCAAACAAATAATTAAGAAAGGTTACTTTTTAAATGCATCCATAAATTGTAATCCCAGTACAAACTCCACATATATCTGATAAGGTTTGAGTAAAAAATAATTGGCTTTTAAGTAGATCAAATGACTATATCAAAAATGTTCAGTACTATGAAGGGGTGTTGCATGAAAAGTTAAATCAAGTTGCTTTGAAGCATTGTACGCAAGTACATCAAAGTGATACGAGATATGTTTCCTCTTGCACCTTTCAAAAGATTGTAGTTATCTTATTAAATATTGAGGTCTAATAAATCTTTGTCAATATGTTTAGACAAATATTTCAATTTTTTTATGTACATGATTACATGTTAGATGCATGTTAGCACATCTTATTCAGTGTAAGTCAAATAATGCGGGATGGACAAACTTGGAGGACGTAAAGGTAACTATATAAACCACAAATGATAAGCTTTTAAGGTACATAAACTTACATAGTTTTATGAATAGAGGCTATGTGGGCATTACCATTATTTGACACATCAACCAATACGCATCAGTTATTTTCCTGTGATGTAATTTGGTATTTACTCTTCGTTTCTTGAGTGACACAAATAATATACTTTCCAACAATATTTTTTCTAAAGCCAACAAAAACTATGGAGTTATTTTGTATGCTAATCACCACAATTTTGATCAAAAGAATAGTGTCTAGTATGGGCGGTCTTTAACTCACAAAATTTGTCTTCATAATCCATGCTTCTTTACCAGCCTTATTGGGGAATGTTAAAAAGTATTTTCTATGGTCAAGCAGTCAAATATAAATTAACATCAACGGAAATATAGAGGGCAAGTGATACCATTTGTACACTCCATTGATCACCAAAAAACACTCAAATCTAAGGTCACAATATTTTAGACCTATTAATATTATTTCATTATTATAAGATATACACAAGGCTCAAAACGCAATCGAAAAAATACCACTTATACACAATATTATTTTGTAGTTAAATCAAAGTATTAAAGACAAGGGGTACTATATATAGTTAAAACAAAGAAAAACTCTAAAGAATACTTTAATAAAACATGTTTTTTAGTATCATAAATTAAAAAAACTTTTGATTTCATCAAATGAGTTGTTGCCCATGACATTCATGGGGACTGGATGTCATAAGAAAATGAGTGATATTGATGGATGCTTGCATCATTGATACAAGGATTTCTCTAAAAATCAATCAGGGTGCTCATAACTTCTTTAATAACAAGAACTTGCTCTAAAATGTAATACACTATGATCTTGGGAACCTATTGCCTAAGTCATATACTAGAGTTTGTAAACTCAAATGGGATGATAGATACTTACAATTAAATCTCTTATCTATGCGGACTGCTGAAAGTATATCTATCTTCCCTAGCACAAAATTTTATTGGGCTTACAATGACTTTGAGATTGTTGAACTATATAAAAATAGAAATTTTACTATGAAAATCATGTTTACTCTATCGTAAAGTGCAAGGAACTAGGAATATGAACTCTTCTATAATTTAACCAAGAACCCTTACTGATCAAATATCTACAACCACCACTTTCACCACACACTTTATCTACAATGGCATGTGATCGGTGATATAAAGGAGGGAAGTTGGATCACTCAAATTGAAGTATAGGAACATATCTAGTGAGAGAATATACTCATCTCAATTCATCAATTTCCTTGCCCCAATGCTAGATCCAACACACTTCACATTTGAAAATAGAGGCCCACATGCTGCATGTACATATGCAATGTCATCCATTCATTTTGTCATGAATTTTAGGTTGTCATAAACATGCAAGTATCATAAATTACATAATTCACTACCACCAAAATTACAAATATTCTCTGACTGCGTTGCAAACCACCAAAAGTCATCTTTTGAGGCTGCTCTCTCATGCACCCTCTTGATCTAAAGCACAGATTATCTAGTTTTGTTACAAACATGTGATGTCGTCTATTGGCAAGAAAAATGTGTTTGCAGAGTAAGAGAATCAAACCCAATGAAAAGGATTACTGCTAGATTTCTTATGTGAGGTAGTAAGAGATAAAATATCATGAAAGAAAACATGTTATTCAACATTCTAACCACATTATGGTAACTATCATATCATTAGTGATAGTGACAACCATGGATATTTATAGCATTAAAAAGATATATCCACATGTACATATATAACTATCTAAAAATACATACAAGAAAAAGATAGACCATGTGCCATATTTGACAACTAAATTAGTCAGAGGCTTAAACAAAAAGCAACTGCTAAAGTCCCATCTTCATAAGGAGGATAGGGAGGTTGGATCCACATGTCTTCATCCGACAGCAATGTCATGGCGTATGTGCTTAAGCAACACATGGATGACAATGTCTGGACAACTAAGTTGTGGAAGGTGGCCATCAGATGGCATAACCTCGACGATGGACTCAGCACCAATGTGTCGGTGCATGTACTCAGACACAACAACGGGGACAGCTAGATCCTTAGTGCTTTGCAAAATGTGGCAGGGGACAGAGACCATGCCTAATACCCCACGCACATCACTCTGGAAGATTGTTTGGGCCACACTTAGTGCAATGTCTGGGCGAATGTTGAAGAGGGTGCGGCTGAACTCCTGGACTGCCATAGAATCCATGTCACCACCAACCGCTAGTGGAGCAAACCCTGATACCCATGCTTTATAGTTGGCACGCATGGCATCAAATAGTTGATCGAGATCCTCCTGCTCAAACCCACCATAGTAGTTTGTGTCATTAAGGTACCTGCATTTGGCATAGTCTCACTTTTCAGTTGCCCTCATCTTATTATATGTCAAATAAAATTACTATAAAAGGAATGTTGCATATTATATCCCTATTTTGTGCCTTTACCTACCAAAACCATGTTAATTATAAAAAAAGATTTTGGTCTTTGTTTCTAGGATATTAGCAATCAATTAACTTTAAAACTTATACGATAAAATTATTTAGCCAATAAAAAGTTTACTAACAACAAATTCATTGAACTTTTGATTGCATTTATTGTTGTATGAAGCACAAAAATATTTTCAGATAATATAGACCATGAGAAACAGTTGTATCCCTAGTCATGATGAAAAAACTACAAGATACTTCCTTATGAAGAACTTTTATCCATCATGAAAACATATGCCTAATACAATTAAATTCAAACTAAGAAAAATATTGTGAATGTTGTATTGCTTTTGCTAATTCTGGAGTTAAAAATGTTTCCATAGTTAATCGATATTCATAATATGATCTTCATATGATCAGTAATAAATTTTTAGTAAATAAACTATCACATGTAACAGCTAAAAAAACATACAATTCCTAATTCTACTCAAGTTGCTAAAAAAGATGACGGTTGAATGGAACAAATATCCAAGAAGGGCTAACTTTCAAATCCATTAACACATTCTGATTAAACTTGACCCAGTGAACCCCTTGAAGATCCTACACATATTCATAAAGATTTAAGTAAAAATTGACTAGCTTTTAAGAAGGTTAAGAAAAAATATAAAATGTTTGATCCTAATGAGGGATATCACATAAAAATTTGCACCAAAGGATTGTGAAGCAACGCCATGTATGTAAGCACACCGAAGTGTCATTGTACCTCTTTTATCCTTTAAAAGTCTATAGTTACCTTATTAAATATTGAGGTCAAGTATATCCTTGTCAGCTTTTAGGCAAAAAAATCTTATTCCCTTTCATGTACATACTTGTGTAATGGATGTATCTTAAACACACCTTATTCACTCTAAGCCAAAGGTTCGAGGATGGACAAACTTGAAGGATGGAAGGGTGGTTAAATAATCAATAAATGGGCATGCTTATAAGGTACATAAGCTTAATTGTTGATAAGAATATAGGCTATATGAGCATTGCCATATTTGGGACGACTCTACCAATCCTCATCAGTTGTTTGCATGTACAAATAATTTTGGATTCAATTCATACTTCTTGAGGTGATGCCATAAATATTCTTTTTGCCAATATTTCCCTAGAACCAATGACAACTATAGAGATCATGCACGTGAATCACTACATTTTTTATCAAAATAATAATGGATGGCACAAAGGGTCTTTAACTCACATTATTTAGCTTGATACCCCATACTCATTTATCAACAATGTTAGGGAATGTTGAAGAATTAAAAAATAACAAGTTTGAGGGGCCATAACTAGCGGACGGGATGTGGGAGTGTATGGTAGATGTTATGAAGAGAGGGAGAAAGTAACGGGTGCTTGGGTGAGTTTTTGTTGCAACTGAGGGAAATATATTTCTTCGAAGTATTCAATTTCGGGGAGAAGATCTTGATGAAGAATGAGGGGATGGCACACCGTTTAGGGGAACAATCTTTTTAAATTTTGGGTGTAAAAGATTAAATCATAATCTAGTGTTTGGAATAAATTAGTGGAGGAGGATAGGTGGGTTAGCCCACACATAAGGTTTTGGTAGTTCCTGAGTGAGCCCTGGGATCATTATCTAGGGTTTGGATCTCATACTCTAATTGATACCAGCTGATGCAAATCATGTGAAAATGAATTCCATCCATCTAATTCAACTTGTACGACAATAATTCCATGAATGAGATTGTACTAATAACTCGTAGGAAGCCATAATCAGCTTATATCATCTAATGATCCGACATAAATAGGATTTACACAACTAAGTTTGAGAACTTACAAATAATTCCATAAATATTACATGTACACAATTTAATTGTACAAAGTTTTCAAATACACAAAAATCCATCAGCCTAGGAGGCTTGCAAATAATCTCAACTAGCAATTTAATCCTATGTAAATGTATAAATAGGCTAAACAGATTTATTGATGTCTTATGTCCTACATTACATATGCAATAGCCATTTTTAAAATATATTTTAGAATTTTCTAATAGCATTAAAAATATTATATACATAACACAACATACATTCGTAAAAATGATTATAATTCTGGTCATAAGTAATTTGAAATCAAATACAATCCATACATATGATGTAGGACAATTGTGGTCTTTGACAACATCATTGAGATGATAGGTTCCCTATGGTTGGGGTCATTTAATATTTTCTAATTTTGTGTTTATTTAAGTGGTTGTACTTATTGTTGCATCCTCTGCCCCAAGTTATGTAGTGGTAAGCTTCTTGACATCACAAAAGGACATCCTCCAGAGTTAAAGTGTAGATAATATATTCATATTCAATAGATAAGATGATTTTTAGTTAAAAGCAGACTTTCATCATTGGTTTCCATGTTCGCAAAACTTCACAAGTCATATACCATAACAATATTTATATTGTTGTATTCTTAGAGTTTTCTTATAGAAACATAATTTTCCTAAAGCAGACGAAAATGAACGATTTTACAAAAGCTAATGTCTAGATTGTAAAAAGAAACATGATAAAAGATAACAGCGTGCTAACCCATATATCAAGGAGCGTGCTAACCCATATATCAAGGAGCAATATTCAATTCTTATTCGTAATTGCGCTCAATTCTTTTACTCGTGTTACTGTTGTATACTTCTCCCAACTATACCATCACCAAATAATTCTCCAAATTAGAAAAAGATCTTCTATGGGAGGCAGAGTGGGAAGTAAAATGGGAGGCACTTTGTTGTTATGTGTGTATAACAATAAAAAAAAATATTTCCTCATTTTTGTTGGTACACACGCATAACAACAAAATGTTTCCTATTTTACCTCTTATTCTGTCTTTATATATCATTTTCCATGAAAGATAAATCTGACATGTTCGTAGATTGTAATCGATGTCATCAGCAATGAACAAGTGAATTACAGACTGGACATTGGGAATAGTCAAATAGAGCAGGCTGATGAAACCAATTACTGTAGGCTTTATTACCTCGGCGAGGCTGAGAGCAGCACGAGCTTGGAGAAGAGATCTGGCCTGGATACGGACGCAAGGACCCCAATCATGCCGGAGACAGAGTGGCCGACGTAGATACAGGACGACACCTGCAGCTCCTCGAGGATGGCGAGGAGGTCGTAGGCGTAGCCTTCGAGCGTCTCGTACCTATCGAAGTCGAAGTAGTCCGGGTTGGTCGGGCCGGAGCCCATGTTGTCGAAGACAATGATGCGGTAATTCCCGGCCTCCCCTCCTCCTTCTCCGGCCAAGAGGTGCGGCACGAGGTGCTTCCACACCGACTGGTCTGTCCCAAACCCGTGCGCCAGCACGATCGCCTGCGGGCCGTCCCCCATCACTCGGACGTTGTGGGCGTCGGTCAGGATCCCCATAGTCGTCGGCGGTAGTGGCACACAGAAGTGAGTACGAATTCGACACTGGGGGAAGAGGACGAGGTGGGATGGACACCAGCCTTGCGCCCCCCTTTCTGCCCCTGTACTTCTTCTTCCCCTAATTCGTCGTCTTCGGATCCCTGAACATGGACAATAGACTTCGTTTTCTTCTTACTTTACTCTTTCTTTGTTCTCTTGTCATTTTATTACACCCCAACAACCTTTTGGAGATGGGAGAGGCAAGCCCGCCCTTTCCTTTTTTTATATTTACGGTTCCTTTCCTGTTCCCCCCTCAATTATGTTCAGTCACGGACGCCGCTTTCGTCCCTACGTCGTGGATCCATTCCCTCCCGCACACTGTGCCGCTGGTTTATGTTCCGTTGATAAGGCTGACCCCCACTTGGGTGTTTCTGGTCTCCTGAGGGGCGGTGCTTATCATGTGAATGGGCAAAGCTTCAATAAATAAATTGGCTTTTCTAGTTCACTAGTTGAGACTTGAAAATAACGGTATGTTTGTCTTTACATATGAACCTATCATGTCATTTCACAAACTTGCCTAATATCTCCTCGTAGTTAGTGTTGTTGCTGCTCGTGGAGGTATCTTGTCATTGCTGCTATATTTAACACATCGGTACATGAACGTGATTCGAACAAGTGCATGCATGAACTCTGCCTCCAAGATCCACCAACCTGCTTCAAACACTCAAATCGAACAAGTTCTAGCTCTAACTCTACAATAGATGGTGTAAAGAAGAGATTTTAGGTAAGAAATTTTTTTCTACCATAGAACATGGAGAACTTTATCCAAAAGGGTTGAGAGGAGCGAAAATTGTAGAACATGTCAAATCATGAGAAGAAAGGCACATGGATTCAAGCCCTACTTGCTTAGGAAGATTATTTCTAGCTTTTATGTTCAAAAATCTTGCCAAAACACAAGCATATGAGAGCATTATCTCCTAGATCCTTTACTTTCAGCTGCAGTATGTTCTCTCTTCTCTCTAAAATAAAGTAAGCGAGCTTTTAAGGTCGTAGGGAACCCATACATATAAGGTGGTTCAAGCAAATATTATAAAACAATTTAAAATGACCATTTTTCAACACTACTACAGAAATGGCTTATAAAGTCACTTTTCAAGGTGTCGGTTGTATAAATAAATCGACACCTAAACTCTACAGTGTCGGTTGATAACATAAACCGACATCCAATCTATGAAGGGAGACCAGACACGGGTACCGCTTTTATTAAGTGTCGGTTACTTATCAAAAACCGACACCTAAAATTAACCGCCAAATCCAAAATGTCCAGCGAAAATTTACCTTTTGGTCGTCGGTTTTTTTACATTGACCGACGCTTATGAGTTTTCCCGCGCTGCCCGTGGGAAATTTTTCACACCCTTTAATCGTCGGTTTAAGGAAGACACTGACGACTATGGTCAGAATAGGTGTCGGTTTTAGTGAGAACCGACACCTTATTTTTATGTGTCGGTTTGTATTGAAGAACTGACGCCTATGGTACAGCTAATAGCCCCGCGCGAAGCCGATTGTTCCCCTTTCTCTGTTTCATCGCCTCGCAAAAATAGGTCTGGCGATTTGCTGACCGGCGCCGCTGCTCCGTGCTCTGCCGCCCGCCGCTGCTCTGTGCTCCGCCGGCACGCCGCTCCCTGCCCTCCGTGCTCACCGGCGGCCCTCTGTGCTCTCTGTGCTCACCGGCGCTTTCCCTCTCTTCTCGTCGGCCCTCTGTGCTCATCGGCGGCCGTGCTCGTCGGAAGGCCCTCTCCCTCTCTGGTCTCTGGTCGCCGGCGCTCCGTGCTCGTCGGCCCTCCGTGCTCCAGGCCAGGTACTGCCTTCTTCCTCCTTCCTTCCTCTGCCTAGGCGGCTGCTTGGGCGGTGCCAATGCACGCCCAGGCTACTGTTGGGCATTTTTTTAAAGTTATTTACTTATTGGTAACTTGATAAATAACTCATATACACTGATCTATGGCAATGCCTTATTTGATCACTCTTTATATTAGAGCTGCAAGCCTGTAACATTAAGTAATTTTTGAAAGTAAAATAATTATTGACTGTAATATATTGAACTTATATACAATACATGTTCTATGATAAGCCTTAGTTAATTTAATATGCATACTTTGTATGTAAGACATAGTAATCGGGTACTGCTGTATATCCAAGTAAATTACATGTAACTAATCATGACATAAATTTTAGAATGCATACTTTGGTTAAATGTACTGCTGTAATTTTTGATCAAGTGATGATATGTAAATGTAGCAATAAGTTAGTAAGGTATCAATGATAAGTCTGCTGTAATGTGATGCAAAATAGTTATTGTATCATGCATATCTTAATACTTTTTTGTTTTATAGTTGTATAGGGTGTTTTATGTGTGACAAGTCTATTGTTTAATAGTTTAGCTATAATCATTGTTTTATAGTTGTGTTATAAAGTATTTGGGTGTTTAGTATGGTTATTTAGGGTGTTCAGATATGTATAAAGGTTCCAAAAAGTATAGTATATATATGCATACATGTGCATTTTTTTATAAAATTGTATAGAAAATCAAAACCCGCTCTTGGTGAGAATCCTAATCACCCTTCTTGCTTAATGATGAACTGTAATGCACACATGTGACATGCTTTGAATGTAAATGATGAACTTTTCCCTAAATTGTCAATCATGCTTTTAAAGACATCAATAATCACCCTAACTTGAAGAACTAGGATTTTAGGTATAAGAATGACAACACATTATTTGTTGGCCTAGAAACCCGTCCAAGATTTACTCATTAGGAGTAAATCTTGGATAGTCCCCAGTTTGGGACTGTTCTTGAACACCTAATCTCGCTTAGGATGTAAGTGTATAATTTGTATTGGGTTTTCAAGAAAATTTCGGCAGCATTTCCCCGTTTGTTCTCTAAGTACATATGTACTTGGAGAACAGTGGGGAAATGCTGCCAAAATTTTCTTTAAAACCCAATACACATTATACACTTACTAGTGAGATTAGGGGTTCAAGAATGGGATAGGTGGTACACATTTATTATATATAATAATGACATCACATGTATTTGTTAACCCTAGACCCTAATCTTGTTGTAATATATACTTGTTTTCTCTTTGATCATAGAATGGATAGATCATGGATGTCCATTCGCAATCGCTGCACCCCAGAGTTTATTTCTGGTCTTGACCAATTTATTAGATTTGCCGAGGAACATAGGAAACAACCTGGAGATAGGTTCTACTGTCCATGTAGGCATTGCGGTAACAACTTGAAAGTCAACACTGGTGACGAAATCAAAAGTCATGTCATGTGCAACGGGATTATACAAGGCTATACAGAATGGCACTGGCATGGAGAGATTTCAAACCCGAAACCAGTGGATGTCGATAGCAGTGCTTGTGTGGAAGAAGAAATTGCCTACGATGACGTAGATGTGAATGAACCAGTTCCAGTAGACATCGTTGATGCGATGTTGGATAGTTGTGGGGTAGAGCACACCGATCCACCTCCCATTTTTAGAAACATTGTGCATGATGTTGAGATACTGTTATACACAGGTTGTACTAAGTTTACGAAGCTTAGCGCTGTGTTGAGATTGTATAAGCTGAAAGCTAACAATAGATGGAGCGACAAAAGCTTCACGTCATTGTTGTCTTTGTTGAAAGAAATGCTTCCTGAAGGAAACGAGCTGCCAATCTCAACATACCAGGTAAAGAAATTGTTGTGCCCAATGGGAATGGATGCCAAGAAGATACATGCATGCCCGAATGATTGTGTATTATTTCAAAAGGACTATGCGGATTTGAAAGATTGTCCAAAATGTGGTGCGTCACGGTATAAATTGACGACTTCGGGGGAGTCCAAAACTGGTTCTCCTGCCAAGGTGATGTGGTATCTACCTATAATATCACAGTTTCAACGCTTGTTTGCCAATCTGATAGATGCAAAGAATTTTAAAAATATATCAGGGTGAGGACATCAATGCGCCGCCTCACAATGTAAGTTTTAAAAATATATCATATATTTATATCTATATGTCCATTTATAGTTATATCTTATAAATGTGTTTATTTTGTCAAATTTTAGGTTGATGATGCACATGTACCATCTGAAGCACTTGAGGCACTTGATCAGCAACACCAAAAAGTTGACAACAGAAGGGGCATCACTATGATGAAGAAGTTAATAGCGCAAAAGGGCAATGGACCCAAACTTGTTGTGGATTTTGATAATGCAGGAAATGCATATGGTGTGAATCACAATTCATTTGTTTCATATCTTGGGTATGTTACTCGTAGCCATTGCGGTTGTAAGATAGATTCTTGGCATAAGGTTTCTAAGGAGAAGAAAGACATAATATGGAAGGATTTATGTGTGAGTTATTATTAATTTGCAATTCTATTTTGTAGATTACTGGATAAAGAAGAATGGGACGCGTTTGTTGCTTCAAGACAAACTGATGAATTCAAGGTATTAGGCGTCAGTCCCAATCTCATTAATATATGTTGTATTCACTTATTCAAGATTAACATTTATTGTTACTAACCAAATCATTAATGTGCATACTAACTAGGCCCTCAGTGAGGAACAAAGATCAAGGCGTGCACTGAATGTGCATGACCACACAATGGGTCCAAAGGGGTATGCAGCCATTCGCCAAAGACTAGAGTCTGAGGCTACTGCTCAGTCTACTGCTACTCAGGAGTCCTCCACTATAGGTAGCACACCTCTGCCTCGCCATGATGTCTGGATAGCTGGGAGGCAAAATAAGAAGGGAGAAATAAGGAAGCCCGCAATTGCTGAGGCGGCTGCAAAAATGGTAAAATACAACTCTTACAACAATCGTTCGAATATTGATTATTTGTGGTGTTTACTTAATTACAAATTTTTGTTTTGGCGATTAGCGGGAGCTGCACGAGCTGAGAAAACAAGGCAAGTTCATCCCTGAGGGCACAAGGGATGAATTGACAGTTGCTCTGGGTAACCCAGAGCATCCTGGACGTGTTAGGGCTGCAGGCGCTGGTGTGGGTATCAAAGCTTTTTTTGGGCCATCCCAACGCAAACATGTCCCAAAAGTGGGACTTTCACAAGAGGAGGTAACATATTCTTTCTTTATAATGTTACTATAAAAGAGAATTCAATAATTAGAAGCTAACGTTTCTTTTATCCATGTATAGGTAGACAAGCTAGTTGATAGGAAACTAGAAGAAGTAATGAAATAGTGGTAGGCATCTCAGACTGCCACTTACCAGACAGTACCTATGGCGTCTCGCACTACTCCTACTGCAGAGGTTGGGAGTAATCATGTAGACCCACCACCTAGCACATCCGATGTAAGTATTTTTATGACATAGTAACTAGTTTTTTAATTCAAGATGATATGTTTTCAAGATGATATGTATATATGTATATAACATTCTTTACACAAAAATTTGTAGGGGTTGAAGCCATGCCGTCTAAAAGTTAATGAATATGTCGTTGCAGAGGCGTCGGCTTACCCATCCCTACCAGGGGAAATGTTTCACGGGTCTCCATTACCAGCTGGTTGGATTCGTGTGAGCCTGGTACATATATTCCCCAAGTGGATGGATCTTCCATTGCCATATGCCCACCCAGATTGTGAAACGCTTGGTGAGGCAGAAGACGGAGTGATATTGTGGCTAAAAGTGGATGTCCTCTTTACTGAAATTATATGGTAAATTTACATTACGTTAAATTGTTAGTGTGTGTATATGATGTCAGTTGATCTGAAATTATTATATATATACAGGTTAAAAAGAAGACACCCACAACATCTAGGCCTCCACTTCCACCTCCTACATTATCCAGTTGGGTTCCACAGGACCTAACTGTCCCGTTAGGTCCTAACTGTAGGGGTATGGCAATATGGTTAGGCGAACATGATATAAATTGCCCTATAACTGTTTCTATAGATGCAGATGTTGCAGGTCAATCATACGAAAGCAAACTATTTATACAAGATATTTTGGAGTTGTTTCGATATGATTGGCTGAATACATCTGTGATAGAGCTATGGATAAGGTGAGATATTCTTTATACATCCATATACCTTGTGTAGGATCTGGTGATCTAGTTTCTTATTTATTAATACATACGTAATACATGTTTTGCAGCTACTTAGACAAGATATGTGCAGATTTTGCATTCGAACATGTAGGATTTTTGATTCCATCTTTGATTAGTCTAGTAGCTAAAGACCCTCCGTCAGTTCAACAATATTGTTGTGAGGCTTTTTCAATTTTTGCTCAAAAAAAGAAGACGATGATAATGGCTCCATTCAATGTAGAGTAAGTTTACTTTGCTTATTATAATTTAGACTTAAGAAAATTACATTTTTATTGTGGATTTTGAGTTATTAATTTTTAAGTTTTTTACCTCTAGTGGTATGCATTGGGAGTTACTGGTTATTGTCCCCGAGACGTTCACTGTATATTATCTAGATCCTAAGGGGAGTGAATTGAATACAAAATATGGACACATAATGAAAATGGCATTATTCCGGTGAGAAATATTTCATTTTCATATCCGTTAACATATGTTATTACATTACTATTTAATTATGCAATGTACTGTGTTACATTAACATGTAGGGGTTTTGATGAGTTCAAAAAGGCTGGAGGAAAGGTCCCCACGAAAAAGAACCAGCCAATAATTTGGAAGAACGTGAAAGTAAGTTCCTGAGTGCAATATATGTATATATTATTTATGTGAACAGTGCTTAATTAGTTGTATTTTTTAATATTTTGTATGTTTGAATTTATAGTGTGCTACACAAGACAACGGATGGGCATGTGGATACTATGTGATGCGATTTATGCACATGATTATCAAATATGCCGCAATGGACATCGATTGTATTGATGAGGTATTATATAGTCTCATTAGATATATAATATGAAATATATCAATCTTATTTATAGCTCATTAATTATATATATACATCATTCTCTTTACAGGTGTTTAAAACTGACCATACTACAGGAACGGCCTTACTAGATGTACATGCTCCCTATACGACGGGAGAATTAAATGAAGTAAGAGAAGAATGGGAAACAGCCATACAAGTAGTGGGGGATTTAAGATATAATTGGGATGTTGATAGCAAATAATGACTAAAGAATGATATTTTGTAAATGAATTTCTGAATTATAATATATGTGAATGTTTCTACATGTTTGGATGTTTCTACATGTCTCTGAGTGAAAATGAATGAAATTGTTGGTTGCTATATGAATGTTTCTATATGTGTGAATGTGAAAATGAATGGAACTACAGATTGCTAGCTACATGAATGTTTCTAAATGTGTGAAAATCAAATGGAACTGCAGGTTGCATTGCTAAATGTGTGAATATTTTTGTTGTTAATTTTGCAGGTTTGTGGCCTGTTGTTGGCTGATATCAATGGATGTCGTAAAACTTGTAGTTCATAACTGAATTGCGATTTCTCATCCTGCGACCAGCCATACAGCAGGTCTGTAGACTGACAGAAAAAAAAACAAAAAATAGGCGTCGGTTATTTGTATAAAACTGACACACATAGTTACAGTGTCGGTTTTATATAAATAACCGTCTTCTATTTCCTGTGGCGCGAAGGCATATGGCGTCGGTTTCTTATCTAATAACTGACGCTGATAGTGCCCAAGATGGCGCCCTTCTGTGGCGCGAAGGCATATGGTGTCGGTTTCTTATCTAATAACCGACGCTGATAGTGCCCAAGATGGCGCCCTTTCTGTGGCGCGAAGGTATATGGCGTCGGTTTCTTATCTAATAACCGACGCCTATAGTGCCCTGCTAGCGTGTTTTCGGTGGCGCGCGAAGGGAAACCGACGCGTAACGACTGGGCTTTTAGCGTCGCCCACATAGGTGTCGCTTAGAAACCGACACTAAAGGCCTTAAATAACCGACACTAAAGGTCGGTTATGTACTAGTGCAACAATTAAACATGTTGCTTCAACGTAAAACTATCAACTTTTGTTTCAATACATCCTCCATTAACCCAAAAATATGGTCGATTCACTAAATAACTAACATGGGCAATTTACATGACGGTCCTCAACAATTGTCTTATTGGAAAAAGAGCATGCAAGGAATAAAATAGTTTGAAAATTTGCATTAAAAGAGTGGGATGTTACAATTCTACCCACCTTAAATAAATTTTGTCCTCGAAATTTCCTAGAGTTTCTACCCACCTTAAGGATTTCACATAAACTTGCAAATTTTCCATCAAAATTTTATTATAAAAGAAGCATACATAAACAAAGCATTATGATTCAACATAAATTACTTAACTACCCTTCCTAAGTCTCATACTTCTCCTTCACATTACACCTAACTCATTACACTTAGGGAATCTATCTCTCACTTACCATGACTACATCTTCATACTTGTCTAACCTTAGGTCATATATCCTTCATCTCTTTATATGTGGTGATCAAGCACATATTTAGAAATGTTGGATCTTTTTATGCTACATCTCACCAACTTATTTGCACATGTATCCCATACCACACACACAATTGGGTGGCCCTTACCATTGAGACAAGGAGAAACATGTCATCATCTAGGGTTTGGTTTCAACTACATAAGCATGCTAACATGTGCTTCTCTAATGAGGTGAGGGCTCTATTCATCTTTAGGGTTCTCTAGACATACTAGAATACATAATCATGTTCTCTACTTCTATTTATTCATCCTAGGGTGACTTGCATGAATTCTTATTGTTGCCTTAGTGGCCATCTATTTCTTGCTCTGATACCATTAATGTAACACCCCTCCCTAGGATTTCATACGTAACCAGCGGAAGCACAGCCTAATCCCCAACATTATCCATAATGTGGGATACTTGGCATTTCATAGAGGGTTGTCACATACATGATCTCATATCAAGGAATAAATGACACTTGGCATTATTGAAACATAGATTCATACATAAGTTCTTCTTGGAAAGAAAACTACATCATGATTCTAAAGGTATGCTAAACATAAACTAGATAACATGTAAAAGATAGTATCTCCATAGATGGACGTCCCACCAGGCAACAACTTCTTATATTCTTAAAACTCCTTAAGTTGATTCCTTCCCTTTAGCTCCAACTTCTGCGGACATCTCGTCCCCAGCCATGCAAAATAAAAGCATTCATGGTAAGTAAGCAGCATTGGCATATTATAAGACATAAAAATAACATATAAGATGATTTGACATAAACATGAACATGCATTAAAATTAATCATTTCTTGGCATCTTTTACATAAAGAATTTGACAAGAAGTATATGCTCCTCTTTGAATGCCCCATAAGGAGTCCATAATGCTCACAAAGCCCATAATTGCTCGGAAAGCTCATAATGCTCGGAAAGCCCATAACAAGGTGCATATAAATATAAATCAAATTCCCTTAACCATGATCTTTCTTAGACTTAATTATCTTCTTAATGACTTAGACTTGATCTTAATGGGATTACTCCCTCTTGAACATAGTTGGGATTTCTCCCCATGAACCATAATGGGAATTTCTTCACTCTTAAGCATGAATGGGAATTGCTTCCCTCTTAATCTTGGTTTCATGTACCTTAATCATAATTCATAACATTAATGTGATTTCTACATTTAGACTTAAATTATAGCAATCAACATCCAATAACCATATACTTGAAGAAAATATGCATTAATCATGACTTTAACATTAAGTGCTTAACATAAATCATAAACATTCAATAAAACAATTATTATCTATGCCAAGGGCATGGTCCGCTTACCTTGAGATAAATCACCTAAGTCAAACCCAGTTTGACTGATTGGATTCTCTTAAACACCACATGTACGATTGAGCCACAGTGGGCGGAGGTGGCCAGGCGAAGCAGCGAACGTCGGCGATGGAGGCTGTGTAGGTCGGGGCTGCTAAGGGAGCCGGAGGAGAAATTGAGCGGGGGGAGAGTCGCTTGGGGGCCGGCGGTGCTCTCGGAATATCTAGATGGAGGCAAGAGAGATCGGAGAGGTGTCTATGAAAAATGGCAGCGAGCCCTAATATTGGGCGTTTGCCCTACAGAGCTCGATAGGGGGCGAGCTGGGGCTCGTTCGGATTGGGGAGACAAGTTTGATGCGTTGGTGAAGAAATGATGCAAAACAGTTGAGAATCGAAGGAGATTGAAGTCAAGCATTCAAGGCGCTGGAAAACGGACATTGTTCGCGTGAAGAGCGGAGGTAGAAGAAAATAGGAGCACCGTTGGATCTTGATCCAACGGTCGCTGCTACATGTGACTCGATAACCCGAGAAAGTAACGCGTGACAGAAACATTAAAAGTGAACCATAGCTTAAATTAGGCGTATGAATGCAATTCCATTTAAATAAATGGGCACACTACATTAACATCTTCTTTAATTGCTTAGAGGGTCCAAACATGGGTCAAAGGAGCCCAAATTTTGACCATAGGTGCATTAGGGGGTCTAGAACGTTCCACTAAGGTTAGATTGTATGCTTGTACACATTTAGGCCTAATAAAGAAAAGATCATCATGTACACTTAAATGACTATGATTAGTATATATAAAGCTATTAGCATCTCAAATAAGAATTACATATATGAAAACAGGCACTATGTACTATTTCTCCTCAACTAATAATATGGGAGTTATAAAGCAAGCAATTAAACATGTAGACCACTAATCACCATAAGAGAGAGAAAATTTGGCATAAAATCATTCATTTCCATTTTCTAAACAAAAGAGCATAGATATACAAAGATACATTTTCTTTAAATAAATCATGGATAAGAGAGCAATTGAACATAATAAAATGAATTTGCAAAACTAACATGGGTAATTTTCATGAAGGTCCTCAACAATTGTCTTATTGGAAAAAGAGCATGCAAGGAATAAAATAGTTTGAAAATTTGCATAAAAAGAGTGGGATGTTACACACACTTAGTAGGTGATTCAAAAGTCTAAAATAGGGACACACTCAGTCAAAAAACTTGTCAACCAAGGCACACTTGGTCAAAATTGTGAGCATTGTTCAACAACTTACACATTGTGCTCTAAAATAGACTTCGGTTGAAAATAATCTCGACCGAGTAAGCTTTGATCTAAAGCTTGCGATCGTTAGACTGAGTGGTTGGTAGTTGGGAGTTGAAAATAGGCGTTACAATACTTTTGCCTTAAACCCAAGATCGGTCAAAGAAAATCTCGACCGAGACATAGTTCGGTCGACCAAATTGTCGATCGAGCAGGGTTCAAAATTGTTATTTACAAGTACGAACAAATTAGCAATTGCTAGCCAACTAATGTACACCTAACAGCTAGTTAAACACTAAGAACACTCTAGACACTCCCTAGAATGTCCCTTGACACTTTCAAACCATTCTTATAAATAGGAGAGGCCTTATGATAGCTAAAGCATCTAAGCTACACTTGAGCATTCACTATTGAGAGAAACAAAGCTAGAATTCACTTGCCATCTTCTTCCTTATGCTCTAGAGTTGTGTCCTATAGTTACAATCTCCTAGCCACCCCATATAGCCACGTCCATCTTAAGTGGATAGGAGATCTAAACACTTGATATAGGATCAAATCATTGTACTTCATTGGATAAGTATTTTCTTTCTTCCAATCTATTTCTTCTATATTGTACTTTGTTCTTCTTGACTACTAGGGTTGGAGGCTGTTGAAAGGAGGTTGCTTGGTGCTACTTCAAAAAAGTGAAGACTTCTCTAAGGAGTGATTGAGGTTACTTCAAGAAGGTTTCTTCAAAGGAGGTTGGATCTATTTCTAGGTGAAGTCTATCTCAAGGTGGTGGAGCTACTTCTAGGTGGTGAAGGATGCTCCAAGGATTGCTCGTGGTTACTTTAAGAAGGTTGCTTCAAGGTGGTTGAGGCTACTTCAAGGTGAAGGCTATTTCGAGTGGAAGGTGATTGTATTTTATGTAACATCCTTGTGAGGTAACAAAATAAATCACTTTCAAAATCCCAATCGGAAACAATTGGGTAGTGGACTGACAACCTTTGATTCAAAGGTTGGAACCACTCTAAACCGAAGTGTATTTCTTGTTTCCTCCACCTTCTTTGGTTGAGTGTTTTAATTTTTAAATTATCACCTTCAAAAATCTCTATTCACCCCCCTAGATCTTTCAATAAGGTATGTTTTATATTAAGTCCACAACTCTGAATATTACATTGATCCAAATTTTACCTATAGATTCTTCATATCATTTAAAATACATGTAGGAACTATCACACAACATGATTTTATATTTTAATGAATTCCAAAATCATTTGAGTAAACCACACTAGTCAGAAAATTAGGTAAAGTGAATTAAATCAAAGCATGCAACAGGGTCTCAGAACTCATCCCTCTTGATAGTACATTCTCCCCTAAATTCCTTAAATAAATCAAAATACAACTGAAAAATATCCTCACTTAACTCATAAATTGCCTCGTCAACACAATGGTGATGCCACAACACCTTCACCAAAAGTATCTCCCACCTCCAAAAAAATGTATATGTGTATCTAGGATCTAAACCGGTCCTTCCCCACACATCAAATCCTCTTCCACCTATTATTCAACTAGATTATAGTACTCTCTATATTAGGAGTCTGCTCAACTTAGGTGGCAGCTCTAATCTAAAGGCCACTCTACCAAGACATTACATCATAGGATAAGGCCCCATATACCTAGGAACAAGCTTACTCTTAATCACAAATCTCAAAACTCCCTCTAAGGAAAATCCCTCAGATGAACATGGTTTCCAACCTAAAACTCAAGCAATCTCCTGTAACTATCCACATATGCCTTTTTTCTATTATGTGTTTCTTTCAATTGTTGTTGATAATTTTTATCATCTTAGTGTATTGACCTACTTTTAAGTTAGCCATTTAATTAAGGTTTACTTGAATAATTACATGTTTTACTTGATTGATCTTAGTTTTATCTTGATTAACGATGATAGTTTGTTCTGATATTTGAACTTTATTATGAACTTTAAACATGTTTTATATGAATAACCGGTGTTTACAAGTGAAAACATTAACCAGTTGAAACTTAGTATTTTGAAAGTACATGAATACATAGTTTCATAAATATAGTTGTGTAGTAGATTATTTTTAGTATTTTATAAATATTTTGAATTTATTTATAACTAGGGTATCATTTGGATAACTCAAATCTACATGTTATTGCAAATTATCATAATACTTTGATGTTGCTTGAATCTATTTTTTGGTCAAATTTTAATTTGACAGACCATGATAAGACTATAGTATAGCAATGTAGTGGTTGATTTTTATTTATATATTCGTAACTCTGTTTGATCTAAAATTTTAAGTAGAGCTCCTAAACGTCATTTCAAACAACATATTAATTTTTCATAATTTTTGAAGAAATTTTATGGACAAAATATAGCTTTATCAATATAGTTTTATGATAGAATATTTCTGAAATAAACAAAATGTAATGTGAGACTAATTTGAAATTTTCTAAAGAACCTTAATTTCTATATATGAGTAACCTAACACCCTGGAATCTTTCATATTTTGTTATTTATTCCATAGAAACAAAATCCTAGAGAGATATGTGAATTAGAGTTTGAGTGAGGAAGGAAGTGGAGATGTTGATCTAGGGTTTTCTCTTCATATGAGTGATGAAAGAAAGTAAGTTTACCTTCTTTGAATAGGTTTTCATGGGGAATCTTCTCTTTCATTTATAAATGATGTCATTCCTATAATTTGGATAAAAATGTACTAAATCAATCTTTTCTCTTTCTTGCTCTTTGATTTGCCTTTCCTAGGGTTCCTAAGTTGAAAAGAGCAAGAAATGAGTTGAATCGGTAGGATTTGGTTGGTTTTATAGACATTCATAGTATGGGAAACGTTTGTAAGGTGCTTGTAACCTAAGGTGAATGTTCATAAGCTCTATAATCATTTTGAAATCCTAATTCTATCCAGCTAAAATAATCAACATCCTTGCTTTCATTTGTATGTGATTATGTGATCAATTGAAAGATTTCTAGAAATAATTTCTATTAGTTTAGTTTTTTTGGCATTGGTTTGTATTTTCTTAGACCTTATATATTGATTCAAGATCTGACAAATTTTATGGATAGATAATTATATTGTTACACATGTATTTCCTAAAATCAGCCTATTGAATGTTATGTCTGGAAATTGAGTTGACAAGTATAGAATCATGTATGAACTTAATAAGATTGAGTTATAAATTGTATTTTTAGATTTTTTTTTCTAGAATTGCATATGGAATGAACAAATGGATCAGTATAACGGTTCTAAATGGATGTATTCTGTGTCTAGGGTTAGTTTTTTTAGAATGGACTCAAATGGTCTAAGTAATCGATGCATACTAATAATTGATGGATGAATTGTGTTGAATGGAAACTAGGGTTTCCATATGTGTGGATAGCCTTAATGAAACCCTACAAACCATGATGAGATTAGTGTATAGTAATATTTTTATTATATAATGAAATAAATAGACCTCTTGAAAACCCTAGAAATTCAGTATTAAGCTAAGTATGAGAGTAAAGCTCAAACTTGTATATAGCCTTGTAATTGTGAAGAAATGCTAAACTGTAGGATTTCTTACATCAATTGAAGGTGTAAAGACTTAGTATGATGATCTAAGCCTCATGTGTCTATTCTAATGTAATATATGAAATAATGAGTAAACCCCATATGAATGCAAGTCTTTTATAGATACAAATCAGCTAAGTATGAATTGAGAAGATGATTAGAGATTAAGAAGTAAAAGAAGTAACCCTAATTCATGGTCCTTCCTAAATTGAGATTATATAAGGAAAAGGGAATTGATTTTAATTATCAAATTTTCATTAAATTTGAATGGCACAAAACATGTAGTTAAATGATACATACAAAATAGACAAGGGTGAGACAAATTGTGTTGACAAGTATTAGATGAAAGATTAATGAAATAAGTATGAGGAAGCATTTTGTGTATTTACTTTACATATATGTGGGTTGACCCAAATTGAATGAAATACACAAAAATCTGACTATGAAGGAATTCAATGACAGATAAACTTTATGTATTAAGTAAATGTAGAATGATTGATTCTAAGAATTGCAGTGAACATGATATGAAATAAGTTATGGGTAATGATTATGAAATGAATGAAAAATGAAGAAAATTGATGGTTGGATATGAGAACCTAATTGTAAGTCTAATATAATGAACTATGTGTACATGAGTATGGTTTATTTCAATTACAAGATGAAGTTCAGGAATGTGAATTGATTCATAAGAATGTAATTTTTTACTCTTATTGTGTATATAATACTTGTATATTAAGAATCATTTAATCCAAAATGGATCTCAAATGAGATCACATATGTGGTGAATGATAAACCTAAAAAAATAATGGCAAATACTAAAAGAGGAGTATTAAGTGTGTTATGCACATTTATGATCTGAGATTTATTAATATCTATAGAAATCAGACGTGATAAATATATGGTGTATAATAAATGTTCTTTGAGCATGATGAATGATATAAGATGTATATATGCTAATATTGCTGCTAGTTTTAATGTCTCTATGAATAATTGATGAAAATTGTGATACGTGATGAACTGATAGGAAATATGTGAGGATTGATTACTTTTAAGAAATCATATTTAAATTAAATGTTGGATAATGAGATTATGTTTTGGGATGATAGCCCATTGATGATGACTTATATGGAAATAAACATATATGTTGTAAATTATAGTTTTTTGTGCTTCTTGTTTCAAGCATTTTGTTTCTTATTAACCCTAACCAGCATTACATCATTCTACTTGCACAAGAATATAGAAACTTGATAAAAAAAATGATTTGAATTCTTTTAATATGAGTAAATAAATTACATAATAAGAGAAATGATGACAAATCTAGTTAGGTGCCCTAAACATTTTGAGTTTCTCCCTAAGGTCCATACAAGGAAAATGAAAGGGGTCTCCTTGTAGTAATCAAAGAATTATGAAAAAAAATGTCTAGAGTTTGGATCAAAACCTTGAGGGTTAGACCACCATGTTTTACGAGTGAGTCACCCCATGTGATTTTGGCCCTGAATCGTTTGATGTGCAAGTCTATGTCCATGGGGAATAGCTTGATGAAGTGAAAACTATGAACCGTGTCAAATATGATTATATTTTATATTCAGATGATATAGATATTTTTTTATGTTGATTCTTATCTCTTGTAACCATGATGAAGATGTGACACTAGTACATATACCATTTTAGTGTCACTTATTTTAGGCCTATCGTCATCAGTTATATAGAAACATCTAAGTGGGCAACACTATAACTAACGTCCTTCATTGTCGATTTCTAGGGTAAGCAATAATTGATGAATCTGATGTGGTGTTTGTTGATATGAAAAGCAAAACTGACATAACAATAGTTGTGTATTGTCAATTTATGGTCAAGAAACTGACAATGTAATTTGATATCAGCACAAATTATAAGATTGTTTGAGGATTATAGTCATCACTTTTTCTTAGAACAACCGACGATGTAGGTATGCGTTGTTGGTTAGATGGAAGAAACTAACATTGATATATGACATGTGTTGTTGGTTTGTTAATATAATCAATTTCGTACTTCCTTATCAATTAAAATTTAATTGTTAATGAGATATGGACCATCAATTTTGTTGAGAAAATTGATGACATGTCTACATCATCAGTTTTTCAAGGCAAGTGTCATCACATGTTTGTTTTTTTAATAGAAGATCTACATACATGTTATCCATCTGTTTAGCAGAATGTAGAACTCGCAGTTCATTAGAATAATATATTCCAATTTATTTTCAACTTAACAACATGCTAGTAGTGCCAGCAAAATTTGTAATAACAAACGCATACAAGAGTCTACATACACACAACTCACTCACACATATGCAATTTCATTCTCATCCACTCTTCACTCCATTTTCATGCAAATATGCACATACATAATTTGTTCAAAGGCATGCAATTTCAGTCTCATCCATGTGTAAAAATGTAATTCTCATTGTATTCATTTCTCTTTACATTCATTCATACATAATGTGTATATGTATACATTATTCACATACATACATACATACATACATACATACAAAGTGTCCGCCTAGGGTTCCCTATTGCTCTGGCGATTGGCAGCAATAGAGATCTACATACTCTCACTCTTCCTAGAGGGGGATATCTCCCCTCTTTGAGAAACCATGGCAGAGAGAATAGAGAAGGAGAAGAAGCCTTGGTGTTAGATTCTATCAAGAAGTGAATATTTTAAAGAACATGAGTTCGCCCCTCTCGAGATCATTGATGGGGAATGATGTGTCACCATCCACAATGATACTTATCAAAACATGGATAAATCATGGAATCATGTTGTTATGTTGTACGTCATGGGTAAGAAGTCTTATTACTATCATCCGCTCCCTTGGATACATAGGGTTTGGAAAGATAAAGGAGGTTTCAGTCTCTTCTAGAAACCACACACAAGTTTTTCTTGGTTTGCTTCAATAACAAAGAATATAAGATGAACGTCATCAAAATGGGACCCCTATGGTTTGATAGTAGGTTGGTTGTGGTCAAAAACTATGAGGTTGTGGATAATTTGAAGAAAGATATGTTAAGTTATGTACCTGATTAATATTCCTAGTATAGGCCACAATTGGTCATAGAAGGCCATCAGAATTGTCACTAGTGGCATCGGGAAACGTAGAGAGTTGATATGAGATCTATTGGTTTTGAATCTTTGGGTGAAGAAAGAGCACTTGTGGATATAAAGATGAATTGGCACCACCTCATGAAATCTAGGTAAACATGTCCGGTAAGGAACCCATCCATGTGGAGATATACTATGAATATGTCCCCAAGCGTTTCTACACTTGTAGAGTTTTCGGTAATGACTAGGATGATTTCCCTCTTAATTAAAAGATTATTGAAGAGAACAAGGAGAAACCTAATGAAGATAAGACAAAAGATCCATATAAAAAAAATGGGTGGAGGTCATGAACAAGAATGGAAAAAGAACAAACAAAATGATTGTCTCAGGGAAGACACCAGAGACTCCCCTGAGCAATAACTTTGAAACCCTGATCATAGAAGATGATGCATAACTACCAGCCGACAATTCAAATGTAAGCTCATCCAGTTAATCCGTTCCAGAATGATATAACAAAGAAGTTGTTGTCGAGACTTAAAAGAAGGATAGTTTGTTGAAGGATCCTGGTATGGGGAGGACAAGTAGTAATTCACCTACTATTAATACTAGAGTGCACATGTCACGCAAAACTCGATTATCTAGTAGGGTTAGTAAATGACTATATTTATGAACAACGTGTGTGATTGCGGGAAACCATGCAAGATGAAGAAGGTGAGAAGCTATGTGAAATCTGTGAATGCCTCTATAGATGTTCTAGTTGAATCCAAAATCAACTCCTTTTGTAAGAACATATCTAGTAAGTTGTTTCCTAGAGGTTGGAAGTTCATTTCTAATCATGATGAAGATCCTAACTGTAGAATATTTGGGTGTTGGAATTCCAAATACTAGGATCTATCAGTGACAAGTATGGATGGTCAACAAATTACAGTCATCTGCATCAACAATGGAGGTTTGAAGATTATCCCTTACAATAGTTTATGCAAGAAATCTTATGCAACAAAGAACTTGTCTATGGTAGAGTTTGGTTCAGATATCCTCTCGAATCCAATACCGTTGGATTGTGATTGGTGATTTTAATTACATTTGAAAGAGAGAGGAGAAGTTCAGTGGTAGAGAAGTCCTAAATCTCATCATGGGCTTGTTTAATTCAGTGGTAGATAATTCCAACCTCATTGAATTATCGACTTTTGGTGGTGAAATATGCACCTCGAGCAATAAATTAGAGAAATCAAATAGAATATCATGCAAGTTGGATCATTCTCTGGTTAACAAATATTGGACTACTAAATTTCTAGGTACCAAATTTAAACTACTAACTTTTAACTTCTCTGACCATTCAGCTATCTATGTGAATCTGTGTGTATGACCCCTGACCTATCTTAGTGCTTGATCTTGCTTTCTTTACTTAATAAGATGATTAAACCTTAATATAACCTTTTAATGAACCTTAATAACATGTGACATTTATGTTTTCAGTTTGGTCCAATTTGATTTATGTTTGAGATAGTTATGCTATATGTATGTTTACTTTGGACCAAGTTGAAATTTACCCATGTTGCGGGTTTATCTTGGAATTTGTGACATGTCAGTTGTACCTCTTGTTCCTTAGCATCATGAGAGAGATAATGATGCTTAGGGGTGCCTTGTTGGACCTTGGTTGATGATGTGGCATCATGTGTGTTGATCTAGGGTTTGCATGGATGCATGAGTTGATGGTGGTGTCGAGCATGTTGTTAATCCTTGAGTGTAGCACCCAATGTGCTTTGTGTCCTTGAGAGTGTTTCGACTAGAGCACCTTTCTTGGTTGTGTTTGTAGCGACCTATGTGCCATGTCCTTAGTTTTGGTCACTAGGGTTTGGCTTGTGCTTTGGTGTATCGACCCTTTATCTTGGGTGACATGGGTAGTTGTCGCTACCATGGTGATCTCCTTGTTTTGTTTTTAACAAAGGAGGGTAGTGGACCTAGTGGTCCCTACCAAGACTTTTTTTATCACCCTTTGATGCATGCATATATTGAGTGTGTGCGTGGCTAAGGTGTTTGAGGGACAAGTGTCATGAGAGGATCTATTACCTTGACACCTCATATATCTCACATGTCCGCTATCCTTGGGTATTTACACCCCTTCTTTCACATGCAAGTAACCCTTTTAGCTCTCTCCCTGCTCTCTTCTTTCTTGAGGTTGGCCCTTGAGCTTGGTGGTCTAGGTGGAGGTGTTAGAGCTTGAAGAAAAGGTTGAACCTTTGCATGTGGTGGTCTAGGGTTTTATCATCTCCCTTGTTTTAATTCTTGGTCATCTTTCATCCTTGTAAGTGGTTTATATTTCTTGATCTCATTTTCTTGAACCCTACTCTTTCTTTCTTCTCTCGTCCAGACTATGATTCTCCATGGTGGCTTTCTTGAGAAATTTCTCTCCAACAGAGGTTGAATCCATGGTTCTCCATGGTAGTACCTGAGTGAGATGAAGATCTCCTCTTTCTCCTTTCTTTTTTGGCCTAAGGCTTGTACCCTCTCTCCTTTGAGCTTCCTATGACCTTGGTGTGTTCTTCTTCTTGTAAGGTGATCTTACTTGAAGCTGAAGATGATCCAAGCTCAGCATTTCTTCTCTCTCTTGAAGCTTCTTAGTTTTTGGTGTTAATCTTCTCCTTAAGGCGGGTTATATAACTCTCTCCTCTCCTATTGTTGCACCTTTATCTTGTTTTCATGTTACTGATTCATCTCTAAAATGTTATCATAAGTTGCTAGATGTTGTTATCTTGATTTAGGGTTTAAGATTATGAAGTATTCTTGCATATATTGCTCTTTCTCCTAAACTCTAACTCTTGTACCCAAGATGTATGGATGGTGGAGTTGCTAAGGCTTGTGTGCAACATCTTGAACGTTTGTTTTGTCACCTTGTCTTTTGTTCAGCCATCTTGAGTGAGATTGAGGCATTGGCTCTTGATTACATGCATTTGATGCTTGACTTTGTCCCCTTATCTTGGTTTTGATGTTGATTCATGTGACACTTGTTTTAGGGTTTTTATGTTCATCTCCTTTGTAAGGTTTCCTTCTTGGTGATTCTTTGGTCTCATGGTGTTAACCATTTGTTGGTCACTATGACTATGGTAGTGGTGAGCTTTGGTTTTTGTTGGTTGTTATAACTCAAACCCTAGCTACCTTGGTCTTTGCATGAGTTGCTTTTGGGTTTGCTACATTTGATCTCTTGTGAAGGTTGCTACACATGAATTCTTGTTGTGGTCGCAATGCTTTGAGCCCTTGTGTTGGTCGCTACATAAGATGACTTGTTTGGACAAAATGGCTTAGGTTTGATGGATGGTCGCTACCTAGGGTGGTTTGTTTACAACAAACCCTAACCCTAGTTTCTCTTATGGTTGCTACATGTAATTCAGTTTGGTTGGTCGCTACACCTTGATTCGGGTGTAGTCATTACGCTTCATGTACACCCTAGTTTGGTTGCTACATGTGCTATGTGGTTTGGTCACTACATGTGCTAACCCTTATGGTCACTACAGTACCCCATCTTCATTATCGATACATGTTCTTATTTTGAATGCTTCATCAGTCGTGATGACGTTCAGTTTATATGTGCTCCAAGAATGTGGGAAGTGATGTACATAGGGTTTGACGTTGAGTTCTATCATGGAAATCCTAATCGGCTATCTATGAGAAACCCTAACCCTAATTTGGTCATATGATGTAAATGTTTAACTTGTTTGAAGTGATTAGCATGTAATAAAGTATTTTCTCTCTCCTACTTATGTAACCATATTGTTGTAGGTTGAATACACATCATATCTTGTGGTTGGTATGGTATCTCTAATATGACACAAGGTGGTGATTATGAGCCTTTATGAGGCATGATGAGATAATGATGTTATGCAGGAACAATGTATTTGGGCCTTATGACCTGGAAGAGGCTTTCTGCCTAGTTTGAGGTGATATCCTCTAATGATGTGATAAGGGATGGTTATCCCACAATGATACGATAATGGTGATGGCCTGGTGTGATGTTGTGATCATATTTATGCTTAATACATTTTATATCTTCTGAAATTGTAATCTCCCCTATCTTTGTAGAATTTGTCTATGGCTTGTACATTGTAACTTGATTGATGCATTAGAAGATACCCAATTGATAATAACTAATCAAGTATAACCCTACTCATGTAGGTTTCCCTAAGCCATAGATCCATCTTTAGTGTCAGTACTTGCTCGGTTGTGAAATGAGTAATTCCTAAGGGAAACTCAGAGTGCATATTGTTGAATATACAGGGGTGCAAGTTGAGGATATATCCTTGCATCCACAATCATTGGTTTTGAGGATGGTTGAAGTCATGCCTTGATAGGAGAACGGTTGAGACGTATCTCAAGTAATATGTTTATATGGATGGTTGTGATCATATCTTGGGAGGAGAATGGTTTTGGTCGTATCTCCCTAGTGGCATGCCTATATACCAATCTGAACTAGGATGATTTGCAGTTTGTCTCTATATGTCACTGTGGCAGACTCAGACTGACTGAGGGTGTGGGGAATCATAGGATTTTGGCTCTCTTAGATCTTGTAAGGAACTGATTTTGACTTAGTAGTAGTAAATTGGAGCATGAGTGGTATACCACATCTCTACCGGGCATAATAAAAGACATAATATAGTTATGTTATATATTTTTCTTAGTGTTAAACATGATTCACATTGGATGATCCTTTTTTATGTTTCTTATAGTGTTTAGTTGATAACGGTTATGTATGTTTTTCATATTCCTTCTAAAAAGTATATGATGTCCTACAGATCAATTTATAGCTACTTAATCTGTGTTATTAGTTTTGAAGTATTTATTTAATCAAATCTACTCATAATTATTATTTTCTTATAATCTATATGTGTTAACAATAGTTGTTGGTGGAGAGTTATATCTATCGCTAGGACACTGGTCTCACCCACCACATCTTATTGGTGGTCGTGCATGACGCAATAGAGATCATGCAATAGAGGAAGAGCACCAAAGAGAGCAATAGTCGATGAAGGTTGGATATGTTGCTAGTATTTTGTAGTAGTCATATGTGTTGTCCATGTACTCTCAGGCCCTTGGAGTGTTTTTTAGATGTTATACATCGGCCCTTGGGGGTGTTTTTTAGATGTTATACATCGATATGAGATTTTTGGCAGTATGTCATGGTTGTACATGTATTGCTTGTATATATAAATAGGTTATCTTTTATATTAGGTTTTTGGCAAGATGGCCACTGTATAGTAATGTATATACCTTAATGGTATGATATGTGACACAAGTGGAACGGTTTGTAGATTCTATGTAATATGTTTCCGCTTGAGATGGTTATATCAGATTGATTTTATTTTACAATTTTTCTGGTAATCTGGATTTTTAGTGCTGATTATGCATTGTAGCTTTGAGTAATCTAGCTTTGGTGTGATCATTGTGTCACAGTGTGAATTGTCAAAGAAGAATATGCCATTTTGCTTTCTTTATCTATAACAAGATTGGAAAGGTTCCAAGAATGTGATCAATAATGCATGGAAGGTTCATGTATATGGTAATCCTATATGTTGCTTTAATCAAAAACTAATGGAGGTCAAGGAGGATTTCAAAAGATGGTCAAAAAATATGTTAATTTTAAGAACCTTTTATCAACTGAATATAGAGAAAAGGCAGGTATCGGGGCTATAGTTATGAAGAATCCTTTGGATGAACAATTGATCCAAGTTGAAAACATTACTCCTTACCGCATCAAAGTACTTGAAAAGGCGGAGCAAACATATTTTGGCAAAGGAGTTGCATGCAGTGGATACAAGATGGAGACAAAAATACTAACTTGTATAGTTCTTGGTTAAGAGAAGGGATGTGATTAATACAATCATTGAACTGTATAATGACCAAGGGAACTTCATCAATGATGAGGAGGCTATATCTGAAGAAACTACTAGATTCTTTAAGAATATTTACAATCAAAATCATGAAGACTTGATACCTATGAACATTGATTGGAAGAACTTGATTGGGGATGTTGAAAATAAATATTTATGCAAACTTCCAGAGATGAATAAATAAAAAATATGTGTGGAGAATACGTTCAAATAAAAGTCTAGGCCATGATGGTTTTCAAGGCTTTTTCTATAGGGAAAAGTGGGATACCATAAAACATGATCTAATGTCGGTTGTTACATGGATTTTCAATGGAGGTAACAAGGTTAGACAAACAAATCATGTTTTTCTTCCCATGATTCCAAAGAAGGAGGTTATCTCTTCACCTGCTAATTTCCATCCTATTGCATGTTGTTCTATGATCTATAAGATCATAACAAAGATCATCACTAGTCAGTTGGCTACCATAGTACCTAACATTATTTCTCACAATCAAGTAGCCTTTGTAAAAGGGAGAGTCATTGATGAATGTTGCATGCTAGCATCTAAGTTCACCTTAAACTTCAACCTACATAGAAGTACATTGTTGGCATGTCTCAGTTGGATATCACAAGGTGTATGACCCGTATAGTGGAGTTATCGCTGGAAATGTCTTGCATGTATGGGTTTATGTGAACAGTGGATAAATATTGTCAAAAAGTGTGGTACCAATCCATATTTTTGTGTCCTTCTAAATGGTTCATTAGAAGGTCTTTTTACTAATGCTATTGGAATGTGCCAAGGTGATCCTTTGTCACCTCTCCTATTCACCATTGCTATGAAGGGTTTGTCCATGATGCTTGAAGATGCATTTAAGAAGAAAAACATCAGAACTTATACAATAAGAAAAACACTTATTATGTCTCACTTGATGTTTGTGTATGATGTCCTCATCTTTGTTGAAGGTAGGAATTGGAGTATTCAAAACCTAAGGGATTATCTAGATGAGTTTGGAAAAATTCTTGGTATGAAGTTTAGCAAACAAAAGTCATTTATCTATTTTTCAAAATTTTGTATGAACAAATTAAACTTGTGGAGCAATTGGGGGTCCAAGTGGTCTCCCTTCCTATCAAGTATTTTGGTTTTCCCTTAGTTGGAGGTAACCTCAGAAGGAAGCACTTCTATGAGTTCTTGGATAGACTCAAAGATATGATAAGTAGATGGATAGGATTGAAAGTATCTATGGAAGGTAGAATAACTCTCATAAAATCTTGTGTTATGGGGTTGATAAAATATTGGAAATATGCATTTAAAAAATATATTTTTTAGGATTTATATGAAGACTTATAAACAAACCAAGAAAACTACAATTTATGTATTTTCCTAACATTAATTTTCAATTCTAATTTGATAAAAAAATTGAAGTTAGCGACCTAACAAGTATGTAATAAGACATAATACATGGATATTCATAGAAAATCAATAATTACTACTAATCTTAGCCATAGAGAATGGCGACTAGCCGTAGCAGGAGGAGGAAATTCGAGGCGACTGGATGGCTAGATATCTAAACAATAGTAGAGTAGTGTCAATGTCTAGTTGACAAAGTAGCAGTAGAGGAGCAATGTTAGTGGCTAGTGGTGGTGGCCCAGCAAGTAGAGGAGAGGAGGCACTAGAGAAGTAGGAAGCAGTGTGGTGACATTGGAGATGATCAGAAAAGTCGTGGAGAGAGGAGTAAGATATGTGGTGATGATGGTGGTGGTTAGAGGAGCGATGGAGAGAGTAGTAGTAGTGAAAACATGATGATGATCCCAAAGAGCTTGCCAGAGTGCTTAGGTATCGCACGATGAAATAGAAATGGACTTTCTCAGGTGCTATTAAGTAGCACTTAGTCATTAGTTGCACTTAAGAAACTGACACAACAAACTATATCGTCAGTTTGTTGAACAAAATCAACAAAATATGTTCAACTATGTCGTCACTTGATCACTAAGAAACCAACAACATATGTCCTTATCCCTGTTAAAAAAGGTTAGCCTCACTAGGACCTATAGTGATAGTTACAATAATAAAACTGAGGACATAAGCTAATATGAGGAAATGAGTTTTTTGTGGGGCATGTGGTGGTAACCCAGTATCATCATTTATAGTGCAAGGAACTGACTCCAAATACTTTTTGGAGGTTAAAAATTTCTATAGGAATGTAACCTATGACATCAGAATTGTTATACAATAACCGAAAACATAGGAGGTAAAGTTAACTTTTTGGGAAGCCCTACATTGTCGATTCCTTATTAACTGTGTGACGTGCTTTATCAATTTTTTTGGTAATATCGAATGGTCTTAGGTTATCTATGACGTTGGTTATTTCCTAAGAAACCGATGTCAAAATAAAATTGGTACCCATGTTTTTTCGTAAAAGCAAGCCTTAAGCAATTGCGACACATGTACTCTATAAATTAACGTCATAGGAATGTAGTGTTGATTTTCCTTGGAAACTGATGTGGATAAAAGTGATATCAAAGGTCAAAATATACTAGTGAGCCTCTTTAGGTAACCCTGCGGTGGACCAGTGTATATTTTTGATATCTTAGAGTGGTCGACTAAACCTTAACATAGTGACTGTGAGTTGTTGATACGAGAATCAGCTGTGGTGACTTTTTTTGGATCAATGGGCTCTAGAAGAGGGTTTGAATAGAGATAAAACACTTAAAACAAATTCATTAGACATTAAAGTTACTTCAAGAGATAAGATTGCAAATATTGAATTTGCAACTAAACATACGTAGCAAGGATGAGAGATATTGAATAAGATCAAGAACAAGCTATGTATAGTGGTTCTAAAATCCAAACTAGGAGAGTGTACATCCACTACCTAGAGAGTTCAATATCTAGGATTTTTCAACCATTACACCTTCCTTATATTCCATTATAAGAGATACAATAAAACCTTACTTTTGTAGGGCAAGGATACATATCCTTCATTTTTAAGGATTACCAACAAACCTTACAAGGTCTTACATATTCATAGAGCAAGAGTCTTCAACCTCTACAAGGGATTACCTAATTTTACAATGAGCTGAAAACCTTCACCGAGGAGCTCCCCTCTTGCAACAAGTCTTCTACCTTAAAGGAATTAGCTACTCTCCTCTTGGATCTTCAACCTTCAACTTCACCTTCACCAAGGAGAAGCTTTCACCATTACAACTTGAGAGAAGGGAAAGGAAAAGGAAAGATTGAGAGCTTCACAAGGAGTACAATGAAGTAGCTCGATCTCTCACAAATAACCTATCACACTCGAATTGATGTTGATTTGTAGTAAGTAGGAGAGAGAAAGGGGATCTTAGTAGACAAATCCACTCAACTATAACTAGGAGCATAAGAAGCAAACTTGGGAAGAAGTTGAAGGGTCCCTATCTATAGTTGGGGGTGTCTACTAGCCACTAGAAGCACTTGGGAACAAATTCTAGTCATTTGAAGTGTTGAACAGATCTTTTTTTGAGTTTTGCAACACTCAATAACTAGAAACACTTTTTCTACACATTTCATACAGTGTGTTCGGTAGCTCTTCAATAAAGCAAACTCGACTGACAACACTATACGATAAAGCAATTTTAGTTATCAGTTGAGTTTATCCTGGATGAAACTCAGCCAAGGGCTTAAATTTGATTTTCTTGTGAAGAGTTGTCGGTCAAGTTTATCCTAGGGAAACTCAGTATACCCTAGCATTTCCCAAAATCCATCAAGGATGTCGGTTGAGTTTATCAAAGATGCAACTGACAAAAGTCCATATAATGAATTTTGGAAAATGTCATTAGAGTGCTTAAATATTTATTTTAAGTGATCCTACTTTTTCTCAATTTAATTACACATCAAAGCATCAATACAAATTATTACAAAAATTGTCCTAAGGGTTTTAGGGCATTTTCCACAATAGTACATTTGCATTGTCTTTGGCTTGTATTTGGTAAAGGTAGGGCTTGATTGAATCGATCCTTTTCATGTACCTAATACCTAGAATCAATCTCAAATAGACATATAAGATACATATGAATGGAATGGTTAAGTCATCATCAAAATATGGAAAATGTATAATTTTTAGGTCAACAACTTGTACTTAGTGAGGTACAAGCCAAGTAGTTTTAGGGCATGTGAATAAAAGATGACAAGTCATGTAGAACATGAGTTGAATGTTTTTTACATTTCCTTTAGTGCTACTTAATAAATCTACTATTGTTGAATATGTTTCTTATTATAAAAACTAGTCATTCTTTTGTAAATATAATATGTCATTCTCTTCTTATGTGTTTAGTATGGAATCTTATCTTAAATGTTGACAATTAGTTGATTATAGAATTTAATATCCACTGTGATTATGATTTGGATCCACTCATACATTAAATAGTCTTGTTTGGTCAAAATGTCTTATGTGTACTTTGTTTTTGTGAATGTAGGATGTGTTTTTGGTCCAACTTTGGGGTGTCACAAGGACGATGTTATTGTTATATGTTGATTCTAATTGTTTAGATATTTAATTGTTACTTATACTAAAGGATTTTCATTTTGAAGTAAGTATCATCATATAACTTATTTATGGATTTGCTCTTAAAGATGTTCTGGAAGTTGGGATTTGACTAAATGAATAGCTTATAGATTAATTAGATTATTGTCATAAAATGGTTTTCACTTAATTCTAGAGTTATCTGTTAGATCTTACAATATCCATAATTTTATCACAAATTCAATATACTTAATATGATGATGATGTGTGTACTCAGCTTGAGTGGGAGGTATCCACTCACAGGGGCTCTATATGGGTTTCATGTGGTTGTTTCAAATGTTGTTAGGTATAATGATATCTAATGGAGAGTTTGTGATAATGAATATATAAATAGAATAATATAGATTAGAATGTCATTGCACTCTCTCTTTCTAGGGATGGGTAAGATATTGAGTCTATTCTTTCATACACATGCAACTGATGCAAAGTGAAATGCATATGAATTTTAGTTCTGGGTTAATGGATTTGGATGCAATTTGTGATAACTAGACATGGTGTCCTTGATGTGACATTAGTTTATGAGACTTTATGAAGAAAATGAAAATTTTACTTGTATTTTTGGTATGTTGTGTTAATCATGTTTGTCGATAATGAAATATTTTGTTTCTTAATATGGGTTTAGGTTCAGGGTTTCTCTCTAATGGTTGGCATTTATGATGATTAAAAGAGATATCCCAACAATGTGGTATCAAATCTTGTGTTAGATGATTCTACATGGACAGTATGATCTAGGGATAAATAATAATATGGATATTGAACATCACATAAATGGTATGCATATTGACTGAACTTAGTATTCGGCTACTCTAGTCAAGTATTCAAGTATTGGGACAAGATCATATGTAATTTCCAATTGTACTTCTTTTGGATGCCCTGACCAACTATCTAGATGAAGCTAATTTGGGAGTCGAATAAGATATATGATGGTAAAAAATGATAAAATAGATAAATTCAAAGGATTGTATAATTAAATATGGAACCTAAGACAAGCTAAAAAACATATGAGAAAGATGACTGAATCTATATAAAGATAATTCCTAATGAATTTAATATGAATATGGATATAAAATTTTAAGGAAAAAATGAGAATTGAGAATGATGTGCACTAAGTTAATCTTCTTTATGAAGAACATTGATTGATGTGGATAATAATATAATGAGTTATATTCTTAATCTCTAAGATACATAATCAAATTTTAAGAGAACATCAAAGGTGATGTGAATAATATCTTTATAGTGATGTGTTAACAAGTTTATGAAATAAGTGTCTGAAATACTCAAATATGTATACGATGATGATAGGAGACATGGTATGCATATAATACCAGTAAATTTAGAATCTCAATGAAACTTTAGAAAGAGTCAAGGATCAAGAAAATGAAGTGATATGATAGACCAATAGATTAGAAATTATTCTAACAAGGGGATGAGAAATATGCATGATTAGACTTATGATATTTTCCATATATATTTTTTGGATTTTGTGATTAAATCCTAAAAGGAAGGTAGAATTTGTAATGACTTGGCTTTAAACTAGACATTTAATTAGGGTTTACTTGAATAATTACATACTTTACTTGATTTTCCCTAGTTTTATCTTGATTAATGATGACAAGTTTTCATTGTACACTTTAAAATATGTTTTTATTTAAACAATTATGGTTTGCAACTGAAAACCTTGGTCAGTTGAAATTTAGGATTTTGAATGTACATGCATACATAATTTGATAAATATAGTGGTGTAGTAAATTATTTTTAGTATGTTATTGGTATTTTGATTTTGTTTGAAATTAAGAGATAATTTGGAGCGGAGGGGGCGATGGGGCGGGCGATTTGGGAAACACTGGGAAGCAACCACCACCGTCGTTGACCTCGCACGATCTGCAAGCTGGTGCCACACATAATCAAAATGTAGGTCCTCGATAGCCTCCTAGTCAAGCCAGAAACCTAAGGAAGGTGGAGGAAATCCATGTTGCATTGGCGACAAGCAACTGGGCAGATCTATTCGCCCAAAAGGTATATCTAGACCAGAACTTGAATAGGTGTGAAGTTGAAATGGTTAAAGGAGCTGTGAATTATTTGAGATCTATTGCTGATAGGAACCTCTCGAAGTGGGTGAATACGGCAGCAGGCTACATTATTGGTCTGAAACCACATTGGCCTATGCTATACAGGCACCTGAAGATGATCTGGAAGAGGAAGGGTGATTTTGAAATCTTGTCTCGGGGCAATGATTTCTTTGTTATCAGGTTCTCGGGGCAATGATTTCTTTGTTGTGGAACAAGGTCCTTGGTTTGTAGGAGGCAAACCATTGGTCCTGAAGAAATGGAAAAGGGGGGGAGTCGCTTGAAAAGTTGAAGCTTACTGAAGTGCCAGTATGGGTTCAGATTCATGACCTCCCTCTTGAGTTGTGGGATGATGAAGTCTTCAGTATAGTTGGTAGTTTTCTCATAACTCCACTCAGGCCCGATTTCCTTACCAGACACCAACGTCGCTTGGATTATGCACGGATTCAGGTATTGGTTCCTGCTTCGTCAAGTTTTCCTAGTGATATGCAACTGGTCAGTGATGATGGAGTTAAGTACTCTATTCGTCTGGAGTATGAATGGGTCCCTAATGTTTGTAGAGAATGTGGCACGTTTGGCCATGGTCAAGGTGATTGTACAAAAGGTATAGCATTTGGTAAGAAAGCACTACAGATCATTGAAGATAGTGTTGGCAGTGAAGCAGATACATTCTATGACTGTCCTCCTATTGAAGCTGGTCATGTGTCAATAACTTCGGTACCTGGTGTGCAGAGACATACTCCTGCAGCAAAAGGGAAGGAAATTATGACGTAGAACCCTGCTAGTACTCCTAATCAGTGGAGGGTACAGGGTAGGAAGACGAAGTCTCCTCCTAGGTATGTTTAAAAGGTCCCGCAACAAAGAGTGAGTGGTACTCTGGTGTCTCCGAATAGTTTTAGAGCTCTGGAGTTCATCGATTCTGAAAGCAATGATGTTATTACTGATATTGGAGCTAGAAAAACTATCAGCTCTAACCCTTCACCACTCCCCCCCCCATTCATAATGGGTGAGTTCTCTATCATCTCTTGGAATGTACGGGGTCTAAATAAACCCAGACGGAAGGGGGCAGTTAAAGAAGCTATTTCAAACAATAAATGCTCTGTTATTTGCATTCTTGAAAGCAAAATTAGGAGGAAAACGATGAGTAAAGTCATGAATAATGTTTGGAGTTCTGCTAGTTGGGTCTCCAACCACAATTCCCATCCTCTAGGTAGAGTCATAATCGCTTGGAGTAGAGATGACATCACCATTCAAGTGATTGCAGAAGGGGACCAATTCTCCATTGTCTTGTTAAGTCAACTAAAGGTACCTTCTATCTAACTGTAGTCTATGCTCACAATCCGGAGGGGAAAAGAGTTACTCTTTGGGAGCAGCTAAGCAAGATTCATGCTAGTATGGGTGATAGTCCTTGGTTAATCTCTATATATTTTAACGTTGTGCATTTTGCTTTTGATAGGTTTAGTATTTTTTAACCTTCTTACAACTCTATGAACTTGTTTAATGACTTTTTCAACAATACGGGTCTGCTGGAGATGATTCTTTGTGGTTCCTTGTATACTTGGGAGAATAAGCAAGAAGGTAGTAAGCTTATCATGTCTAAAATTGATAGAGTTTTTTACAATAATTCTTTTAGTTCCGACTTCCCTCAAAATTGGGGGTCTATCATTCAGACTATTCATAGTGATCATAGATTACTGAGCATCCATCTTGGTGACAAAAGTTTTTGTAAGAAGACTCCCTTCAGATTCATCAATGCATGGTCTGAGATGGAAGGTTTTTATGAAAGTGTAGAAGAAGCTTGGAAGACTGAAATCGAAGGCAACCCTACTTTCAGAGTGGTTCAGAAGCTGAAGAAGGTTAAGTATGCTCTCTGTACGTGGAATAGGGAGAAGGTGGGAAACATCATGGAGACTAGAAGACTGAAAGAAGCTCAGGCTTGTCAAGCCCAAGATATAGCTGATAATAATCCAAATGATATTTTTCTGATGCAAGTTGCTACAGAAATAAGAAAAGAAGTTGTCCTTTCTTATGAGGCAGAGGAGTCCTTTATTAGGCAGAAGTCACAGGTTCAGTGGCTTAAACTTTGTGATCAGAATTCCAAGTTTTTCTATAATTCTCTTTGTGCTAGAAGGCATAACAACACTATAAGATGCATGACTATTGACAAGGCTAATGTCATTGATGTATCTATCATTCAAGACCATATATTGGGTTTCTATTCTCGTTTCTTTATAGAAAATAAGCAAGATATCTACCAATGGGATGACAGATGGAAGCTTCCTTCTTTATCTCCTGTTCATTTTAATTCTCTATGTGAGCTTGTTACAAAGGAAGAAATTGAAAGGGTCATTCATGAAGCTGATGGTGACAAAGCACCGGGTCCAGATGGGTTCAACTTCCATTTCTATAAAAAAATGTTGGCACATCATTGGGGAAGATATTGTGAGATCTGTCTAGAACTTCTTCTCTAGTGGACGTATGCTCAAAGAGGTTAATAGGACATTCCTTACTCTTATTCCTAAGATGAAGGATGCATCTAAAGTCCAGGACTGGAGGCCTATTGCGCTTTGTAATGTTCTTTATAAGATTTCATCTAAGGTCATTGCTAATAGGTTGCAAGCTATGCTTCCTTGTATCATTGACCCTGCCCAAAGTGCATTCATTAAAGGTAGATGTATCAAAGACTCTACTTTACTCGTTAATGAGCTTCTAGACCACATCACTAAAAGTTCCAAACCTATGTTGTGCCTTAAGATGGACCTTATGAAAGCTTATGACTTGGTAAATTGGAGTTTTATGTTCAAGATTCTTGAAAAGATGAATTTCCCTACCTACTTTATACACTGGATTCAAGAGATTTTCTGCACTACTAGTTTACAGATCTTGTTTAATGGCACCCCAGGGGAAGCTTTCAAACCTAGTAGAGGGATTCGACAGGGTGATCCCTTAGCACCCTACCTCTTTGTTCTCGTCATGGAAGGTTTATCCATCATTCTGAGATTTGGTATTGAAGAAAAATGCTTTAGTGTTGTTCGAGCTTCTAAGGAGGTTCATGTATCCCATGCCCTCTTTGTCGATGATGTAGTTGTCTTTTCTGAAGCATCTGAAAATTCTGTTCAAGGGCTCAGGAATCTTCTAAATTGCTTTAGTAATGCCTCTGGGCTTCAAATAAGTTTTGATAAAAGTGTTGTTTTTTGCAATTCTTCTGCTGATGCTAATATGGTTGAAAGCACCTTGGGTGTTAAGATTGGTCAACTTCCCATGAAGTATCTTGGTCTGCCACTCTTCAAAGGCAAACTCACGAGAAGTCTATGTGCCCTGTTGATGGAGAAAATATGTAAACGTATGGAGCGGTGGAAGGCATGAAGTCTGTCCTTTGTCGGGAGACTAGAGCTGATATCTTCTACACTCACTTCGTTCCATCTATATTGGGCATCCTCTTTCCCTATTCCTATTTCTATTTCAAATGAAATTGACAAGTATTGCAGGGATTTTCTATGGGGTGGTGTTGCGCTTAAGAACACTATCCACACGATTTCTTGGGAGGATATCTGTAAGTCTAAAATTGAAGGGGGGTTAAATATCAAGCGTACCAAAGATGTTGTGGAGGCTTTCATGGCCTTCAATGTATCGAATATTGCCTCTAAAAGGGACAATTTGTGGATTAGGTGGATCCATGCTAAATATTTGAAAGGGGATTCGATCTGGAGCATCAAATCTAAACTGCATTCTTATTGGATGTGGAGACAATTTCTAACTATTAGGGATCACACGTTACCTTGTATTCATTGAGGTGTAGGTAATTGAAAGTCCACTATGCTCTGAAGAGATCCATGGATTAGAAATAACAAATTCCTTTCTGAATTCCTAGAAGCGAAAGACATTATGCTATTGGGAAAGGGCAAGCTGGTTAGAATTGTTGAGCTTATAGACAATGGTGAATGGATTGTTAGTAGATCCCGCCATGTCACCAGAATTATTTCTACTGTTAAACCTTTCCTTTCCCCTAGTTCTAATGTTGAGGATACCATCTTCTTTAATGATGTGTCTCCTAAGAAGATGAAGAACTTCTGCATGGCATTTCGTGAGGAAGGAAGTAAGATGTCCTGGTATAAATGGGTCTGGAAATCCAAGGTTCCTAATAGGTGTAAATTCTTCTGCTGGAAAGTCTTTCTTCGAAGGATTTTGACTCAAAACTATCTCCAAAGAAGGGGGTTTTGTTTCCCATCAAGATGTGAGTTATGTAAGTGCAACATTGAAGATCTCGATCACATTTTTATTGACTATGTGTACAGTCAGCAGGTCTGGAGTTTGGCGCTTGCTGAAAATTACATTGGCTATATGCCTATTTCTATCCATAGCTTTCTTGATACACGTTTAGAGAAGGAAAGGAGAATATATGTTTTCTGGTGACTATCCATGGTATTTGGAGGGAGACGAACCAGAGAATTTTTGATGGTGTTGATAAATCGGCTACTACTGTGTGGAGATACCTGAAGAGAGATATTGATACCATAGTTCAAAATGTATAGATAGATAGATAGCTATTTATCTATCTAGTTCTTCTTTTTTTTGTTTCTCTTTACTTTCTATGCGTTGTACTTACCTTTCCAAAAAAATACAAAAAAGGGAGACATTCTTTGGATACCAAAAAAAAAAGATAATTTGGATTACTCAAATTTACATGTTATTGAAAATTTTCATAATATTTTAATGTCGTTTGAATATGTTTGTCAATCAAATTCTAATTCAACTAATCATAATGCAGACTAAAGTATAGCAGTACAGTGTTTGATTTTTAGTTATTTATCGGTAATTCTGATTTAGATGAAATTTTAACTAGAACTCTAAACTTCATTTAAAACAACATATTGATTTTCCACAATTTTTGAAGATGATTCGATTGACTACATATAGCTTTATTAGTAATGTTTCATGACCAAAAAGATGATAAATATAACAAAATATAATGTGAGACTAATTTGCAAGTATACCAAGCACCTTAATTTCTATACATGAGTAACCTAACACCTTAATAGCTCTTAAATTTTTTATTTTTTCTAGATATAAAGATACATATAATTAGGTTTTGAGTGAGGAAGGAAATGAAGATGTTGATCTAGGGTTTTCTCTTCTGAGGAGTGATGGAAGCAAATAAGTTTACCTTATTTAAATAGAATTTCATGGTGAATCTTTTCTTTCATATATAAATTTTTACCTCCTCTGTTTTGGATAAGAATGATATCAAATCAACATCCTTTCTCTTTCTTACTCTCTAGTTCCCCTTTTATAGGGTTCCTCGGTTGAAAGTAGCAAGAAATGAGTTGAATTAGTAGGAGTTGGTTGACTTTCTAGGAACCCAAAGTATGGATCATATTTTTAAGGTTCTTGGAACCTTAGGTGATTCTTTATATATCTGATAATATCTATAATCATGTTGAAAGACTAATTTTATCTAAAATAATCAACATCCTTACTTTGGTTTTATATGTGATTGAGCAACTGGGAAGATTTTTGGGAAATAATTCCTACTGAATTAGGTTCTTTCTCATTGATTTGCATTTCTCTAGATCCTTATATATTGATTCACTATCTATGAAAAATCTTACGGATAGATTATTGTGTTGTTTTACACATATATTTCCTAAAATCATCCTAATGAATGTTATGCTTTGAAATTGTGTTGATAAGTATGGAATCATGTTTGAACTTGATAAGAATGAGTTCCCAAATGTGTTGTTGAATATTTTACAACATTACGAATGGCATGAACATATGGATCAATATGATGGTTTTAAAGGGAGGTATTCCATGTCTAGGGTTACCTTTTTCCAAATCGAATCAAATGAGCTAGTGAATAGTTGCATACTTATAATTGAAGGATGAATTGTGTTGAATGGAAAATAGGGTTTCCACTTGTGTGAATAGACTTAAAGAAACCTTGCACACCCTAATGAGATTAGTGAATAGTAAGGTTCTTATTATGTAATGAACTAATCCGACCTTTTGAAAAACATAGAAATTCGTAATTAAGCCAAGTATAAGAGATAAATCCTAAACTTTTATATAGATGTGTAAATATAAAGAAATTCTCAATTGTAGGAGTTATTACATTAATTAACGGTGCCAAATCTTATTATGAGATCGAAGCCTAATGCATCTATTCTAGTTTAAAAATATGGAATAATGAGTAAACTCCATATGAATGTAGTCTTTTGTACAAGTCGCATAAGTATGAATTGAGATTTATAAAGAGAGTAATCCCTAAAATGCCCTTGGAAAGAAACACCTTCAAACCAAGTTGCAACTAGATGCCCTATGGTTCACAAACTTGAGAATGGTAAGGGAATATATAAGGATTATAATGCATGTGACAATTTGCAAAGAAAACCTCCCAATTGGGTAAATTGTAGAAAAGTCCATAATGTACCTAAAATTGCATAACTTACACAAACAACATACAAATTGGACCAAACTTCAACCACAAGATATCTTTGATGTTTTGAATATGAATTTTCCATTATTTCCATATTTTGAAGTTATATAATCACATTATTCATTACTTATGCCTTTTACTCTTTTTCTCTCCCCTAAACTTATCTTAATATTTCAAGGTGGTCCAAATTAGATGAAATTTGACATGCAGGCTAATTTTGATATGTAGATTTCGAATTTAAAGTTTGTTTCCACTTTTGAGACTTCTTTTTATGAGATATGTCATATGTCCCATTAACGACCCATTATCTAAATTATTCATCCAATTAAGTTTCTTATCTTCATATTACCACCAAAATGAGTTATGTGGCATTAATCCATCATAAACCTAAGATTAATGTTAGAACATTAGGTTACATTAAGGTGATATATACATGAATTAGCTCATTGGGGTTATACTAAACATCTATTTAGGTCTAACCTTCAACATTGTTTGACTAAGTCCAAAATGTCAACTTCCAGGGTAGGGTCTGAGATCTAGTATGTTATAGCACACCATCCCTTAAAGGGATTTCATCCTTGAAACCAAAACATCCACATATAAGAAAACAACTTATTCACCACTCCTTAAAGGATTCATATTATTAAGTCAAAACTATTCTTTAGGTACAAAAGGTTCAACTACACTTCCTTACATCCAACTACATAAGCATCATGCAAACAAAACATAACTTGTAAAGACTAACTATGAACTATGGGTTAACTTGCTCTTGTCCATCCGCAAACAAGTCTTTATATCTGGGAGACTAGTTCAACATATGAGGGTCCCTAAAGATAAATCATATATATGTTTAAGGCTACTGTTGCCTAAAAGCATGTTATTTCGAACAATTCATATCAGCTCAGGTTAGGTCGGTATCATATGGATTTGGGAGTCCTCATAAACCATGCTAGTGGTGCGGAGGAAAATCTTGCCAGCCCCCAAACCCTGATCCTTTCTAGACACCTTTTCTTTCAACTTCATGTCTTAGTAGATGCCTAAAGGCCAAGCTAAACAACCTCAAGTTACTATGGTTACTTATGCATCTTTTACTTGTAAGTATTTTAAGGATCTATTCGTCATTATTCTAATGTGAAACTATATGATCCTAAATCAACCCTTCATCGTCTATTGATCAACTCTAGGGAAAACATTATGGGGTGTGTTCCCTAATTCTTTACATGTACTTGTCTAGCACAATATTTATGTTTTATTAATGGCAAGTATTCTTTTGTTATCATATGATTTCAATTCCTTTTCTCTTGATACCATTTGGGTGGTCCTTATCCTTTCTATGGGAAGCCTTTTATATTTGATGTCCTTTATTCCATATATTTCTCAATTTCCTATTTAGTATGCACATACCAGCCTTTGTTGATGTCATCTATTTTCTCTTCTTATTGGGGTATGCTTCCAACCCTAGGTGAAGGACTTGGATGATAAGCCATGAAGTTTTGGACTAGCTTAAGGAGTTAAAGCTTGGAGACAAAGTTTTTATGGTTTAGATTTCCCTCTACTTAGATCCTTATGGTGTATCATACATGTAAACCCTTATGGGATATTATGATGTACTTCTGTAATCTTTTGTGAAAATTGAATATAGTCATTATTTTTATTCTGCTGCTATACTTTGGTTGTTTTGAATACCATTTATTGAAATTTAAAAATGTTACACCTATTCCATCATACCTTCGAGTGTGTTTGGAATGGATGTTTTATTCTTCAAATTTTTAGTAAGCGGGTGATCTCGTCTCCTTACAGCATGGTATCATAGCCCATAGTAGTCGGAATCTGACTATTTCAATTTTGTCTCCCTAGTTAGAATACTTGCCTTACCTTTAAGTGACATGTTTTCCCTAGAGTTGATCAAAGATGATGAAGGGTTGATTTAGGATCCTATAGTCTCACATTAGAATAATGATAAATAGATCCATAAAATACTTACAACTAAAAGATGCATAAGTAACCATAGTAACTTGAGATTGTTTAGCTTGGCCTTTAGGCAATTACTAGGACATGAAGTTGAAAGCAAAGGTGTCTAGAAAGGATCAGGGTTTCGGGGGCTGGCAAGATTTTCCTCCACACCACTAGCTTGGTTTGTAAGGACTCCCAAATCCATATGATATTGGTCTGGCCTGAGCTGATATGAACTGTTCAAAATAGCATACTTTTAGGCAATAGTAGCCTTAGATATCTATATGATTTATCTTTAGGGACCCTAATATGTTGAACTAGTCTCCAAGGTGTAAATACTTGTTTGAGGATGGACAAGAGAAAGTTAACTCATAGTAGATAGTTAGTCTTTACAAGCTATGTTTCTTTTTTTTACATGATGCTTATGTAGTTGGATGTAGGGAAGTGTAGTTGAACCTTTTGTACCTAAAGAATAGTTTTGACTTAATAAGATGAATCCTTTAAGGGGTGGTGAATAAGTTATTTTCTTATATGTGGATGTTTTTATTTTGAGGATGAAATCCCTTTAAGGGGTGTTGTGTTGTAACATACTAGATCTCGGACCCTACCCTGGAAGTTGACATTTTGGACTTAGCCAAATAAGGTTGAAGGTTAGACCTACATAGATGTTTATTATAACCCCAATGACCTAATGCATGTATAGATCACCTCAATATAACCTAATGTTCTAACATTAATCTTAGGTTTATAATAGATACATAAAATATGCCACATAACTTATTTTGGTGGTATTATGAAGATAAGGAACCTAATTGGATGAATAAATTAGATAATGGGTTGTTAATGGGCCATATGACATATCTCATAAAAATAAGTCTCAAAAGTGAAAACAAAATTCAATTTGAAATCTACATATCAAAATTAGCCTACATGTCAAATTTCATCTAATTTGGACTACCTTGAAATATTAGGATAAGTTTAGGAGAGAGAAAATGAGTAAAAGGCATAAGTAATAAATAATGTGATTATATAACTTCAAAATATGTAAATAATGGAAAATTCATATTAAACTCATCAAATATAACTTTTGGATGAAGTTTGGTCCAATTTGGATGTTGTTTGTGCAAGTTATGCAATTTTAGGTACATTTTGGACTTTTCTACAATTTACCCAATTGGGAGGTTCTCTTTGCAAATTGTCACATACATTATAATTCTTATATATTCCCTTACCATTCTCAAGTTTTTGAACCATGGTTCACCTAGTTTCACCTTGGTTTGAAGGTGTTTCTTTCCAAGGGCATTTTAGGGATTACAATCTTTATATATGAGCTTATCTTTAAAAGCTATCAACCAATGAGGTTATTTCTTTGATTGGAGGTCGGTTGGGATGTAATATAAGTGTCCATAAACTAACATTTGATATTCAAGAAGCCTCTATGATCTGTCATCTTGCATGGCCATGAAATCCCTCGGCTAAGGACACATCAAAAGCTCTGTGGACACCTCATGCTTGACTTCTTCCTTATCCATAAAGGTTTGCATGTCCATAGGCACTCTTAGCATTAGACACATGGAAAGTAACTTTAAACCTCATGCTTGACTTCTTCCTTATCCATAAAGGCTTGCATGTCCATGGACACCCTTATACAAGACACATGGAAAGTTTCATAGACACCTCATACTTGACCTCTTTCTTTATATAGCCATATCTACCCCTTCCCAACTCCCAATTCAAAAACTCTTTCTCTCCTTTATTCCCTATATCTTAAACATCATTCCTACTCTGTTTTTCCATGAAGGTGTTGTCTTAAGGTAAAAGGAGGTTCCTACCTTGGTGAAGAAGGCTCCTAGGGTTCCAAATTTCTCTATATAGGATTTCTTAAGCTCCTCCTTGGTGATTTTAACTAAAACTAGTAAGTATCCTCCTTTCCTTCCCTATTTTCATATTTTTAGTCTTCCTTCCACCTTCCTCCAGGTCGGAACCATGGCCTTCCATGGTGAAACCCCACCTAGAACCCATAAACACCTCATCTCCATGTTCTTTTGTTAGGGTTTTTCACCTCTAAAGTGAAGAAGGTGCTTTTTGCTCGAGATAGGAGATTTTTTGGAGAAACCAACCTCTCTAAGCTTGGGAACCTTACTTATTGGACCTATACACCTTCCCTAGAGGTTCTTTGGAGGCCTAGACTTGGATCTAGGACTGACTTGGATTGTTTAGACTCTGAAGTTGAGGTATGATGTATCCCCTATTCTTCTGTGTTGAGCAATTCACCTATGCTTATTCATTCTCTTTATCCTATGGACATTAGCCTATACACAACATATTTTCTTTTGAAAAGAATGGTTCATGTGAACTTCCTTATTTGATATTGATCATGTGATCATGGATATTCTTTTGAACTCTTATCTTATGCTTTGTTCATGATGGAACTCTAAAAGATGACATGTGATGTCTTTTGCCCACTTATGAGGTGGATGTATATGTCGGTCACTTATGTGGTGACTAGTTTATATATTCTGACTATACTTTCTACTTGCATCTACATTTAACATGCTATGTGATTCAGTAGCACTAGAGTAGTGTAATTGTATTGGTTTTTATGGCAGATGTGTTATTTCCTGCCTAGCAGATGTGATATTTCCTGCTCTTTTGAGATGGAAAGGAACCTCATACCCAGGGCAAGATGTGTGATTCTTGGCCCATGTTTTATATATTTTGGAGATTGGAAGTATTCCTTTCTATATCAGGTTTCAAGTTTATGAGACTTGGCTGCCTTTGTGTTTATATTGTTCTAGGGCTATGTTTATCTCACATGCATGTAGGTTGATGATATGGGGTGTGTGCCCTAATTCTGTACATGTGCTTGTGTGGCACAATCTTTATGATTTATTAATGGCAAGTATTCTTTTGTTATCATATGATTTCAATTCCTTTTCTCTTGATTCCCATTTGGGTGGTCCTTATCCTTTCTATGGGAAGCCTTTTATATTTGATGTCATGTATTCCATATATTGCTCAATTTCCTATTTAGTATGCATGTATCAGCCTTTACTAATGTCATCTATTTTTTGTTCTTGCTGGGGTATGCTTCCAACTCTAGGTGAAGGACTTGGATGATAAGGCATGAAGTTTTGGACTAGCTTAAGGAGTTAAAGCTTGGAGACAAAGTTGTTATGATTTGGATTTCCCTCTACTTAGATCCTTATGTTGTATCATACATGTATAAACCCTTATGGGATATTATGATGTACTTTTGTAATCTTTTGTGAAAATTGAATATAGTCATTATTTTTATTTCGCTGCTATACTTTGGTTGTTTTGAATACCATTTATTGAAATTTGAAAATGTTACACCTATTCGAGCATACCTTTGAGTGTGTTTGGAATGGATGTTTTATTCTTCTAATTTTTAGCAAGGGGGTGATCCCATCAAAGATGATTGAAGATTGAGAAGTACAGAAGCAGTAACCCTAATCCATGGTACTTCCTAAATTGTGAGCTTTATAAGGAATAGGGGAATTGCTTTAATTTATCAAAATGCCACTAAAAGTCAAATGACATGGTATGTGTAGCGAAATGGAATAGAAGAAATGGACAAGGGTGAAACAAATTGTGTTAATAAATAAGGAATGAAAGATTAAAGAAATGAGTATGAACAAGTGTTTCATATATTTGCTTTAAATATATGTGGGTTGACCAAAATTGAATGAAATGCACAAATAGCTGACTATGAAGGAACTCAATGCGAGAGAAACTTTATGCATTAAGTAAATTTGGAATTATTTATTCTAAAAATAGTAGCGAGCATGGTATGAAACAAGTTATGACAAATGATTATAAAATGAAGGCAAAATTAAGAAAATTGATGGTTGGATTTGGGAACCTAACTGTAATCTTAATATGATGAGCTATGTGATAATAATGAATAATACTTTGCATTATGGGATTAAGGGATGTACATAAGTAAAGTTTAATTCAACTACAAAATGAAGTTCAAAGATGTGAATTGATTCATAAGAATGCATTTTTTACCATAATTGTCTATAGAATACTTGTATTCTGAGAATGCTTTAATCTGATGGATCTAATGTGAGATCACTTATGTAGTGAATAGTAGCCCTAAATAAAGAATGGTATATTGTAAAATAGTAGTAGTAAGTGTGTTATGCACATTTATCCATTGAGATTATTCATATCCATAGAAATCAAATTGAGTAAGTATATGTTATATGATGAACTTGTTCTGAACATGATGAATAATACAATATGTCTATATGATTATACTATTGCTAGTTCTAATGTCTCTATGAGTATATAAGAAAAACTATGATATGGAATAAAGTGATAGGTAAAATGTGGGGATTGAATCATTTTATTGATTATATTTAAAACAATATTTAAGGTAAATGTTGGATAATGAGATTATGCCTCGGGTCGATAGCCTATTGATGATGACTAATATGAGATGATGTGGGAATGGAAATAAATATATATGATGTAGATTAAAATTTAATTGTGCTTCTTGTTTCAATTTTTGTCTTTGTTAACTTTGATTTTCTTTATACCATTGTAGTTGTGAAATAATATACAAGATTGATAAATGATTATTTGAATTCTTTTAAGATGAGTAAATAGATTAAATAATAAGTGAAATGATGACACATTTGGTCAGGTTCCCTGAACACTATGAGTTCCCTCGAGGTCTATGCTGAGGAAATGAAACAGATTTCCTAGTAGTAATTAGAAAATTATAAGAAAGATTTTAGGAGTTTGGATCGAGACCTTAAAGGTTAGACCATCATGATTTCGACTGAGTTACACCACATGAACTTGGCCCTAAATCCTATGATGTGAAAGTCTGTGTCCATGAGGAATAGAGTGATGAAATGAAAATTGTAATACATGTGAAATGTGATGACATGTGATATTCAACGATGACATGTGATATTTGGTTATGTTGGTTCCTATAGCATGTACCCATTAATGAGGACATGAGCCTCTTTTTTTAGAATTTGGTATTTTTTTCCTTAGTCTGGGTTTAGGTTTAGGGTTTCTCTCTAATAGTTGGTTTTTTTGTTGATCAAAAGAGAGGATCCAACGATGTGGTATCAGAGCTTAGGGTAGATGAGTCTATAGGGATAATATGATCTAGGGCTAAATTATGATATGGATATTAAACATAACTTAAATGATATTCATACTAACTAAAATCAGTATTGAAAATACTTCGATCAAGTATTTTGGTATTGAGATAAGTTTATGTGAAATTGGGGACTGTACTTCTTCAGGATGCCCTAACAAAGTATTCAGACATTTTGGGAATATAATAATATGTATGCTGTTAAATAATGATAAAATGAAGAAAAAGAAAGGATTATATAATTAAGTATGGAACCTAAGACAAGTTGGAAAATTTACATGAGAAAGATGAATGAATCTAATAGATTGAAGATAATTCCAAAAGAAATTGAATTCGGGTATGAATCTAGTAAGGAAAGGCTGAGAAATGAGATTAATGTCCACCAAATAACCTTCTTTGTGAAAGAACTGATGGAAATAGACAATAATACAAAATGAACTATAATCTTGATCTTTGTGATATATAATCAAATTATAAAAGAAAATGAAAGGTTGTATGAATTATGTGTTGGCATTGATGCATTACCAAGATACGTGAAATAGGTGTATGTAATACTCTATATTACGATCATAGGGATGAAACATCCATCTAATGCAGAAAATTTAGAATTTCAATGTAATAGATCCAAAAAAGAAAAAGAAAATGATGTAATAAGGAAGAAAGATAGCTTGGAAATAATTCTAAGAGAACAATGAGAGGTGCATGATTAGATGTTTTCATCGTGTTCCATATCTTCGATTGGATTTTGGAACAAAAAACTAAAGAAGGGAAGAAGTTGTAATGGCCACTTTTCATCTTAGTCATCTAATTACAATTTACTTGGAAAATTACATGATTAACTAGATTGATCATTGTTTAATATTGATCAATGATGATGTTATAATTATGATGTTCTAAACCTAATGATTAAAAATAGTCATGATTAGGGCTTGAGAAGTGTAAACTCTAGTCAGCCAAAATTAGGATTTTGATACCATATGATTACAAAATTTTACAAATATAGTGATGTAGTAAATGATTTCTAGTATTCTACCTATATTCGAATTTCTTTGAAATTTGGTGAGTATTCTTGGAAAATTTTCGATATTTTAGTGTTATTTGGATTTGTTCATCAGCTAAGATTCCACTCAGGACACACTCGACCGACCATGCATTCAAGATGAAATACACAGTCCATTGTTTGATTGTTAATGATGTACTAACTTATATGTTTAGGATGAAATTTTAATTGTACCTTAAAAACTCAATTTCAAATTAAAAAAATCATTATTTTTATATTATGTTTGAATGTCCCATATCCCTTCATCAGCCAATATATTTATCAGGAACAACTACAGTTGACGACAAAGTCTGTACATATAAAAGATGCAATGAAGGGCTTGTTTGTTATTGTTACAAGTACCTCAATTAATTTATATCATAAACCTAACACTCTAGTAGCTCCCATAATCCATGTTTCCTTTCTAAGATACAAAATTCTAGAAATAGAGGAGGATCAGGACTTTGAAGGAGAAATTTGTCGAAAAGGCTAATTTAGGTTTTGGCTTCCTAATTCTTGCAAATTCATGTAAATTTATCAAACCTAGATACATTTTTATGATGGATCTTATTTACTATACATGAAATTTGTCTCTCCTCTAATTTGAATTAAAATTATATTAAATCACCTCTTTTCTCTTTATTTCTCTCGTGTTCTCCATTTCTAAGGCTTCTGAGTTGGAAGGAGGAAGAAAAGGAGTTGATGACTAGAACCTTGATGAACTTCTAGAGATCTTAATTATGTGGGACTCTTTTAATGTGCTTGTCACCTTAGGTGAGTGTTTATCTCCCTGTTTTGTTTTGTGATCATGTTGAAAACGTAATTCCATCCTAATAAAATAAATAAGATCTCCACTTGTATTTGTATGGGACTGAGTATTCAATTGGAAAGATTTGAGAAAATGATATTTACTGGTTTATAATTCTTTCTTATTGATTTGTATTGTGTAGTTCCCAATATAGATTGAAGATGTAAAAGAAATCTCATAGATAGATATTTATGTTATTTTGTACATGTATTGCCTAAAATCATCCTAATGAATGTTATGCTTAGAAATTGGGTTGACATGTATGGAATCATATTCGAACTTAACAGGAATGAGTTCTAAACTCTATTTTTAGATATTTTCTGGAATTATATATGGGATGTACATAAGGATTGGCATGAGGGCTTGAAATGGAGGTATTCCATGTATGGGGTTAGTTTTTTCAGATTGACTCAAAAGATCCAATGAATAGATGCATACTTATAATTGATAATGAATTGTGTAGAAAGGGAAAGTAGGGTTTCCATATGTGTGAATAGACTTGATGAACCACCTTGTACAAATGATGAGAATATTGAATAATAAGGTCTTTTGATGTATTGAATTAAGTATACTTCTTGGAAATCTTAGAAATTCAATGTTAACATGAGTATGTGGGATATAGCTAAAAATCATATACAACCTTATAAGCATGAAAAAGAATTCTCAATTATAGATAATATTACTCAAATTGAAGGTGACAAGTCTTACTAAAATGATATAATCCTAATGCATCTATTTTATTATAATATATGGAATAATGAGTAAATCATACATGAATACATGTCTTTTATACAAGTCAGATAAGTATGATTTGAGAAGATAACTAAAGATTAAGGAGTAAGAAGAAGTAATCCTAATCCATGGTACTTCCTAGATTGAGATTTATAAGGAATAGGGAAATTGCTTTTAATTGTTAAATTTCCACTCGTAATCCAATAACATGGTACAATCATCCAAACACAAAGATAGGCAATATAAATGTTCGAATTGATTTGGGACGATGAGTAATAGATAAATGGTAATGAAATGATGGGATGAAATGTTTATTCTGTCTATATTAAATATCTCCCAATTAACCTAAAAAGAAGGAAATGCATTGATACCATATAATGAAGGATTTGAATGATTAGTATATATTGTATATCAAGTTAATAGAGTGATGAATTCTAAGAATAGTAGTGAACAATAAATGGAGAAGTTAAGAGTAATGAATATATATATATATATGGAAAGGAAAATCAAGGAGTTAATTGGTGGATCTAAGAACCTAACTCTACCATAATATAATGAAATATGTGATGATAATGGTTAATGCTCCCAAATGAATGATTCTATAATATTGACTAGTTTAATTTATTTAAAAGATGAAGTTCAAATATGTGAATAGATTCAGAAAAAAAATATTATTGAATTTTAATTGCCTGCTAGAATGTGTGTATTCTTAGAATGGTACATGTTGTTGGGTTTCAAATGAAATAACATATGTGTTGAATAGTAACCCTAACTAATGAATGTCATTTAGTAAAAGAGGAATAAGGGGTATGACATGCATGTTTATGCATTGATATCTATTTATGGGTATTTAAATTTAATGGAATAAGTATATGTCATATATTCATATTTTTAGAGTGAAGGATGGTACAAGACATTTAGATGCCCATAGTGTAGTTGGTCCTAATATCTTTGTGTATATTTACTTAAATGTATGAGATAAAATGAAGTTATTATAAATGTGTTGGGATTGAAATTACATGTATTAGATTGCATTTGATAAACCTTGATTAAGGTAAATGTAAGAGAATGACATTATATTTGAGGTTGGTAGCCAATTTATAAAGAAATCATATGAAACAATGTGAACATGGGAAATGAACATGAAAGTTGTAAATCATAGATTGTTAGGATTTATGATAAATGATTGTCATTCTTATTAACACTAATTTGTTTTATGACATTTTAGTTTTGCGACAACACACACACATGATAAGTGATATTTTTTATTCTTTTAAAGATGAGTAAAAGGGATCAATAGCAAGTGAAATTGTGATACATCTAGTTAGGTGCACTTAACACTGTGAGTTTCTTTTGATGTTTGTAATAGGGAAATGAAACGTATTTCCTTATATTAATCAGAGAAATATGAGAAGGATTTCTGGAGTGTAGACTAAGACCTTAAGGGTTAGACTACTAGGATTTAGGAGGGAGTCATCTGGTGTGACTTTGGACCTAAATCCTCTATTATGAAAATCTATGTCCATGAGAAATAGCCTCTAATGAAATGAAAAATGTGAAACATGAAAAATATGATAATATGTGATATGGTGTTATGTTGGTTCCTATCTCGTGTAGCCAAGATGAGGACATGAGCCTCTTTAGGCAACCACGTGGTGAACCAGGGTCTATTGTTGATATCTTAGGGTGGTCGGATAAACCCTAAGATAATGACAATGAGTCATTGACACAAGAATAAAGTATGGTGATTTATACTTGGTGAGGTACAGGCCAAGTAGTTTTAGGGCAAATGAATAAAATATAACAAGATGTGTAAAATATTTTGTTACGTGCTTTTTTTGCTATTTTTATGAAGGGTAAAAGGTGAAATTATATTAAGTAAAGCCATAAAACATATTAACAGTATCCGAGAACAATACATGGGAAAGGGGCGAATGATTATTTAGGGATCCAAGACTGGAGTGATAACTTGTGCTTCTAGTCAGGACCTTGTAATAAGCATGCACACAACTTTTTGATGGATGTCATCATCAGTCTTGGTCATAGATTGCTCAAAGAAGACCTTGATCTTTGCCTCTCATGTCTGCTCAGAAACACCATAGCAACAAAAATCCACTTCCCATTTGAAATAAGACAACGTTATAGCACACCTAACTAAAAGAAGGAGCAGAGGGAAACCTCGGCACTGACTACAAAAAGGGGGAAACCCCAACAAACGAACCAGGAAAAGGAGGTTACAGTGGATCCTCTTTTTCCAATCAAAGAACCCAACTAAATTTGAGGGCTCCAAATGCCCACCCAATATGCACTACAACAAACAACAAAGCAAAAACACGACAAAAACAAACAAGAGAAAGGAAAATACGAGAGGAGGTTTGTGGTGGCTTCAAACTCTAGGAACCTGTTGCTCTTGCCTGGAGACTGCCAAAAATAGGATCAGTTTCAAGGGGCAAACACATTAGCCATGACAGTAGAGAAAACCACCCTAAAGCCCTAACATCAAGTACCCCTGAAATGCCACCACATAGCACAATATCTCACCCAACCACACTTTGAATCAAAGATTACTAGACCTCTATGGATATGGAGAGGGGGCGAGGGAGGGCTCTGAGGGAGAAGGGGTGAAGATAAGCCACAAGCCAGCACCCTCACCCCCAAGATGGTATAGGAGCATGCGGAACCCTAGTCACATGGACGATCGTGAGAACAACATTCTTATTGTGTCTTTTTATCAAGTGCTAGTCTTTTAATGCTAGTTGAAAGACTTGTTATTGTTGATTTTATTTCTTGTTATGGAAATTAATCATTATTTTATAAAGATAATTTTTTTCTATATTCTTATTTGTCTAGTTTGGAATCTAATATTCAATGTTGAAAAGTGTTTGATGTTGGGATTCAATATCTACTCTGAATAAGATTTGGGTTTTACTTGTCATTTGAATAGTATTATTTGGTAGATATATATTATGTGTACTTCATCCTTAGGACTGCATGATGTGTTCTTGGTCCGACTGGTGAGGTGTCATAAAGATGATGTTAAGGGGTGGTGACGCAGTTGGCTAGCGTGTAGGTCTCATAGCTATCTGAATAATTTTGAGGTCGACAGTTCAAGCCTCTCTCACCCCAAAAAAAATAAAGATGATGTTATTGTTATGTCAATATTACGATTGTTTAGATCTTGAATTGTTACTCCTCGAATTAGATTATCATTATAAAGTAATTAACATCTACTGGTCTAGTCATAGATATGTTCTTGAACATGTTTTAAAGTTTGAAGTGTACTCGTGAATATCTATCTAATTTGATTATATTATTTACACAAAAAATACTAACTGTTAAAAATACATGTTAGACTTAGTATTATCTGAAGGTTTCTTATGAGTTTAATATACTAAATTTGATGATGATGCATGTACTTAGTTTGAGTGAGAGGTATCCACTGACTGGGGCTCTATATGAGTCTCTTGGGGTTGTTTTAGATATTTTTAGGTATGATGTTGTCCAATGGAGATGTTGTGATAAAGAATATGTAAATAAGATAATCTAGAATTGAATGTCCCTATACACTCTCTTTATGAGGACTGGTAATGCACCATGTTTGTTTTTTCATGTATGTGTATTTGATGTAAACTAAACTGCATGTGAGAAATGAGATTGGTGATAACTAAATGTATTGTCCTTTAATGTGACATTGATTTATGAGGTTTCATTATTAAGAAAAAGGAAAAGTTAACATGTACTTTTGATATACTTTGTTAAACATGTTTGTCAAGAATTTGGTGCTTTGTTCATGAGTCTGGGTTTAGGTTTAGGGTTTGTATCTAGTGGTTGGCATTTATTCTGATAAAAAGATAGGACCCAACATATATTGTCAAATGTTTGGACATGGTAACATCAATCTCTCTAATCCCTTGTATGATTGAAACTGGGTCAATATTACCAAGTTTATTATCAGTTGTATCAACATATATTTCTATTTTTCCTATGGTCAAGTCTTGGTACCATCGTGAAGGATATCGGTAGCACTTAATTGTGTAGAAAATGTTCATGTTAATTCTTGATGTAAATGTTGGTAGCACCAAGATGGATCTTGGAAGAAACGGAGTGTCCTCTCAAAAGCAAAAGAGCTTCTTATATAGCATCCATAATTTTCTATAACTTTGCTAATTCTTTTGTATGAACCTCGGTAGCACCGAGGTGAATACTCAATAGCACCAAATCTTCCCTCCAATGCACATTGAAACCAAAATTCAAATATCAAAGTGATGAGACCATGATAAATATGATAATTCATACAAAAATAATGGAAATAACTAAAATTAATGTAAAAAGTTTTCTAATGAAAACTATCACAATATAAGTAAAAACTCATACAAATGATCATAAATGCATGATAAATAACCCAAACTAGCCTAAGAAATCACGAAAATATTTGCATGCATAAACACCCACAGCTCCTATTCTTACATAATGCAAGTGATGTTGAATAGTGGTTTCTTCCTCCCCTTCTCATTGCCTCTTCCTCTTCTCTTTCTACACTTCCTCCTATCTTTCTTCTCCCTTGTTTTTTTGGTGAACCAAGCACGTCTCCCTCACTTTTTATTGCTTTTTGTGGTGTTATGTACAAATGATATGTAAAAGGAACAATACAGCTGAACACCTATGTAAACAACAAAGGAAAGAAAGATATACATGTGTATATCCAATTTGTAAAACAATTATAAATCAATCTAATGTTATCCCAAATAATACTTGTACCTTTAGAGACACCAAGAAAAATTATCCAATTTCTTTCGTGCCAGATAACATCAATTGCTACAGCACTAAACACAAAGATAGGCAATATAAATGGTCGAATTGATTTGGGACGATGAGTAATAGATAAATGGTAATGAAACGATGGGATGAAATGTTTATTCTGTCTATATTAAATATCTCCTAATTAACCTAAAAAGAAGGAAATGCATTGATACCATATAATGAAGGATTTGAATTATTAGTATATATTGTATATCAAGTTAATAGAGTGATGAATTCTAAGAATAGTAGTGACCAATAAATGGAGAAGTTAAGAGTAATGAATATATATATATATATATATATATATATATATGGAAAGGAAAATCAAGGAGTTAATTGGTGGATCTAAGAACCTAACTCTGCCATAATATAATGAAATATGTGATGATAATGGTTAATGATCCCAAATGAATGATTCTATAATATTGACTAGTTTAATTTATTTAAAAGATGAAGTTCAAATATGTGAACAGATTCAGAAAAAAAAAAGATTATTGAATTTTAATTGCCTGCTAGAATGTGTGTATTCTTAGAATGGTCCATGTTGTTGGGTTTCAAATGAGATAACATATGTGTTGAATAGTAACCCTACCTAATGAATGTCATTTAGTAAAAGAGGAATAAGGGGTATGCCATGCATGTTTATGCATTGATATCTGTTTATGGGTATTTAAATTTAACGGAATAAGTATATGTCATATATTCCTATTTTTAGAGTGAAGGATGGTACAAGACATTTAGATGCCCATAGTGTAGTTGGTCCTAATATCTTTGTGTATATTTACTTAAATGTATGAGATAAAATGAAATTATTATAAACGTGTTGGGATTGAAATTGCATGTATTAGATTGCATTTGATAAACCTTGATTAAGGTAAATGTAAGAGAATGACATTATATTTGAGGTTGGTACCCAATTTATAAAGAAATCATATGAAACAATGTGAACATGGGAAATGAACATAAAAGTTGTAAATCATAGATTGTTAGGATTTATGATAAATGATTGTCATTCTTATTAACGCTAATTTGTTTTATGACATTTTAGTTTTGCGACAACACACACACATGATAAGTGATATTTTTGATTCTTTTGAAGATGAGTAAAAGGGATAAATAGCAAGTGAAATTATGATACATCTAGTTAGGTGCACTTAACACTGTGAGTTTCTTTTGAGGACCGTAATGGGGAAATGAAACGTAATTCCTTATATTAATCAGAGAAATATGAGAAGGATTTCTGGAGTGTGGACTAAGACCTTAAGGGTTAGACTACTAGGATTTAGGAGTGAGTCATATGGTGTGACTTTGGACCTAAATCCTCTACTGTGAAAATCTATGTCCACGAGAAATAGCCTCTAATGAAATGAAAAATGTGAAACATGAAAAATATGATAATATGTGATATGGTGTTATGTTGGTTCCTATCTCGTGTAGCCAAGATGAGGACATGAGCCTCTTTAGGCAACCACGTGGTGAACTAGGGTCTTTTGTTGATATCTTAGGGTGGTCAGATAAACCCTAAGATAATGACAATGAGTCATTGACACAAGAATAAAGCATGGTGACTTATACTTGGTGAGGTACAAGCCAAGTAGTTTTAGGGCAAATGAATAAAATATAACAAGCCGTGTAAAATATTTTGTTACGTGCCTTTTTTGCTATTTTTTGTGAAGGGTAAAAGGTGAAATTATATTAAGTAAAGCCATACAACATATTAATAGTATCCGAGAACAATACATGGGAAAGGGGCCAATGAGTATTTAGGGATCCAAGACTGGAGTGATAACTTGTGCTTCTGGTCAGGACCTTGTAATAAGCATGCACACAACTTTTTGATGGATGCCATCATCAGTCTTGGTCATAGATTGCTCAAAGAAGACCTTGATCTTTGCCTCTTATGTCTGCTCAGAAACACCATAGCAACAAAAATCCACTTCCCATTTGAAATAAGACAACGTTATAGCACACCTAACTAAAAGAAGGAGCAGAGGGGAACCTCGGCACTGACTACAGAAAGGGGGAAACCCCAACAAACGAACCAGGAAAAGGAGGTTACAGTGGATCCTCTTTTTCCAATCAAAGAACCCAACTAAATTTGAGGGCTCCAAACGCCCACCCAATTTGCACTACAATAAATAACAAAGCAAAAACACGACAAAAACAAACAAGAGAAAGGAAAATACGAGAGGAGGTTTGCGGTGGCTTCAAACTCTAGGAACCTGTTGCTCTTGCTTGGAGACTGCCAAAAATAGGATCAGTTTCAAGGGGCAAACACATTAGCCATGACAGTAGAGAAAACCACCCTAAAGCCCTAACATCAAGCACCCCTAAAATGCCACCACATAGCACAATATCTCACCCAACCACACTTTGAATCGAAGATTACTAGACCTCTATGGAGATGGAGAGGGGGCGAGGGAGGGCTCTGAGGGAGAAGGGGTGAAGATAAGCCACAAGCCAGCACCCTCTCCCCCAATATGGTATAGGAGCATGTGGAACCCTAGTCACATGGGTGATCGTGAGAACAACATTCTTAGTGTATCTTTTTATCAAGTGCTAGCCTTTTAATGCTAGTTGAAAGACTTGTTATTATTGATTTTATTTCTTGTTATGGAAATTAATCATTATTTTATAAAGATAATTTGTTTCTATATTCTTATTTGTCTAGTTTGGAATCTAATATTCAATGTTGAAAAGTGTTTGATGTTGGGATTCAATATCTACTCCGAATAAGATTTGGGTTTTACTTGTCATTTGAATAGTATTGTTTGGTAGATATATATTATGTGTACTTCATCCTTATGACTGCATGATGTGTTCTTGGTCCGACTGGCGAGGTGTCATAAAGATGGTGTTAAGGGGTGGTGACGCAGTTGGCTAGCGTGTAGGTCTCATAGCTATCTGAATAATTCTGAGGTCAACAGTTCAAGCCTCTCTCACCCAAAAAAAAAATAAAGATGATGTTATTGTTATGTATTGATTATGATTGTTTAGATCTTGAATTGTTACTCCTCGAATTAGATTGTCATTATGAAGTAATTAACATCTATTGGTCTAGTCATAGATATGCTCTTGAACATGTTTTAAAGTTTGAAGTGTACTAGTGAATATCTATCTAATTTGATTATATTATTTACATAAAAAATACTAACTATTAGAAATACATGTTAGACTTAGTATTATTTGAAGGTTTCTTATGAGTTTAATATACTAAATCTGATGATGATGCATGTACTTAGTTTGAGTGAGAGGTATCCACTGACCGGGGCTCTATATGAGTCTCTTGGGGTTGTTTTAGATATTTTTAGGTATGATGTTATCCAATGGAGATGTTGTGATAAAGAATATGTAAATAAGATAATCTAGAATAGAATGTCCCTATACACTCTCTTTATGAGGACTGGTAATGCACCATGTTTGTTTTTTCATGTATGTGTATTTGATGTAAACTAAACTGCATGTGAGAAATGAGATTGGTGATAACTAAATGTATTGTCCTTTAATGTGACATTGATTTATGAGGTTTCATTATTGAGAAAAAGGAAAAGTTAACATGTAATTTTGATATACTTTGTTAAACATGTTTGTCAAGAATTTGGTGCTTTGTTCATGAGTCTGGGTTTAGGTTTAGGGTTTGTATCTAGTGGTTGGCATTTATTCTGATAAAAAAATAGGACCCAACATATATTGTCAAATGTTTGGACATGGTAACATCAATCTCTCTAATCCCTTGTATGATTGAAACTAGGTCAATATTACCAAGTTTATTATCAGATGTATCAGCATATATTTCTATTTCTCCTATGGTCAAGTCTTGGTACCATCATGACGGATATCAGTAGCACTTAATTGTGTAGAAAATGTTCATGTTAATTCTTGACGTAAATGTTGGTAGCACCAAGATGGATCTTGGAAGAAACGGAGTGTCCTCTCGAAAGCAAAAGAGCTTCTTATATAGCATCCATAATTTTATATAACTTTGCTAATTCTTTTGTATGTACCTCAGTAGCACCAAGGTGAATACTCAATAGCACCAAATCTTCCCTCCAATGCACATTGAAACCAAAATTCAAATATCAAAGTGATGAGACCATGATAAATATGATAATTCATACAAAAATAATGGAAATAACTAAAATTAATGTAAAAAGGTTTCTAATGAAAACTATCACAATATAAGTAAAAACTCATACAAATGATCATAAATGCATGATAAATAACCCAAACTAGCCTAAGAAATCACGAAAATATTTGCATGCATAAACACCCACAGCTCCTATTCTTACATAATGCAAGTGATGTTGAATAGTGGTTTCTTCCTCCCCTTCTCATTGCCTCTTCCTCTTCTCTTTCTACACTTCCACCTATCTTTCTTCTCCCTTGTTTTTTTTGGTGAACCAAGCACGTATCCCTCACTTTTTATTGCTTTTTGTGGTGTTATGTACAAATGATATGTAAAGGGAACAATACAACTGAACACCTATGTAAACAACAAAGGAAAGAAAGATATACATGTGTATATCCAATTTGTAAAACAATTATAAATCAATCTAATGTTATCCCAAATAATACTTGTACCTTTAGAGACACCAAGAAAAATTATCCAATTTCTTTCATGCCAGATAACATCAATTGCTACAGCACTAGTAATTTTGTATTTATACCTAGCGGTGATATGGTCATGTCATAAAAGAATATTACTCCCATAAAGCTCCTTCACCTACCTCCATAACATCACAAAGAATGGACAACTAAAGAAAATATGTTGATTGTCTTCTTAATTTTTGCAATATAGAGGGCATCTTGAAACATGATAGAACTCAAAATTCTTAAGCACACTATATGTAGGAATTTAGTTAAGAAAACATTTCCATAATATAAGGACAAACCTACTAGGAATACCATTTGTCCACATCCATTTCACCCACAAAGTATCATCATAGTTTTACCTGCAAGCATTCTAGGCATCTTTGATCTTATTGTCACCCTTGTCCATGAAAAGGACAAAGTCAAGAACATCACTTGGACCTCAAACTGCTAAAGAAACTAACAACAGATTTACAGCCTCGAATATTAGGAAATACCCACTGTCGCTAGATATACATTCAAAATTTTAAATTATATTCTTTTCTTAAATTGAATCATTAGTTGTTGCACAAGAATACTTGATAAACTTATGTCATTCTTTCACCAAGGTTTTAACCATAGCAAAAAGGATTAACCATTTCCCACTTTTTAGTTAAAAATAATTGATGTATTTATCTTTTGCTATAACAATCTTTCTCTACAACCATGAGCAATCTGACTTAGATTTATAAAACCAAATATAGGAATCCCCAATATATCTCTCATGGACACATTTGACCCACAATGAGTCCTTATTAAAATCCAAACTCCACAGAATTATAATAAGTCCTACATGAACCCAATCATCTATGTGACTAATGCCAACACCACCTTCCTCTTTCCTGCAAATATGGCCCCACAAGCCACATGAAGTTTCTTTTTCTATTCATTATATCCCCATAGAAAGTTTATAAGTACCTTCTCCAACTCACTGATGACTGCTTTGGGAATAAGAGAAGCATCAGTCCAAAAAAATAATATGAAGCAAGAGTATTATTTGCTAATTTTAATATGCCTGCCATATAAAGTAACTTACTTTTTCAAAGATTAAGCTTCATTTTTACCTTGCCAATAAGAGGTAAACACACGCTCTTAGTTAGTCTCCCAGAAAATAATGGAAAACCAAGCTACCTGGCTGGAAGCTAGCTCAGACTGATGTTCAACGTTCTAACAACATTCTTACTCAAGAAAACTTGACTCTTACTCGCTTTGAGTTTTAAACTAGGAAGTTCACCAAAAATATGAAGGAGATCATTAACAATACCAAAATTTGATTGGTTACCTTTAGCAAAAATAAGGAGTTCGTCTGCAAAAGTAAGACGAGACACTCTAAAATTGTTTGACACCATCACCATCTCAATTTTTTTCTCTTCCACAAAGTTTTTCATCATAGGGTTCAGATCTTGCATTGAAACTATAAATATGTAGGGAGAAATAGGATCTCCTTGTTCTATGCCATTAGAATCAACAAAAGGTCTTAAAGGAATCCCACAAAATCTTAGATCATGTCTCACTTGTTTCTCTCTCTTTTACCATGCGTACACCCAAAACCCTAGTTTTAACCTACTCCATCTTCCTAATGCCCATAAGCCATACCATCTCCTACATCTTCTTGACACCTACAAGTCATATAATCCCCTCCATCTTCTAATACATACACACCACTATAGTAGAGAGACAATACCATCACTTATATCCATAGTGGTAGTCGTCAGCTCTGACAACCACCTTGTTTACAATATCACCACCACTATCACTTTCCAACCCATGCTGATACAACAATTTCATGCTAGATTATGTCTCTTCAAACCTCTACAAATTCCAAAAAGAAGAAGATCTATCCCCCATGCCATCCCCATCGATTACAACAAGATCTGCAAACTGGTGCATCAACCTCTTGTGTAAAGGGTTGATGAGATCTTCAATTTTCACTAGCCCCTAAATCGGATAGAGTTGTATTCAGTCCATCCATGAAAAGTAATAGAGTGAGCAGTTCATCCATAGAACCTAACATGTATATTTCTCATCATAAGAAACGTTCACTGATTGTCAGTATGCATGCTCTTCAATTTTTAGTATTATTGTAGCAAGTCAAGTAAGGACACTTATCCAAAATCAATTATTGCATTAGGTAATAACATAGTAATCTAAACATCTCAGTCACATGGTAAACACACACATGTGTGTGTGTCTGTGTATGTGTATGTGTGTGTGCCTGTATCGACGATTAGGAAATTTGTAATGCAATAGTATCATATATTGGGAACTAATGACCATTAGATGATAATATAAATTAGGTAGGTATAAGACTCATCAAACACGGGTAAATCAATTGAACACATACTTTAACTTGCATTTCATTAGTATGTAGGATTATCAATCTCTTAGTCATATCAGTTTCTGTTATAGTAGATTATCTCTAAAATGAGATAATAGAAAAGTTGAGGATATGGATGCCATCACATTTTAGATATATAAAACTTATATATATATATATATATATATATATATATATATATATATATATAATGAGTTAGTTAACCCTTCTTAGTAATTGAATTTGTATAGGTGTATGTAGTAGGATATTTACACTAATATATAACTAGTTAGCAATCCTACTAGTTTCCTATAGGCCTAGCATACATAATTAATTATTAATGTGATATGTAATGTAAAGTTAGATGATAATACTATGATTCCTATGATAGTTATGTAATACGTTGTTAAGTGGTTCATTTGTCACACCCTATGTTATATGTATCATTAAGTGAATTAAAATGAGAAATTATAACAACCAAAAATGTTAAGGGCTTGTATACATGAAGGACAAATTGGCAATTTCACATATAGAAAATGTAATGACAATAAATAGGAATAACTCACATACTCAATTTGAAAAAGAAAAAAAAACAATATAAAGGGGTAGTAAATATAATTTGGACAACTTCATCGCAGTTAATGTATCACACCAATCTGAATATTAATGATATTATTTTGATGAATTTTATATTTAAAGACTTTACTTAGGATAATAATATGGAGTCCATACTTTAGCTACTCGAGCAAAGTTGGACTATATGTTAAAGAGATAGAGAGAGAATAAAATTTTAAGACCAAAATTAGAGGAACTCACATTATTACCAATGCATATATGCGGTCTAGAGATATTTAGACTCATGTTACTGAAGATGGGTCTTATATTAAAATAGATATCTAAAGGATCAAAAAGACTAAAAACTCTAGCATACCTTTAAATGATCTGAACCAAGAGAAAACTAATATTTATATCTACACTAGGGATTTATAGATATGTTTATCTTAACACAATTGACTTACACACCTAATGTTTTAGGAGGATGAAATTTGATTTTGCAGATCAATTATATCTATAGATTTAACTATTAGTCATGAAGATTAGGTATATGTATATTCTTGATTTTCATTTGGGCATATAAAGACTGCACTTAAATTGTTAAGAAGTCATATTTTGAGTTACATTCTTGTTCCTAAGTCTCCTAAATCCTTTTTGAAATACTGACTATCACATATTTATTTATTCATGATTATTGAAATCCTACTTCTCATATATACGGGTCATTTCATCCCAATTACCACATGTTGGATGTTCCCATCACTTCTGTACTTGAATTTGTATTGGACTAGTTTAGGTTCTTTCCTACCTATTATGTATGTGTTGTTTTGACAATCATTCTAGAAGTAGGTGCACCATATTTATAATTTAGACAGAGGAATTAATCATCCTAATAGGCACCATGGTTTTATTCCCAATACCACATGTTGTACATACAAAGTAAATATTTTACTCCTCTAACCATGATATAATGTTTTAGTCCTCATGACATTCTACATTTATTTGGCACTGTGGTTTTAGTCCTCATGTCCTTGGTTTAAATTTTATGATTTTCAATCCTAATTTTTAGATTATGCTAGTATTTGTTGTAAACAACATGCATTTCATTATGTACCTACATTTTTTATGGCAAGAATCTTTCTTTAATCCTTCACATGATATGTATGCCTCTGCCTCTACCTCATTTGCTTGATACCATTCTTTTCTTTTACTTTCTATTGAACTTTCCCAAATGATTAGCCCTCTTTTAACGAGGAATATCATTGCCATGTGTACTTACATCCTTTTAATGTCCAAATTTTTTATTATACACATACTCAGTGGTTACTTATGCATACTTTTGTTTTCCTCTTTATGGTGACATTAACCTCCATCCTAGCATGAGCAACCCTTGGATTCAATGTTTGAGGATTAAGGTTGTTAGGCTTAAGATTTGGAGAAACTCATCCAAGACTAGTTCATTGTGAGAAGATTTTGAGATGCCTAGGTTGCCCTCTACAACTGATCTATCTAGATTTTTTTTAAGGAATGATATGAAACCCTTCTTTATTTATTTTTGAATGTAAATTGGGTCATTTTGGTTATTCAAAAAATAGAAATAAGGAGTGATCCCATGGTTGGGACCTACTCCTTATGGGTAATTGTGGTGTTCTCTGGATTTTGAACCATCTCACTAGGGTTACTACCACACTGGGGAGACCACTTGATTATGAATATGGGTTGGTTGTCTAGGTGCAACCAAGATCATATTTGACGAAGTAAACAAGAAAATCACATTATACATGGCAAAGTTGAATATTTGTGTAGGTTCCATATACTTCTACCATAGGAAGACTTCATGTCAAAAAGGTGAATGGAATTCTAATATATTGAATGATCTACAATTCATATATGGGAAGCACACTGAAGGTTCTTGATGTAATGTCCATATTAGTACAAATTTACCAAACTGACTATAGATTCTGGTGGAGTGGAAGATATAGGGACAAAAAACCAAAATGGCATGTTTAACCATTTTAATTACCAAAATGTCATGCTTCCAAAATTAATTCCTAAAATGTCATGTTTGCATAGAAATAAGTCCCTATTGGAGACTTATTGATATTTCTGAGGGTACTACGTCCACTTGGGTGACACATTGCTCTCTATCAAAGCAATACATATCCAACCGAGACACATTTCCTTGTTATGGGGCTAATATGTCTAGACATGGGACGTATTTCTCTGAGAGAGAGCAAGGTGTCTCGGTCTGTGATACATTAACCCCACCGTAGAGCAATGCATCCTGACTCAGGATGTATTGCCTCTCAGTGAGACCAATACGCTGAGAACTAAGGCATATTTCTGTACGGTGGAGTAATACATCTTGAAGAAAGACGTATTGCTACCACATCAAATTAATATGTCTCCATGCAAGACGTATTCTCTGTAAAGCAAGCAATATGTCCTCATGCAAGACATATTGCTTTTTTATCAATTTTTTATATTTGTAATTATTATTTTCTTAATATTGATTTGTATAATAATAATAATAATATATATGTTATATTTGTACATTTATAATTAGTTCGCTTGTATTTTTTGGTATACAATGTGTTTGATTATTACAAATTTATCAATTTTGAATAGCGCTAAACATACCTACAGATTATAAAAGTGTTATTGCAACTAGCAATTCATGATTGTTACGTGATTAGATAAGAAGAAATAAATATAAAAACATGAGATATCAATTAAAACTAAGGTTAGAACATGAACAACATGAAGATAAAATAATACACTTAATGTCTAGATCCAGATGACAGCATAGACCAAAACACTCATCAATAAAGATCCATATATATAAATCATAGGTTGTGGACAAATATGATAGATCCAAATACAAACTAGATAAATACATTCACAAAGGCATATATACAAAAGAGTATGACATGTAATAAACTAAGAACATTCTCCACGCCCATGTCGCCCTCACCCGCCTCCATGTACCTCTGACTCATGAGTAGGGATCTCATCTGGAGATGCCTCAATGGGGGACAACTGTGTAGTAGTAAGATGACGAGTTCCAGGATAGAAATGGAAAGGTGGAGGTGGGGTGAGGGGTCTCTAAAAACTAGGATGTGGGGCCTCAGGTGGGGTGCAAAATGGATAATCAAATGGAGTCAATGAGTATGTAACACAAGATGATGGCAGACTCTCATCAAATAACTAGTGGTGGGACTGGATTGTATGGAATAGAAGAAGAACATGCTCCATAGTAGATTGTGGGTGTAATAGGTGGGGTGATGAATGAAACAGATGTAGCAACTCTTAAAAATATGGTCTTTTCGGTCCCCATCCCATGAACTTAGAAGTGAAAATGGGTTCGATAGTAGTCGGAATGGGCTCAGGATGAGTGGTACATGTATGAGTAGGAATGGGCATGGGATCAGGACCAGTGGTATGAGTACGAGTGGGTATGAGATCATATTAGCGAGTATAGTCAGGAAAACTCTCAAAGTAGCTCTCCTGGATGTTGAAGATATCATCTCTGATATGTGTAGGGGGTATACTATAAAGTCGCACGGATGTGTACATGTGATTCTACATGTTCAAACAAAGAATGTAGAAATAATAAAGACTAATTACATATAGTAAAAATAATAATGGGTTGCTAAAAAGGTAATTATACTCACAAATTGTTGTTGTTGGTAACTGCTCAGGTAGTATGTGGTCGGAGGTTGAGCTGGAGGGCCCACTACATAATGTGAATGATACCATGCATAGTGCACATGTTGACTAAAAATTGTCCTTACTGGTGGAGGGGGAACTAAACTCTCACCTCTATTGTGCCACAACTGCACCTCCACCCTATAATGATGCAACCAATTCTCAGTAGCATGGCCCCTCCCATCTATCTTACTAAGGTGTGGAAAGGCAAGAGTAGGTTGTACTTGAACAAATATGAATTGTCCAAGCACTCTATCTAGATGGTTCCACTCTACTACTATTAGCACACTAGAGGCACTCAAACCAACCAAATATCATGACCCTCTCGATAAAATGTTGGAAGTCTCTATAGAATATCCTTAGTGTAAGAGTTAACTAGGAGACCCCTAATCTTGCTTAAAGTGTTGAACAATATTAATTACCATAATTGAATTCTCAAACCATAATATAAACTTTTTATATGCTTTGGAATCATAATACAAGCTTAAGTTTCAAGTTTGGTCCAATTTGGACATTGTTTGTGAAAGTTATGCAATTTTATGTACATTTTGACTTTCCTACAATTTACCCAATTTATATGTTTTCTTTGCAATTTTTCACATAAATTATGTTCCTTGTATATTATCTTGTTATTCTTGATCTTGTTGAGCCATGGGGTGCTCAATTGTACCTTGATTTGGAGGAGATTCCTTTTTATATTGAATTAGGGTTTACCCCTCCCCCCAATTGATGAGCCACCTTCAAGGCTATCAAACGATGGTTCCACTGGTTTGGTCAAATATGGTGGCCAACAACTAATGGAACATCCAGTGTTCATCACTATAAGGCCCTAGGTCGATGGTTCATGTTGGTTTGGTTCACTTGAATCCATGGTTCGCTTAAATGGATGAGCAATCGATGGTTCAACCACCTATTGACCTAAACATGAACAAATGATGGTCACCACCCATCAACAACTGGTGATGGACCTGGGAGGTCATCAACTAATGTCCTAGAAGACCCCAATAGCCACTAGACCTTCTGATTGGTCGTCTATGGAAGCTTTAAGCCATGGACACATGGAGAGCTGCTTGTATACCTCATGTTTCATCTCTTCCTTATCCATGGGATATATCTATCTCTTCCTTGCCCAAGTTAGAAACATTTGCTCACTTTCTATTTCCTATAACCTGGAGCATTGAATCCACTCTATTTGTCTGCTTAACTAGGTGGTCCAAGGTAGAAGATGACCCCCTTTTTGGAGAAGAAGGTCTCCTAGAGCTTCATCTAGCACAACAAAGGTTTTCTAAAGTCTTCTCTTAGGATTTTCGACCAAGGCAAGTTGTTTTCTTCCTTCCTTCTCCATTTTACTTGTTTTTCTTCTTCCTCCTACCTTCCTCTAGGTCGTAACTCTGCTTTTCCATGGTAAAAGTTGCTCTATATCTCAAAAGACCTACCTTTCTTGCTCCTCCTATCTAGGGTTTGCTCCTTGTGTGGAGAAAGATGCTAGATGGCTGAGTTTTGAGCTAAAGCTACGATTTTCCTACCTTCTTGGCTCAAGTTTTTTGCTTCTAGAAGTATGTTGTTCTCTGTAGAGTCAAGTTTTATAACCCTCTTTACTTTTATTTCTTACTACAAGCTTGCTTGCATAAGTTCTTTCTCTAAAATGAAGATCTATGCTTGTAAAAGATAACCTTGCCTAGGGCTCTAATTTTTATGATATTTCTCACTTATTTTCTAGCTTTACATGGATTTAAAACTATATATGCAACCTTCCTAAGTAAGAGGATTACTTGGATCAGGTTGTATTAACAACCAATGGTGCTTAGCGGCTAACAACCGATGGCTTATACCTAGGTTTTAAGGTTGGTTTCCATTTTATATATCAACCGATGGTAGTGCCCTTGCAACAACTGATGGTGTTACCTTCTTGACAACTGATGGTGGTGACTAAGGGTGTCAACCGATGGTCACCCCTTAGGTCAGATTTTGTCTCAATTAGAAGCTTAATGATCAACCACTAAGTACCATATGATGCTATCAATCACTGATGATATTAGCTTAGTACACAATGGTGTTAAATGAATATAGTGTTGATATAACAACCAATGGTGACTTAATGATCACAACCAATGGTGGATCAGGTCACCACAACTGATGGTGGGTCAAGGTTATATTTGTTGTTCATATATTAAGCCCTAACCCAATAGTTTCTTTGGTCAAATGATTAGAGGTTAGACCTATACTCCAATTGATGGTTTTGAAATATGAACATGATCCAATGGTGTGATAGAGTGAGTTTTTCCATATTATTCCTTCTCTCTTAAAAACATTTCTCAAATTGTTTACCAAAATGTCCTCAAATATCTCCCTCATTAAATTGAATAGAAAGGAGTCACAAAATTCAAATAATGCAAACCCTAGTGTCATTTGAAGGTGAATTAAAGATATAAATATATTTAGTAAATGACCATGATCAATATTCGAATTCCAATCCCAATTTTATACCACATCTGCATCAAGACATTATAAAGCTACACCTAAAATTTCATTGCAATTGGATAATCCAATAGATAGATATAAACAATTGAATTGTACGTGCATATTTCATTTATTTTGAGCCTATAACCTAAGTCCTCGATCAAATGTATGACACATAAATGCCACGCCCCCCCCCCTCTCAGACCTTGTCTGTGGGCCTTTCAATATCGGCCTATGATCCTAGCCATCCAGGGGAGATTGGATTACTAAGAGGTTGTCTCTAACCTCCCACAAGACCTAGGCTTCGGCCCCAACAGCAATGCCAACCAACCGCGGTTTAGCGCACTCATCCTCACTGGTATTTCGTGAATACAAGGGTAGATATCTCTCCCCCTCCCCAAAACAAACCCAACAGCTGTTACCACATCACCCGTCTCCCTTAAATCAGGGAGAATGAGCCCCGACTCCCTCGTTATTCTCACCAGATGTGGCGGCCAACTTAGGGCTTCCTATGCTAGACCCTTTCACCTCTATTTAAAGACACCCCAAGCTCTTCCCAACCTCCCTTAGGCTCCCACGCAATCCAATTTGAAGTGCTTGACCTCCGACCACTACCATTGTTTCCACCTCCTCTCCGCCACTACACCACCTTGGCGGCACCTCTAAAGACCTCACCTCACCAATTACTCCTCGCCATCAACTCCACCTCAACCCAGGGGTGCTTCGCTGTTATGACCCACTCTGAGTTTAACTGGTAAGTACAGTGATTAGTGCATCACCATGTTGATTAAGCTAAGATAAGTGTTCAAGATGTGATTAGTGCTTTGATTAAGTTGATTCAATCTAGTTAGTATGTTTTCATGCTTTGAAGTTTTAGTGGATCTCGCGCTTGAAATTTTGCAAAAGAAATCACTTGAATCGGACCCTTGAGGCAAAAGTTATGATATTTTCAAGTTTCTTGAACCAATACTGCAATTTACCCATAAGTATTAACCCCTTTCCCTTATCCCCTTCCTCACGATCAGTGCAAAGCACCGCTTGAGCGGCACATAGAAGCAGCCTGATCGTCCAGTAGAGGAGAGGGTAGGGCGATTTTTAGGGCTCCTTGAGCCGAGCTACCTTGGCTTCATCTTCCTTTCTTCTTCTTCCTCTCTTCCTCACCCATCCACAGCGCCCTGACCTACTAGGGCGATGTCGGCCAACAACAGCACCGGCCAGCCTTGCGGCACTAGCCAGGGGCTGTTTTGGCATGGCTAGCACCACAAAACGATGCCATCGAGTCCGGCCTTGAGGCCCAAGCTCGGATTCGCAGCCTCCCAGTCACGATCAGTACCCAGCTGAGTTCCCCTTTCCTTCTTCCTCCTCCTGTGCACGTAGAACCTGCTATGTGAAGCAGGTCCGAAGCCAGGGCAATGCCAAAGGTTGAAGATGACCCCGCGGACGCCTGGAAGCGGGTTTTGGGCAAATTCCAGTTGAATTTCGGCCATCTCGATCCTCTGTGAGTAGAATCTCACTCACTAAGCAAGTATTAACTCTAAGAAATAGATGATTTTGGTTAGATCTGTGTTTTTCATGGGTAACAATGATTACCCAAGTGCCAGATAGTCTTGGCGTCGCCCGACTTCTCATTGCACATTTTTTCTTCTTCACGTTTGCATGATCCTAGTTATTTTAACTGGTCTGTATGATTTGAATTTTGAAACTATATGGTTGAATAAATCCTAAATAGCTCAGTAAACAGGATGAAGACAGTAGCACACGACCCAAATTTACAATAGTTGTACAGTTTGAGTATAAACCCAGGCTGTACGATTTTAGTAATTAACTAATCACACGTTTTTAAAGAAAAAGATGATGTCCTACAATGTTTCAATGGAAACATGTTTGCACGCTCCAAGTTATAGTTAATATGTGTGGTTAGTATTAACACGAATTGGCACATTTCTCAAGGATATCATTAGAAATTCTCAGTTATTATTAATAATTCTTTTCATGATAAGTAATTAACTCTTAATTAAGTTATGTGTTGCACAACTCATGATTAGGATTGATGTGCATGTTTTCCAAGAAAGCACAAATAATTTACAGGTGCAAATGATGATTACTCATATGTCACATAATTAACTCTTATTAGTATATTAAGAAGTTCAATTGCATGATTCTAGTGCATATAGTGCCAAGTTGACATGTATTCTGTTTATTTAAGAATTTTAGTCTGCCTGTATGTAAAGTATGATGATTACTCAGAATATCATAGTGTTTTGAATATACTGCTCTGCCAAGTTTAGAATGATATACATGTTGTATTATAAACTTCAAATAAATAGACGTGATACCATAGAGATACCAGAGTCAAGTATAAGTAAGGAAAAGATACAAATAGTAAGAGATTTCCAAGAATAATAAAATAATAGACTTAGGGGCCCTATACATCGTAGATTCCCTATGAGAGGTATGTGCCCTAGGGATGAAACGACCTAACCCTGGCAGTGTCCAGTATATGGGGGTCGGAACGTACTAACAGGTGGTATGGGGGATGAAGCCTTAGTGGAAGTCTCCTTAAAAATATAGCATGTAGTGTCCAACATCAACCAGAGGTCATGGTGGCACTAGAGTATAGAAAAGCCAATAGGTGGCTTGACTCTCTGCATGTGTGCTCAGGTCAGAGGAGGAGTCCAATTTTACGGCTCATAGGTGTGCCGAGGCTAGAGAGCCATTTTCCAGTTGCAGACCGGCGACGTTGTCATGCTTAGCATCCCGGGTGTGTCAGCTAAGTCTTGTACGGTGAGATCCCGTTACAATTCTTCATATGTAGAGTACACTGCATATGATCAGGGCATAAGCTAAAATATGATCATATAGGTTTATAGAGTTTCTTATAAGTAAGAAAGTCTAAGAAAGATTCAAGTACAGTTTCACAACAGTTGTTCTTTAAATGAAATTTTGGCATTCTATATTATTTTAACTGTATTGTTTTAGATCTGCTCAGTGTAGAAATTTCTATATTTTATTTCAGTTTAATAAACATAAAATGAGTTATCTGCGATGGTTGGATGAAATTCTATTCACTGAGCTAGTTCTCACCAACCTACTAAAAATGTTTTTAGGTCAACATCAGTACGAGGAAGCTGAAGGATCTTATCGCCTAGGCTCTTAGAAGGTAGTTCATAGTTAGAATAAAGGTCTCTTAGTCCTTTCCCCTCGGTCATTGGGGCATTTGGTGTGGTAGAGAGAGAATGTAATGTAATATGTAGTTTAGTTTTAAGTTATCTGTTGTGTTTTATATTCCACATGAAAAAATATAATATGTTATGTAAATCTACTTTACCTACCTAGTAAAGTAAATAGTAGTTGCTTCCGCAGTTTAGTAAGATTTCAATTTATTCCAAGTTATAAGATTTTCTTTTAGGTTAATTTTAAGTGAATAAGAAAAGAAAAAAAGTTAAGGGTGGTTTACCAAGGTTGACTCTCTGGTCTTCAAGGTCATTAGAGATGGCACGGGGATCGGGGCATCACATTCGCGGTCAACCCCTGACATCTCAAGCACCCTACACTCCTAAAGCCCCCAGCACCCTGGAGACCTTCACCACCCACGCGCGGAAGGGAACTCCATGGGGAGACTGAGGGTGGGACCTTGACGCCTAGATGCGGCAAGGTCCATCGAAGTCGACCACGCCAGCACTTCACCATGATCTCCTTCCTCCGCGAGGCAGGCCCTCACCGGATCTTGATCAAGTTGCTCGAGCTAGTAGCAAGAAAAGAAGCAGAGCAAGAGAGGGGAGGGTGCCAGCAGAGACTAAGGTGGACCAATAGCCAATTGCCACATCAGCTATAGGAGTCGCGGGCCTGCGCACCAACTTAGCAATCCGCGAGCCATCTCGGGAATCCTTGAATCAACCTGAGTCGTAGATCCAGTCGGATCCAGCCGTTGATCAAGGTAATTTTCTTTTCCTTATTTATCTTAATCAATAGAAAATAGATTATCTTAGAAAATTTATAGTAAATAGTATGATGATCAGATAGTAATGAAATTATATACCATTTTCATCAGAAAAATACGAGCTATCCAAACAAAATGCTATGATGACCTAGATCTGAGTCCTTTTTCAAAAGTAATAGCCTAAAGCCCTAATGATGTTTTTATCATTATCATCTATGTAATGATAATCATCCATGATTAATATATGACTTGTGGACATCTTAAACCCTAATTGAGTCCATGATCCCCATTTGGCTCAAAACCCTAATCAAATAGGGATAGTTGAATCAATAATTATGGAAAGCCCTAAATTTTAGTTTTCTCTCTCTACATATGTATACTTCATGCAACTATATGTTAAATCCTAAATATTTAATGACCCTATATGATCATGACCGACCTTGAAACTCTTTATCCAACTCTAATCTCTTAGACCATGTGAATCCTAAAAGGAAACCCTTGATGATCTAATTAATCATAATAGAAACCCTATTTGTGGATGTTTCCTTTTGGATGATAAGAGGTATCATTAAAATGGATGAGACCTTAGTTTTAACATCTGATCTTGTGACTCCAAAAATAAGATGAAAGTCATGATTGATCCCTGATCTAATCATGATAACATAAAAGTACTCATATCTAAATAATGAACCTTAGTCATGGGTCATATGGACCAATAGTAACAAGTATACCCTTGATTTCCTTTCAAGGTGATCTAGTTATTGTTCTTCTAGACTCTTGGATTCCAAATCTACTCAAAATAGGTACGTGGTTTTATTAAGTATAAGACTAGTTTCCTTGGTTGTTTATGATATGGTGTATCTTGTGTGAAACTACTTGCTTATACCTTGTTGGTTGAACTACTATACTATATGCTTCGCCAAAACTTAATGAAACATAAGAGGACATTGTGATGAGTTGTAGCTACTAGTGTACATGGCCTAGTATGGATGTATGTTGCCTAACATGGATGTATGATGAATTTCCTATGTTAGATGTATGATGAAATAAATTTTTCCCAAATGGGATGTATGATAAGTGCTTATAAAATTGTAGTACAACCACATCTAATGAAATGTATAAAATAGGTGTTTACCTAATTTTCTACCTTAAGCAATGGTTTTCTTTTCTTTCTTCTTTCTTCAAGTATTTTCCATATATGCAACCATATTAATGTATGTTTTACCACGTACCAACTTTTGTTGATGATTTTTGTTTCTCGTATTTTCTAGGTACAAGGAACAAATAAAGCATCTCAAAGTACCTGAAGCCATCAAATAAATGGACATGGAGCATAGACTAGCTAGATTTCCTTTCTTATTTTATTTTAGTTAGATAGATTCTTTTCTCCTAGATGATGTATAAGATGTTCTAAATCCTATGCATTTTCTTTTATAGAACTATTCATCTCTTCTATCCTAGAATAGTACATCTAATGACTTTATTATTGTAAATAAATGTTTGTTTGTGTGGCTATATAATGGCGTTGTGAACAACGATCTGGCTCCTTTTTCTGATTTTAGATGACTACTACAATCTCTTGTATTTTCCCTTCTAACATCTATAGATATGAATGCATGCATATATATGAATGTCTTTAAGGAAAGTATATAGAAATTGGGGTTGTCACAGTTGGTATCAGAGCCAATGTTCACACATCATGGTCACATGAACTTCATTCACCCTATTATGAGTCTAGGATAATCCTTGAGTTAGAAATGTGAAGGGGTGGAGGTGTCTAGGATAGCATCTGCCATGGGTCTGGCTAAAGTCTCTGAGCCACGTAGCTTGGCAATCATGAGGCTACCTATATGGTAGTGTAAGTCTACCTCGAAGATATCCTAAATGTCCCCTACTTCTTGGGCATATCTTAATTAGGACCACTCTCATCTATAGATATTCCCTCTCACCTCTTCTAAAGGAAAAAATTTCCCCCTCATCTACAATTTTTTAAAATATTTCCCTCTTACCTTTATGATATAAGGTTAGGAAAGAGTCACTCTATTTAGAAATTCCTAAGGACCGACTTTGATAAGGATTTTAGGGTATCCTCCAAAAATCATAACATTAAGATCATTAATAATTAATAAAGGCAAATAATGAAATATCATTAGAAAAAAAAGAATGATGAATGATGATAAGTCTAATATGTTCCATCCAATTACAGGATGCCTCCCAAGACCCGTAACTCAAGGGCTTCCAAAGAGTCATCCTCTAAGAAGAGGAAGGAACTTGAAACCTCTGAATTAACTTATCCCGATAGTGCGGCCAAATAAAGGTGGGAAGAATAAAAGAAAATCTTATTATACTTCATCGAAACCCTTGCCACAAAAGGAACCTCTGAACCCAGTTCCACTAGGAAAAAGGAAGTAACATTGATAGATCTCATCAAACTTAACCCTGACACCTTTTGGGGGGAAGACCAACCTAAAGTCATGGATAAGGATGAGGCCTGGATCCTTTCTGTGGAGAATGCTTTCCGTACCCTAGAAGTACCCGTTGAAAAGAAGGTTAAATTTGCCACCCATCTGCTTAAGGGAGGGGCAAAAATCTGGTGGGAAAACTATGGTGGGAATAGGGGAGAAGAAGTAGATAACATGGGGTGGGAAGCCTTCAAAACCCTCTTCACTTATCATTTTATGCCCATAGCTGAGAGGAAGAGGAAGGAGAAGATGTACATTGAACTTAAGCAGGGTAGTCTCTCAGTAGCTGACTACACCCGGAAGTTTAGGCTTCTGGAGCGTTATGCACCTATTAGGACTGATGAACACCTCACCGAACATTATGTTGACTGTCTTGCCACCCATCTGAAAACCCTAGTTATAGCCTCCCATCCTAGAAGCATAGATGAAGCCCTAGATATGGCCCTGAAGCAGGAAAGGGAATAGGGTTTGCAGAAGCCTTCCAGCATGGGATACTTAGGATTAACCACCACCAAGGAGGATAAGTCTAGAAAGTTCCACCCTGGCCATAACAACAAGGGATCAAGAAAAGGACGAGGTTCAGGAAAAAGAGGACCGAAGAATAACTATAACCAACTAATGGAATATTGCAACAAGTGTAAAACATGTGGACGAGGGCATGATGGACGCTGTCGCTATACCAAGTCGGTCTGCTACAACTACAAGAAGGAGGGTCATTTCCTCACCAAGTGCCCTTCCTTGTCTATCCTTGGCAAACCTCCAGCAGGTGATCCACCCCCTTAGGAACACCGCAATGTCAGAATATTCACAGTGACGGCAGAGGAAGCAAAGGCTAATCCCAACCAGATTGTTGAAGGTAACTAAAAAAATCTTTTCATATATCTAATATCTATTCAAATGCCTTTGAATTATTCATAATATAATTATCATGTGTAGGCATCGTATTGTTAAATGATCATCCTGTTAAAGCCTTATTCGACTCTAGATCCACAAATACATTTGTTTCTCAAAATCTGCATCTATGTTACATCTTCATATAAGGGACTTGGGATATATCCTGGATGTGTCTACTCCTAGTGGCAAAATACTCACTACCTTACAGAAAACTGATGTCCTACCTCTAAAATTTGAAAATCACAATATGTCCTTTGAATTTATTCTCTTAACCATGGAAGACTTTGATATTATACTTGGCATGGATTGTCTATATGCATATCATGCTCACATTAACTGTAGAAATAAGATGGTAGTTCTTTCTAAGCCTCATTCCTCTCCTGTGGTGATCCCTCGGGGAAGCAAATTTTGTAATAACATTATAATTTCTTCTCTTAAAGCTAAAAAGCTCATCTCTAAAGAATGTAAAGTCTTCCTCGCATTAGTCTCAGAGACCAGTCCTAACAACGGGAATGTAGAAAGATTGGAGGTGGTACGTGACTTTCTTGATGTATTTCCAGAGGAACTTTTTGGGCTACCTCCAAATAGAGACATTGAGTTCTCCATAGATCTTCTACCTGGAACCATATGATTTCTAGGGCATCGTATAGGATGGATCCTGTCTAGCTTATGGAGTTGAAGAAACAGTTATAAGAACTTCTCGACAAAGGTTTTATCTATCATAGTGTTCCCCATGGGGTGCACCTGTTCTCTTTGTCAAAAAGAAAGACGGTTCTATGTGAATGTGTATTGAATATCGCACGTTGAACCAGGCCACTATTAAAAACAAATATCCACTCCCTCGCATTGATGACCTCTTTGATCAGCTTTGTACTGCTAAATTCTTCTCAAAAATTGATCTTCGCTCTGTCTACCATCAACTTAAAGTCAAAGATTCTGATATTTCTAAAACTGTTTTCGAACTCGTTATGGGCATTATGAATTTCTAGTGATGCCATTCGGGTTGACCAACGTACCTAGCATATTTATTAACCTGATGAACAAAGTCTTACAACCTTATCTTGATGAGTTTGTGGTCATCTTCATTGATGATATCTTGATCTATTCTGATTCTATGAAAAAACACCGGGAACACTTGCGAGCAGTTCTTGACATTCTTTGAACCCAAAAATTTTATGGAAAGCTTTCAAAATGTGAATTCTGGATTGATAAAGTAATGTTTCTTGGACATTTCATTTATGGGGGTAACATATCTGTTGATCCTGCCAAAGTATCTGTTGTACTTGTTTGGCAACCTCCTCGAAATCCTTCTAAAATCCAAAGCTTCTTGGATCTAGCTGGATATTATCGCCGCTTTATTCCAAACTTTTCCAAAGTGGCACTTCCTCTGACTAAGCTAACTTGGAAGGACGAGCACTTTATCTGGTCAGTTGCTTGTGCATCTAGTTTCCAGGAATTAAAGAAGAAATTGACGTCAGCTCCTATTCTTGTTCTACCATATGGCAATGAAGGGTCTGTGATATTCATTGATGCTTCAAGGAATGGTTTAGTACATGTCCTACAGTTGAATGGAAAAGTGGTGGCCTTTGCATCCAGATAGATAAAACCCAATGAATTGAATTATCCCACACATGATTTGGAATTAGCTGCAATCATTCATGCTTTCAAAATTTGGAGGCACTACTTGTACGGGGAAATGTCCGACATCTTCACCGACCACAAAAGCCTAAAGTACATTCGGCACAAAAGAACCTAAATCTACAACAAAGGTGATGGATCGAGTATCTAAAGGACTACGATTTCACTATTGCCTATCATTCAGGTAAGGCAAATGCAGTCGATGATGCCCTTAGTAGAAAAAGGGTAGTGTGTGCATCCTTATTTGTTCCCGAAAGGAGGAATATGGAAGACCTAGTGGGTTGGAAGCCACAGTTTCTGTCTGATTGTATACATGTCAACAACATCTCTATCACGTCTGACTTGCATTCTGAACTTCTTAAAGCACAAAAAAGCTTCTCCTAATCTTGTGGATCTCTCCTCTCTTATATCAAAGCCTCAAACACATCTGTCTGTGAGTCTTGATGGTGGTCTTCGATATAAAACTGGATGTGGGTTCCTGAACAGTCAGTTGTGAAGACAAGGATTCTCAGTGAGGCACATGGGTCAAAGTACTCGGTTCATCCCAGCACAATAAAGATGTACAGAGACCTACAATGTCAGTTCTGGTGGAGGAGCATGAAGCGTGATATTGCCAAATTTGTGTCTAGATGCCTGACATGACAAAAAATCAAGGCCGAGTACCAGAGACCAGGTAGCCTACTACAACTCCTTAAAATTCTGGAATGGAAATGGGAACTCATCACCATGGATTTCTTGGTGGGGTTACCTAGGACCAGGAAGGGATACGACGTTGCATGGGTCATACTGGATCGACTTATAAAGTCAGATCATTTCCTCCCTATGAAGACTACTGTGAAAGTTTCTGAACTGGCCGACCTTTATATACGGGAGATAGTATGTCTTCATAGAGTTCTAGCATCCATTGTCTCAGATAGGGACCCAAAGTTCACTTCAAAGCTAGGGAAGCGGGATCAAGAAGAACTAGGCACCAAGTTGAACTTCAGTACTACATACCATCCACAGACAGACGGGAAGTTAGAACACATATTATAGATTCTAGAGGACCTTCTATGAGCTTGTGTACTTGATTAGGAAGGCTCATGGGACCATTACCTGCATCTAGTTGAGTTCGCATATAATAATAGCTATCAGGTGAGTATTGGGATGCCCCCCTATGAAGCTTTATATGGGTGTCCTTGTAGGTCTCCACTACACTGGGATGACGTCGGGGAACATACCTTGATGAAATATGAGTAGATGTAGCTATATGCATACAAGATTGCACTAATTAGGCAGAGGATGAAGCGAGCATAGGATAGGTAGAAATCTTACACAGATGCTCACTGATAGGAACATCAGTTCAAAGGAGGTGATCACGTCTTTCTAAAAATCTGACCTATTCGAGATTTGGCCAAGAATAAGGGGAAGCTCAGTCCTCACTATGTGGGACCCTTTGAGATCCTAGAAATGGTTGGTGAATGTAAGTATCATCTTGTTTTGCCACCTCAATATAGTGACATGCATAATGTCTTCCATGTATCGAATCTGAAGCCTTATTTCAAAAACCCCAATCACATTCTGAATCATGAGCCTCTCGAGTTGAAAGTTGATCTATCTTATGCTGAGTCCCTAGTCAAAATTCTAGATTTTAAGTCAAAGGAGCTTCACAATAATCGGCGTATAGATATGGTGAAAGTTCTCTGGAGCCACCATGATCATACTGATGCCACATGGGAGCTCAAGTCTGAGGTCGAGTAGAAATATCCACCTCTTTCAGGTTGCTTGAATTTTGGGGACAAAATTCTTAAAAAGGAGAGGAGAATGTGATAGAGTGAGTTTTTACATATTATTGCTTCTCTCTTAAAATTTTATTTCTCAAATTTTTCACCAAAATGTCCTCAAATACCTCCCTCACTAAATTGAATAGAAAGGAGTCACAAAATTCAAATAATGCAAACCCTGGTGTCATTTGAAGGTGAATTATAGGTATAAATCTATTTAGTAAATAACCATGATCAATATTCAAATTTCAATCCCAATTTTATACCACAACTACATCATGACATTATAAAGCTACACCTAAATTTTCATTACAATTGGATTATACAATAGAGAGATATAAGCAATTGAATTTTATGTGCATATTTCATTTATTTTGACCCTGTGACCTAAGTCCTCGATCAAATATGTGACACATAAATGTCACGCCCCCCTCTCAGACCTTGGCCACAGGCCTTTAAATATCGGCCTATGATCCCATCCGTCCAGGGGAGATCGGAGAACTTAGAGGTCATTTCTAACCTCCCACAGGACCCGGGCTTCAGCCCCAACAGCAACGCCAACCAACTGTGGTTTAGCACGCCCACCCTCACTTGTATTTTGTGAATCCGAGGGGATATATCTCCCTCCTTAAAATGAACTCAATAGTTGTTACCATGTCACCCTTCTCCCTTGAATCAGGGAGAACAAGCCCCGACTCCCTCGCTACTCTCACCAGCGGTGGCGGCTGACTTAGGGATCCTATGCTAAACCCTTTCGCCTCTATTTAAGAACACCCCAAGCTCCACCCGACCTCCCTTAGGCTCCCACGCAATCCAATTCAAAGCGTCTGACCTCCGAGCACCACCACCATTTCCACCTCCTCTCTGCCACTGCACCACCTCAGCGTCACCTCCACAGACCTCGCCTCACCAATTACCCCTCGCCATCAACTCCACCTCAACCCAGGGGTGCTTCGCGTTCAACCCCTGACATCTCAAACACCCTGCACTCCTAAAAACCCCAGCACGCCGACGACCTTCACCACCCGCACGGTGGAAGGGAACTCCAGGGGAGACTGAGGGTGGGACCTTGATGCCTGGATGCGGTGAGGTCCATCAAAGTCGACCACGCTAGCACTTCACCGCGATCTCCTTACTCCGCAAGGCAGGCCCTTGTCGGAGCTTGATCGAGCTGCTCGGGCTAGTAGCGAGAAAAGAAGCAGAGCAAGAGAGGGGAGGGTGCCAGTAGAGACTGAGGTGGACCAATAGCCAATCGTCACATCAGCTATAGGAGTCGCAGGCCAGCGCCACCAACTCAGCAATCCGTGAGCCATCTCGTTAATCCTTGAATCAACCTGAGGTGCAGATCCGGCCAGATCCGGCCGTTGATCAAGGTAATTTTATTTTCCTTATTTATATTAATCAATAGAAAATAGATTATCTTAGAAAAATCATAGTAAGTAGCAGGATGATCAGATAGTAACAAAATTATATACCATTTTCATCAAAAAAATGCAAGCTATCTAAATAAAATGCTATGATGACCTAGATTTGAGTCCTTTTTCAAAAGTAATAGCCTAAAGCCCTAATGATCTTTTTATCATTATCATTTGTGTAATTGTAGCCATCCATGATTAATATCTAACTTGTGGACATCTTAAACACTAATTGAGTCCTTGATCCCATATGGCTCAAAACCCTAATCAAATAAGGATAGTTGACTCAATAATTATGGAAAGCCCTAAATTTTAGTTTTCTCTCTCTACATATGTATACTTCATGCAACTATATGTTAAATCCTAAATATTTAATGACCCTATATGATCATGACTGACCTTGAAACACTTTATCCAACTCTGATCTCTTATACCATATGAATCCTAAAAGGAAACCCTTGATGATCTAATTAATCATAATAGAAACCCTATTTGTGGATGTTTCCTTTTGGATGATAAGAGGTATCATTAAAATGGATGAGACCTTAGTTTTGACATCTGATCTTGTGACTCCAAAAATAAGATGAAAGTCATGATTGATTCCTGATCTAATCATGATAAGATAAAAGTACTCATATCTAAAGAATGAACCTTAGTCATGGGTCATATAGACCAATTGTAACAAGTATACCCTTGATTTCCTTTCAGGGTGATCTAGTTATTGTTATTCTAGACTCTTGGATTCTAGATCTACTCAAAATAGGTACGTGGTCTTATTAAGTATAAGACTAGTTTTCCTTGGTTGCTTATGATATGGTGTATCTTGTGTGAAACTACTTGCTTATACCTTGTTGGTTGAACTACTATACTGTATGCTTCATGAAAACTTAATGAAACATAAAAGGACATTGTGATGAGTTGTAGCTACTTGTGCACATGTCCTAGTATGGATGTATGTTGCCTAACATGGATGTATGATGAATTGCCCATTTTAGATGTATGATGAAATAAATTTTTCCCATACTGGATGTATGAAAAGTGCTTATAAAATTGTAGTACAACTGCATCTAATGAAATGTATAAAAGAGGTGTTTACCTGATTTTCTGCCTTAAGCAATGGTTTTCTTTTCTTTCTTCTTTCTTCAAGTATTTTCCATATATGCAACCATATTATTGTATCTTTTACCACGTACCAACTTTTGTTGATGATTTTTGTTTCTCGTATTTTCTAGGTACAATGAACAAATAAAGCATCTCAAAGTACCTGAAGCCATCAAATACATGGACATGGAGGATAGACTAGCTAGATTTCCTTTCTTATCTTATTTTAGTTAGATAGATGCTTTTCTCCTAGATGATGTATAGGATGTTCTAAATCCTATGTATTTTCTTTTATAGAACTAATTGTCTCTTCAATCCCAGAATAGTATATGTAATGACTTTATTATTGTCAATGAATGATTGTTTGTGTGGCTATATATTGGTGTTGTGAACAACAATCTGACTCCTTTTCTGACTTTAGTTGACTACTATAATCCCTTGTATTTTCCCTTCTGACATCTATAGATATGAGTGCATGCATATATGTGAATGTCATTAAGGAAAGTATATAGAAATTGAGGTCGTCACAAATGGTTAGGATCTAACATTTCTTCGTATAATAGCTTTGAATCATGTACTTAATCCAATGGTTGATATTGGATGCTTCAACATGCAATGGTTTGGATTGAAACCTATATTATTATATGTTCGTTCTAATAATCTGAATTTGATGGTTTCCCTCATGTTATCAATTTAAGGATCTTGATGATTGATATGATGTCTTGCTTAAAATGTACAATCAATGATGGGTTTTAACTCCACAACCTATGGTTCCCCTTTATGTTATTAAATAAGGGATGTTTAGGGTTTCAATTTAACTCTTTCTAGGTGACAACTCGATGGTTTTACATATGGTTCTTTGAGGTGTTTACTTATGTAAATAACCAATGGTCTTACCTTTTCAACATCCAATGGTTCTAGGTGATGTTGTGGTATGGTGATATCGGTTGAATGATGATGGAAACAATGGAGTTTTTCCCTTAATAAGTTAGTCCTAGCTTTGCCCTCATATGAATAGAATAGATAATAACCATATTGTGATGATATGTAATCCTAATGTGATATAGTTTGTTACACTTAATCCTAATGAACTCAGGTGATGATAATTAAATATGATCAACCTTCCTTAGTGGAATAATAGAATGATAGAGTACTATCTTATTGTTATGGAACTCTAGTATACTATAACCTAATACTTAGACCTTGAGTTATGTGTGGATTCATACTTGAGAATGGTATGGAATGTGATGATGATATTATGCCTGATGCATCCAAGATTATATGGGGATGCTATGGGTTAAGGTTTGTGAATGAATGCTAAACTATAACTTTAATGTAACCTACCTTGAGAAACCTAACCCTAATGTAAGTAGAGAATGGTGGGTAATCATGATATCCTTTCTTGAATGATTAATATAATGATGGAATATCCTTACTAATGATTGATGGAAACTTCAATGTGTTTAACTGGTGGTCATCACAGATTCATGATCTATGTTTTCTTATGCTAAACTTGTACACTATAAGTGTGATGATGGCCAGTCATATCTAGCTTCCTTATATGTTGATATAATAAAACAATTCTCTTAATTGGTAAGATACTCCTGCAATGTTATCTTGTGACATCTTTTAGTTCCTTAGTGTAAATTATGTTGAGCATGTGTATCACATGTGTGGTGGTGTTTGTTGAGCCTTGTTATAAGGCATAGAAAGATAATGATGAACTTGCAAGAAATTATGGGATGGTCATAATGACCTTTGGGCATGATTGAGCCCTATATAAGGTGTAATCCCCTTATGTTGATAAGGTTTGATACCATGTGATATTGTACTAAGGATTTACATCTTGTGATAGTATGATGACAAGGGTAGTCTCATTAAGGCCAAGAGAATAGTACCATGTGATGATGATGTGATGACAAGATAGTCTCTTGATTGGTTGGTGAATACTGCCTTGTGATGTTGAGATGAGAAATTGTGTCTTATATGTATTATATATAATGAAATTGTTATATACCAATGTTTGCTATAGATGAATTATGATTTCTATGTCCACTTGTTTGATGCAGCCTAATTCACCCAATTGGAAATAACTAATCAAGTGAAAATCTAATCATGTAGTGCCATGTGCGATAGATCCATCTGAGTGTCAGAACTTGCCAAATGGTGAAACGAGTATTCCTAAGTGAAACTTGGAGAGCATATTGTTGAGTGTGTGGGGTGTTTGTCATCCTTAATCCAAGTGTTTAGGGAGGATGATTGTGGTCATACCTGGCCCTCAGTTTGAGAACGGCTATAGTCATGTCTTGGTAATTATTTATGTGATGAGATTGAAGGACAATTGCGGTCGTACCTTAGATGGTAGGGTATGTGTACCCACCTCCTATCACCAGTGTCATGACTTGTAGCAAGGACGGACTAGGTTGTTAGAAGCTTGATCTTATGTGTCATTGTAGAGGACTCGTACTGATCGGGGGCGGAGAAGCTCTTGGAGTCTGACTCTTCCCTTGATCTTATATGACACTAATTTCAACTTAGCAGGCGTCACTTGGATTTTGAGTGGTATCCTCAAATTCCTTAGGGCAATAATAAAAGATGTAATATAGTAATGCAGTATATCTGTTAAGGGTTATACACAACACTTCACATTGGATGATAACCCTTATTTTCTTTCCTTACATAGAGATGATGTATAGTACAATAAGAGAAGATTTATATGCTTATATTGTAGTGATGCTTATGTTGTCAAATATACTGACACTAATAGTTAAGATGATGATGCTAGCTATGATTAATATTTCTAGCCATGCCTCTATAATTAGGAACACTTAAACAGCTAAGCATGCATAAGCAATTAGTTGTACTTATGATGTTAGCTCTACTCATGATGTAGATTTGTTCATTTTATTAAATATGCCAGTATTGATAGCCATGTTATGCTACTAGACATATTCATGATGTTTGAGATTCGTATGCTACTAGATTTCTTGTGTTGTTAACAAGGCATATGATGATAGTCAGACTAAGGATGATGATTGTTATTAAATATAGTCCTATGAAACTTGAATAGATATTTGATAGAAGAAATGGATTTATCTATTACCTATATATACATTGATCATCATAATTGTTGTTGAGCTTATTTGCTTAACATGTTTAGCATACTTGACTGCTAAATCTACTCAACTATTTATTAAATACTCCAACTACTCAGTTTATATAATGTTTAACATGTTGTAATCAATATATGTTGGAAAGAGTTGTATCTCTCATTGGGAATGGGTCTCACCCTATGGGTCACCACATATTTTTAGGTGATCAACAATAGTGGTAGAAGACCCATAGCAGTCAAGAGAATCTGAGGTGATGAACCCTAGAGATGGTTGTTTAATTGTATAGTGTGTCTTAGTGTCGTCCTTGTACTCTCAGGTCCCGGTGAAAACTTTGTATATGATGTTTCGATTGAATCGAGATTTTGATAGCATGTTGATGCATGTATATGTGGAATATGTGGATAATGTTCCTTTGTAAAGTTTATGTTGTAGCTGAGGCTACAGAGCAGTTGTAAGGGATTTTGAGCATTATATGAAACAAAAAGTTGTTGGGTTTTTATGTAAATGTTTTTGAGCAACTAAGAATTGTTGAAACCTATTTTAATTTACCCTATTTTTTAGGTTTATGTTCAATTATTGAGTAATCGTATTTTATGTTTTGAGTAATCTCGTATAGTGAAATAGGTTCTCACAAGTTTGTATCAGAGCTCTAGGTTTGATGAGTCTATAGGGACACTAGGACTTAGGACTAGGATGAGGTCTAACAAGTGAACATGATCTGAAAATATGATGCATACTGCCTAATCTCAGTATTTGGATGCCCAGGACAGGTATTCAACTATTGAAGAAAAGGTAAGTGTGGAACTCTTAGATTGATTTTTTTTATTACTCTGATCAAGTAGTCATTTTGAAACAATCTAAATAGCATAATTAATAAGGAACCATGATACTAATATCTCAATCTTACTCTAAAGATGAGATTTACATCATAACCTATCAAAACTTGAACATTTGGTAATAGAGAAAGATACAACACCATGAAACCTAAATTCATAGTAAATAGTAGGATGATCAGATAGTAATGAAATTATATACCATTTTCATAAGAAAAATGCGAGCTATCCAAATAAAATGCTATGATGACATGGATCTGAGTCCTTTTTCAAAAGTAATAGCCTAAATCCCTAATGATGTTTTTATCATTATCATCTATGTAATGATAATCATCCATGATTAATATATGACTTGTGGACATCTTAAACCCTAATTGAGTATCTGATCCCCATTTGGCTCAAAACCCTAATCAAATAGGGATAGTTGACTCAATAATTATGAAAAGCCCTAAATTTTAGTTTTCTCTCTCTACATATGTATACTTCATGCAACTATATGTTAAATCCTAAATATTTAATGACCCTATATGATCATGACCGACCTTGAAACTCTTTATCCAACTCTAATCTCTTAGACCATGTGAATCCTAAAAGGAAACCCTTAATGATCTAATTAATCATAATAGAAACCCTATTTGTGGATGTTTCCTTTTGGATGATAAGAGGTATCATTAAAATGGATGAGACCTTAGTTTTGACATCTGATCTTGTGACTCCAAAAATAAGATGAAAGTCATGATTGATTCCTGATCTAATCATGATAAGATAAAAGTACTCATATCTAAAGAATGAACCTTAGTCATGGGTCATATAGACCAATTGTAACAAGTATACCCTTGATTTCCTTTCAGGGTGATCTAGTTATTGTTCTTCTAGACTCTTGGATTCTAGATCTACTCAAAATAGGTACGTGGTCTTATTAAGTATAAGACTAGTTTTTCTTGGTTGCTTATGATATGGTGTATCTTGTGTGAAACTACTTGCTTATACCTTGTTGGTTGAACTACTATGTTGTATGCTTCATGAAAACTTAATGAAACATAAAAGGACATTGTGATGAGTTGTAGCTACTTGTGCACATGTCCTAGTATGGATGTATGTTGCCTAACATGGATGTATGATGAATTGCCCATTTTAGATGTATGATGAAATAAATTTTGCCCATACTGGATGTATGAAAAGTTCTTATAAAATTGTAGTACAACTGCATCTAATGAAATGTATAAAAGAGGTGTTTACCTGATTTTCTGCCTTAAGCAATGGTTTTCTTTTCTTTCTTCTTTCTTCAAGTATTTTCCATATATGCAACCATATTAATGTATCTTTTACCACATACCAACTTTTGTTGATGATTTTTGTTTCTCGTATTTTCTATGTACAAGGAACAAATAAAGCATCTCAAAGTACCTGAAGCCATCAAATAAATGGACATGGAGGATAGACTAGCTAGATTTCCTTTCTTATTTTATTTTAGTTAGATAGATGCTTTTCTCCTAGATGATGTATAAGATGTTCTAAATCCTATGCATTTTCTTTTATATAACTATTCATCTCTTCTATCCTAGAATAGTACATGTAATGACTTTATTACTGTAAATAAATGATTGTTTGTATGGCTATATAACGGTGTTGTGAACAAAAATCTAGCTCCTTTTTCGTATTTTAGATGACTACTACAATCTCTTGTATTTTCCCTTCTGACATCTATATATATGAATGCATGCATATATATATATGAATGTCTTTAAGGAAAGTATATAGAAATTGGGGTTGTCACAGTTGGTATCAGAGCCAATGTTGACACATCATGGTCACATGAACTTCATTCACCATATTGTGAGTCTAGGATAATCCTTGAGTTAGAAATTTGAAGGGGTGGAGGTGTCTAGGATAGCATTTGCCATGGGTCTGGCTAAAGTCTTCGAGCCACGTAGCTTGGCAATCACTAGGCTACCTATATGGTAGTGTAAGTCTACCTGGATGATATCCTAAATGTCCCCTACTTCTTGGGCATACCTTAATTAGGACCACTCTCATCTATAGATATTCCCTCTCACCTCTTCTATAGGAAAAAATTTCCCCCTCATCTACAATTTTTAAAATATTTCCCTCTTACCTTTATGATATAAGGTTAGGAAAGAGTCACTCTGTTTAGAAATTCCTAAGGACCAACTTTGATAAGGATTTTAGGGTATCCTCCAAAAATCATAACATTAAGATCATTAATAATTAATAAAGGAAAATAATGAAATATCATTGGATAAAAAAACAATGATGAATGATGATAAGACTAATATGTTCCACCCAATTACATGATGCTTCCCAAGACCCATAACTATAAGGCTTCCAAAGAGTCATCCTCTAAGAAGAGGAAGGAACCTGAAACCTCTGAATTACCTTATCCTGATAGTGTGACCAAAGAGAGGTGGGAAGAATAAAAGAAAATCTTACTATACTTCATGGAAACCCTTGCCACAAAAGGAACCTATGAACCCAGTTCCTCTAGGAAAAAGGAAGTAACAGTGATAGATCTCATCAAAATTAACCCTGACACCTTTTGGGGGGAAGACCAACCTCAAGTCATGGATACAGTTGAGGCTTGGATCCTTTCTGTGGAGAATGCTTTCCGTACCCTAGAAGTACCCATTGAAAATAAGGTTAAATTTGCCACCCATCTGCTTAAGGGGGGGCAAAAATGTAGTGGGAAAACTATGGTGGGAATAGGGGAGAAGAAGTAGATAACATGGGGTGGGAAGCCTTCAAAACCCTCTTCACTTATCATTTTATGCCCATAGCTAAGAGGAAGAGGAAGGAGAAGTTGTACATAGAAATTAAGCAGGGCAGTCTCTCAGTAGCTGACTACACCCAGAAGTTTAGGCTTCTGGAGCATTATGCACCTATTAGGACTGATGAACGCCTCACCAAACATTATGTTGACTGCCTTTCCGCCCATTTGAAAACCCTGGTTATAGCCTCCCATCCCAGAAGCATAGATGAAGCCCTAGATATGGCCCTCAAGCAGGAAAGGGAATAGGGTTTGCAGAAGCCTTCCAGCATAGGATACTTAGGATTAACCACCATCGAGGAGGATAAGTCTAGAAAGTTCCACCCAGGCCATAACAACAAGGGATAGGTTCAGGAAAAAGAGGATTGAAGAACAACTATAACCAACTTATGGAATACTGCAACAAGTGTAAAACATGTGGATGAGGGCATGATGGACCCTGTCGCTATACCAAGTCGGTCTGCTACAACTATAAGAAGGAGGGTCATTTCCTCACCAAATGCCCTCCCTCATCTATCCTTTGCAAACTTCCAGCAGGTGCTCCACCCCCTTAGGAACACCACAACGCCAAAGTATTCACAATGACGGCAGAGGAAGCAAAGGCTAATCCCAACCAGCTTGTTGAAGGTAATCAAAAAAATCTTTTCATATATCTAATATATGTTCAAATGCCTTCGAATTATTCATAATATAATTATCATGTGTAGGCACCGTATTGTTAAATGATCATCCTGTTAAATCCTTATTCGACTCTGGATCCACAAATACATTTGTTTCTCGAAATCTACATCTATGTTACATCTTCATATAAGGGACTTGGGATATATCCTAGATGTGTCTGCTCCTAGTGGAAAAATACTCACTACCTTACAGAAAATTGATGTCCTACCTCTAAAATTTTAAAATCACAATATGCCCTTTGAATTTATTCTCTTAACCATGGAAGACTTTGATATTATACTTGGCATGGATTGTCTATACACATATCATGCTCACATTGACTGTAGAAACAAGATGGTAGTTCTTTCTCAGCATCATTCCTCTCCTATGGTGATCCCTCGGGGAAGCAAATTTTGTAATAACATTATAATTTCTTCTCTTCAAGCTAAAAATCTCATCTCTAAAGGATGTAAAGTCTTCCTCGCATTAGTCTTAGAGACTAGTCCTAACAATGGGCATGTAGAAAGACTAGAGGTGGTACGTGACTTTCTTGACGTATTTCCAGAGGAACTTTTTGGGCTACCTCCAAATAGAGACATTGAGTTCTCCATAGATCTTCTACCTAGAACCATATGATTTCTAGGGCACCGTATAGGATGGATCCTGCTGAGCTTATGGTGTTGAAGAAACAATTATAAGAACTTCTCGACAAAGGTTTTATCTGTCATAGTGTTTCCCCTTGGGGTGCACCCATTCTCTTTGTCAAAAAGAAAGATGATTCTATGTGAATGTGTATTGGCTATCGCACGTTGAAACATGCCACTATTAAAAACAAATATCCACTCCCTCGCATTGATGACCTCTTTGATCAGCTTTGTACTGCTAAAGTCTTCTCAAAAATTGATCTTCACTCTGTCTACCATCAACTTAAAGTCAAAGATTCTGATATTTCTAAAACTGATTTTCGAACTCGTTATGGGCATTACGAATTTCTAGTGATGTCATTCGGGTTGACCAACGTACCTAGCATATTTATGAACCTAATGAACAAAGTCTTCCAACCTTATCTTGATGAGTCCATGGTCATCTTCATTGATGATATCTTGATCTATTCTGGTTCTATGAAAAAACATCGGGAACACTTGCGAGCAGTTCTTGACATTCTTTGAACCCAGAAATTTTATGGAAATCTTTCAAAATGTGAATTTTGGATTGATAAAGTCATGTTTCTTGGACATGTCATTTTTGGGGGTAACATATCTGTTGATCCTGCCAAAGTCTCTATTGTACTTGTTTGGCAACCTCCTCAAAATCCTTCTGAAATCTGAAGCTTCTTGGATCTAGTTGGATATTATCGTCGCTTTATTCCAAACTTTTCCAAAGTGGCACTTCCTCTGACTAAGCTGACTTGGAAGGACAAGCACTTTATCTGGTCAGTTTCTTGTGAATCTAGTTTCCAGGAATTAAAGCAGAAATTGTTGTCGGCTCCTGTTCTTATTCTACCATATGGAAATGAAGGGTATGTGATATTCACTGATGCTTCGAGGAATGGTTTAAGATGTGTCCTGCAGCAGAATCGAAAAGTGGTGGCCTTTGCATCCAGATAGCTAAAACCCAATGAATTGAATTATCCCACACATGATTTGGAATTAGCTGCAATCATTCATGCTCTCAAAATTTGGAGGCACTACTTGTACGGGGCAACGTCTGACATCTTCACCGACCACAAAAGCCTTAAGTACATTTTTGCATAAAAGGACCTAAATCTGCAACAAAGGTGATGGATCGAGTATCTAAAGGACTACGATTTCACTATTACCTATCATTCGGGTAAGGCAAATGTAGTCGATGATGCCCTTAGTAGAAAAAGGGTAGTGTGTGCATCCTTATCTGTTCCCGAATGGAGGAATATGGAAGACCTAGTGGGTTGGAAGCCACAGTTTTTGTCTGATTGTGTACATGTCAACAACATCTCTATCACGTCTGGCTTACATTCTGAACTTCTTAAAGAACAATAAAGCTACTCCTGATCTTGTGGAGCTATCCTCTCTTCTATCAAAGCCTCAAACACATCTATATGTGGGTCTTGATGGCGGTCTTCGATACAAAACTGGATGTGGGTTCCTGAACAGTCAGTTGTGAAGACAAGGATTCTCAGTGAGGCACACGGGTCAAAGTACACGGTTCATCCCGGCACAATAAAGATGTACAAAGACCTACAATGTTAGTTCTAGTGGAGGAGCATGAAGCGTGATATTGCCAAATTTGTGTCTAGATGCCTGACATGACAAAAAATCAAGGCCGAGCACCAGAGACCAGGTGGCCTACTACAACTCCTTAAAATTCTGGAATGGAAATGGGAACTCATCACGATGGATTTCTTGGTGGGGTTACCTAGGACCAGGAAGGGATACGACGTTGCATGGGTCATAGTGGATTGACTTACAAAGTCAGCTCATTTCCTCCCTATGAAGACTACTGTGAAAGTTTCTGAACTGGCCGACCTTTAAATACGTGAGATAGTACGCCTGCATAGAGTTCCAGCATCCATTGTCTCAGATAGGGACCCAAAGTTCACTTCAAATCAATGGAAGCAGGTTCAAGAAGAACTAGGCACCAAGTTCAACTTCAGTATTGCATACCATCCACAGACATACGGGCAGTTAGAACACACAGTATAGATTTTAGAGGACCTTCTGTGAGCTTGTGTACTTGATTGGGAAGGCTCGTGGGACCATTACCTGCATCTAGCTAAGTTCGCATATAATAATAGCTATCAGGCAAGTATTGGGATGCTCGCCTATGAAGCTTTATATGGGTGTCCCTACAGGTCTCCACTATACTGGGATGACATCGGGGAACATACCTTGATGAAATATGAGGAGATGTAGCTATATGCATACAAGGTTGCACTAATCAGGCAGAGGATGAAGAGAGCATAGGATAGGTAGAAATCTTACACATATGCTCACTGACAGGAATGTCAGTTCAAAGGAGGTGATCACATCTTTCTAAAAATCCGACCTATTCGAGCTTTGGCCAAGAACAAGGGTAAGCTCAGTCCTCGCTATGTGGGACCCTTTGAGATCCTAGAAAGGGTTGGTGAATGTAAGTATCATCTTGTTTTGCCACCTCAATACAGTGACATGCATAATGTCTTCCATGTATCGAATCTGAAGCCTTATGTCAAAAACCCTAATCACATTCTGAATCATGAGCCTCTCGAGTTGAAAGATAATCTGTCTTATGTTGAGTCCCCAATCAAAATTCTAGATTTTAAGTAAAAGGAGCTTCACAATAATCGGTGTATAGATATGGTGAAAGTTCTCTGGAGCCACCATGATCAGACCGATGCCACATGGGAGCTCAAGTCTGAGGTCGAGTAGAAATATCCACATCTCTTTCAGGTTGTTTGAATTTTGGGGAAAAAATCTTAAAAAGGAGGGGAGAATGTGACAGAGTGAGTTTTCCATATTGTTGCTTCTCTCTTAAAATTTTATTTCTCAAATTGTTCACCAAAATGTCCTCAAATACCTCCCTCACTAAATTGAATAGAAAGGAGTCACAAAATTCAAGTAATGCAAACCCTAGTGTCATTTGAAGGTGAATTATAGGTATAAATATATTTAATAAATAACCATGATCAATATTCGAATTTCAATCCCAATTTTATATCACAACTACATCATCACATTAGAAAGCTACACCTAAAATTTCATTACAATTGGATTATACAATAGAGAGATATAATCAATTGAATTTTATTTTCATATTTCATTTATTTCGAGCCTATAACCTAAGTCCTCGATCAAATATGTGATATATAAATGTCATGCCCCCTCTCAGACCTTAGCCATGGGCATTTAAATATCGGCCTATGATCCCATCCGTCCAGGGGAGATCGAACAACTTAGAGGTCGTTTCTAACCTCCCGCAGGACCCGGGCTTCAGCCCCAACAGCAACGCCAACCAACTGTGGTTTAGTGCACCCACCCTCACTGGTATTTTGTGAATCTGAGGGGATATATCTCCCCCCTTAAAATGAACTCAACAACTATTCCCATGTCACCCTTCTCCCTCGAATCAGGGAGAATGAGCCCCGACTCCCTCGCTACTCTCACCAGTGGCGGCGGCTGACTTAGGGCATCCTATGCTAAACCCTTTCGCCTCTATTTAAGAACACCCCAAGCTCCACCCGACCTCCCTTGGGATTCCACACAATCCAATTCGAAGTGCCTGACCTCCGAGCACTGCCACCATTTCCACCTCCTCTCCGCCGCTGCACCACCTCGGCAGCACCTCCATAGACCTCGCCTCACCAACTACTCCTCGCCATCAACTCCACCTCAACCCAGGAGTGCTTAGCGATCAACCCATGACATCTCAAACACCCTGCACTCCTAAAACCCCCAGCACACCGACGACCTTCACCACCCATGCGGTGGAAGGGAACTCCAGGGGAGACTGAGGGTGGGACATTGACGCCTAGACGCGGCGAGGTCCATCGAAGTCGACCACGCTAGCACTTCACCGCGATCTCCTTACTCCACAAGGCAGGCCCTCGCCAGAGCTTGATCGAGCTGCTCGGGCTAATAGCGAGAAAAGAAGCAGAGCAAGAGAGGGGAGGGTGACAATAGAGACTGAGGTGGAGCAATAGCCAATCGTCACATCATCTATAGGAGTCACAGGCCAGTGCCACCAACTCAGCAATCCGTGAGCCATCTCGTGAATCCTTGAATCAACCTGAATTGTAGATCCAGCCGGATCCGACCGTTGATCAGTGTAATTTTCTTTTCCTTATTTATATTAATCAATAGAAAATAGATTATCTTAGAAAAATCATAGTAGATAGAAGTATGATCAAATAGTAACGAAATTTTATACCATTTTCATCAAAAAATGTGAGCTATCTAAATAAAATGCTATGATGACCTGGATTTGAGTCCTTTTTCAAAAGTAATAGCCTAAAGCCCTAATGATCTTTTTATCATTATCATTTGTGTAATTGTAGCCATCCATGATTAATATCTAACTTGTGGACATCTTAAACCCTAATTGAGTCCTTGATCCCATATGGCTCAAAACCTTAATCAAATAAGGATAGTTGACTCAATAATTATGGAAAGCCTTAAATTTTAGTTTTCTCTCTCTACATATGTATACTTCATGCAACTATATGTTAAATACAAAATATTTAATGACCCTATATGACCATGACTGACCTTGAAACACATTATCCAAATTTGATCTCTTATACCATGTGAATCCTAAAAGGAAACCCTTGATGATCTAATTAATCATAATAGAAACCCTATTTGTGGATGTTTCCTTTTGGATGATAAGAGGTATCATTAAAATGGATGAGACCTTAGTTTTGACATCTGATCTTGTGACTCCAAAAATAAGATGAAAGTCATGATTGATCCCTGATCTAATCATGATAAGATAAAAGTACTCATATCTAAAGAATGAACCTTAGTCATGGGTCATATAGACCAATTGTAACAAGTATACCCTTGATTTCCTTTCAAGGTGATCTAGTTATTGTTCTTCTAGACTCTTGGATTCCAGATCTACTCAAAATAGGTACGTGGTCTTATTAAGTATAAGACTAGTTTCCTTGGTTGCTTATGATATGGTGTATCTTGTGTGAAACTACTTGCTTATACCTTGTTGGTTGAACTACTATACTGTATGCTTCATGAAAACTTAATGAAACATAAAAGGACATTGTGATGAGTTGTAGCTACTTTTGCACATGGCCTAGTATGGATGTATGTTGCCTAACATGGATGTATGATGAATTGCCCATTTTATATGTATGATGAAATAAATTTTTCCCATACTGGATGTATGAAAAGTGCTTATAAAATTGTAGTACAACTGCATCTAATGAAATGTATAAAAGAGGTGTTTACCTAATTTTCTGCCTTAAGCAATGGTTTTCTTTTCTTTCTTCTTTCTTCAAGTATTTTCCATATATGCAACCATATTATTGTATATTTTATCACATACCAACTTTTGTTGATGATTTTTGTTTCTCATATTTTCTAGGTACAATGAACAAATAAAGCATCTCAAAGTACCTGAAGCCATCAAATACATGGACATGGATGATAGACTAGCTAGATTTCCTTTCTTATCTTATTTTAGTTAGATAGATGCTTTTCTCCTAGATGATGTATAGGATGTTCTAAATCCTATGTATTTTCTTTTATAGAACTATTCGTCTCTTCTATCCCATAATAGTATATGTTTATTGTCAATGAATGATTGTTTGTGTGGCTATATATTGGTGTTGTGAACAACAATCTGACTCATTTTCTGACTTTAGTTGACTACTATAATCTCTTGTATTTTCCCTTCTGACATCTATAGATATCAGTGCATGCATATCTGTGAATGTCATTAAGGAAAGTATATAGAAATTGAGGTCGTCACAAATGGTTAGGATCTAACACTTCTTCGTATAATAGCTTTGAATAATGTACTTAATCCAATGGTTGATATTGGATGCTTCAACATGTAATGGTTTGGATTGAAACCTATATTATTATATGTTCGTTCTAATAATCTGAATTTGATGGTTTCCCTCATGTGATCAATTTAAGGATATTGATGATTGATATGATGTCTTGTTTAAAATGTACAATCAATGATGGGTTTTAACTCCACAACCTATGGTTCTCCTTTATGTTATTAAATACAGGATGTTTAGGGTTTAAATTTAACTCTTTCTAGGTGACAACTCGATGGCTTTACATATGGTTCTTTGAGGTGTTTACTTATGTAAATAACCAATGGTCTTACCTTTTCAACATCCAATCGTTCTAGGTGATGTTGTGGTATGGTGATATCAGTTGAATGATGATGGAACCAATGGAGTTTTTCTCTTAATAAGTTAGTCCTACCTTTTCCCTCATATGAATAGAATGGATAGTAACCAAATTGTGTTGATATGTAATCCTAATGTGATATAGCTTGTTACACTTAATCCTAATGAACTCAGGTGATGATAATTAACTATGATCAACCTTCCTTAGTGGAATAATAGAATGATAGAGTACTATCTTATTGTTATGGAACTCTAGTATACTATAACCTAATGGTTAGACCTTGAGTTATGTGTGGATCCATACTTGAGAATGGTATGGAATGTGATGATGATATTGTGTCTGATGCATCCAAGATTATATGGGGATGCTATGGGTTAAGGTTTGTGAATGAATGTTGAACTATAACTTTAATGTAACCTACCTTGCTAAACCTAACCCTAATGCAAGTAAAGAATGGTGGGTAATCATGATATCCTTTCGTGAATGATTAATATAATGATGGAATATCCTTACTAATGATTGATGGAAACTCCAATGTGTTTAACTGGTGGTCATCACATATTCATGATCTATGTTTTCTTATGCTAAACTTGTACACTATAAGTGTGATGATGGCCAATCGTATCTAGCTTCCTTATATGTTGATATAATAAAACAATTCTCTTAATTGGTAAGATACTCCTGCAATGTTATCTTGTGACATATTTTAGTTCCTTAGTGTAAATTATGTTGAGCATGTGTATCACATGTGTGGTGGTGTTTGTTGAGCCTTGTTATAAGGCATAGAAAGATAATGATGAACTTGCAAGAAATTATATGATGGTCATAATGACCTTTGGGCATGATTGAGCCCTGTATAAGGTGTAATCCCCTTATGTTGATCAGGTTTGATACCGTGTGATATTATACTAAGGATTTACATCTTGTGATAGTATGATGACAAGTGTAGTCTCATTAAGGCCAAGAGAATAGTACCATGTGATGATGATGTGATGACAAGATAGTCTCTTGATTGGCTGGTGAATACTGCCATGTGATGTTGAGATGAGAAACTGTGTCTTATATGTATTATATATAATGAAATTGTTATATACCAATGTTTGCTATAGATGAATTATGATTTGTATGTCCACTTGTTTGATGCAGCCTAATTCACCCAATTGGCAATAACTAATCAAGTTAAAATCTAATCATGTAGTGCCATGTGCGATAGATCCATCTGAGTGTCAGAACTTGCCAGATGGTGAAACGAGTATTCCTAAGGGAAACTTGGAGAGAATATTGTTGAGTGTGTGGGGTGTTTGTCATCCTTAATCTAAGTGTTTAGGGAGGATGATTGTTGTCATACCTAGCCCTCAGTTTGAGAACGGCTATAGTCATGTCTTGGTAATTATTTATGTAATGAGATTGAAGGACAATTGCGGTCATACCTCGAATGGTAGGGTATGTGTACCCACCGCCTATCACTAGTGTCGTGACCTATAGCAAGGACGGACTAGGTTGTTAGCAGCTTCATCTTATGTGTCACTGTGGAGGACCCGTACTGATCGGGGCGTAGAAGCTCTTGGAGTCCGACTCTTCCCTAGATCTTATATGACACTGATTTCAACTTAGCAGTCATCAGTTGGATTTTGAGTGGTATCCTCAAATTCCTCAGGGCAATAATAAAAGATTTAATACAGTCATGCAGTATATCTATTAAGGGTTATACACAACTCTTCACATTGGATGATAACCCTTATTTTCTTTCCTTACATAGAGATGATGTATAGTACAATAAGAGATGATATATATATGCTTATGTTGTAGTGATGCTTATGCTGTCAAATATACTGACACTAATAGTTAAGATGATGATGCTAGCTATGATTAATATTTCTAGCCATGCCTCTATAATTAGGAACACTTAAACAACTAAGCATGCTTAAGCAATTAGTTGTACTTATGATGTTAGCTCTACTCATGATGTAGGAGATGATGTATAGTACAATAAGAGATGATATATATGCTTATGTTATAGTGATGCTTATGTTGTCAAATATACTGACACTAATAGTTAAGATGATGATGCTAGCTATGATTAATATTTCTAGCCATGCCTCTATAATTAGGAACACTTAAACAGCTAAGCATGCTTAAGAAATTAGTTGTACTTATGATGTTATCTCTACTCATGATGTAGATTTGTTCATTTTATTAAATATGCTAGTATTGATAGCCATGTTATGCTACTAGACATATTCATGATGTTTGAGATTCTTATGCTACTAGATTGCTTGTGTTGTTAGCAAGGCATATGATGATAGTCAGACTAAGGATGATGATTGTTATTAAATATAGTCCTATGAAACTTGAATAGATATCTGATAGAAGAAATGGATTTATCTATTACCTATATATACATTGATCATAATAATTGTTGTTGAGCTTATTTGCTTAACATGTTTAGCATACTTGACTACTAAATCTACTCAATTATTTATTAAATACTCCAACTTCTCAGTTTATATATTGTTTAACATGTTGTAATCAATATATGTTGGAAAGAGTTGTATCTCTCATTGGGACTGGGCCTCACCCTATGGGTCACCACATATTTTTAGGTGATCAACAATAGTGGTAGAAGACCCATAGCAATCAAGAGAATTTGAGGTGATGAACCCTAGATATGGTTGTTTAATTGTCTAGTGTGTCTTAGTGTCGTCCTTGTACTCTCGGGTCCCGGTGAAAACTTTGTATATGATGTTTCAATTGAATCGAGCTTTTGATAGCATGTTGATGCTTGTATATGTAATATATGGATAATGTTCCTTTGTAAAGTTTATGTTGTATTTGAGGCTACAGAACAGTTGTAAGGGATTTTGAGCATTATATGAAACAAAAAGTTGTTGGGATTTTATGTAAATGTTTCTGAGAAACTAAGAAATGTTGAAACCTATTTTAATTTACCTTGTTTCTTAGGTTTATGTTCAATTATTGAGTAATCGTATTTTATATTTTGAGTAATCTCATATAGTGAAATAGGTTCTCACAAGTTTGTATCAGAGCTCTAGGTTTGCTGAGTCTATAGGGACACTAGGACTTAGGACTAGGATGAGGTCTAACAAGTGAACATGATTTGAAAATATGATGCATACTGCCTAATCTTAGTATTTGGATGCCCTGGCCAGGTATTCAACTATCGAAGAAAAGGTAAGTGTGGAACTCTTAGATTGATTTTTTTATTAGTCTAGTCAAGTAGTCATTTTGAAACAATCTAAAGAGCATAATTAATAAGGAACCATGATACTAATATCTCAATCTTACTCTAAAGATGAGAATTACATAATAAGCTATCAAAACTTGAATATTTGGTAATAGAGAAAGATACAACACCATGAAACCTAAATTTTAATATAGATAAGCTAAAGAGGAGTTCTTGAAGCTATAATTCAAGAAGATAATAAAGTAAAAGATAGATAAGTCTATGCTAATAAAGTGATTCAATGTATGAAATCTACATAAGGAGAGAGCTCATGTTATAAGTATAATATGAGAAGATGAATGAAAACATGACGGAAGAATAAAGTGGAACCTGAGTTAATCTCAGATCAATCCATGTCTGTAAGAAACTATTCATATGAAATATTCATAATATGTGAAAAAAATTAAAGGGATATGATCCATGTTTAATGAAGAAAACGTGGAATGTGATGATCTTTTCCTTGATAAGTGATTGAAAAACATGATAATATGAGAGGACATACATAATAATGATGAAGAGTTAATGAGAAAAGAGTAATTATATGCCATAATCTTAATAATTCCTATGCTAATGGCAAGAAACCTAAAATGAAAAAGGGTAAAATGTTACATAAAAGGAATAGCCTGCATGATGAAGATCGGATCAGTTAACTCCCTTACTGGTAATCGTGGGTAGTGTTTCTGTCTAGTGGGAAGTATGTTTTCCTTGTGTTCCTTCTTTTTAAGGCATAGCCTTCAAGTGGATCTCATGCCACTTGGCATGCGTGGATTCGTTGTAATATTGAGATGGTTATCTTGATATGATGTGTGATTGCCTTGGACTATAGTTCCAAAATATTTATGTTCTATAACAGGCATGCTTTTTAGCCTTCCAAGAGTTAGGGGGATTCCTCCTATATGTCTTATCCGGTTATGATGTTTAGGAAGTGGATGAAACCAGGGTATGGGATCTTTATAACACCTGTAGTGGATACCAAGGTAATGAATCCTAGTATCTAGAGTGTACCAGTTGCATATGAGTTAAAGATATCTATTAGATGAGTTGTCCAATGTTTCTCTCCATTATAGAGAAAGAGTTGATGTTGATCCTCCAAGTGTTGTTTGGGAAAAGAAGAGTGATTCTACAATGTTCTGTATGGTATGTAGATAGTTTGGCAAGACCATTATTAAAATTAAATAGTTTGTTGATCAGCAAACATGTATTACTGTGTTCCTTTAAGATAAACCTAGGATCAAAATATCAATGGATAGAATTAGACTGGATGACATGAGTTACATGACCATGATGAGTTTATGGCTAAGTCGTTTAGACTAACCATCGTATCATTAGCATGGTAAACATATTTGCTAAATCTTAAAGAATGTTGAAGCAACTATACATATGTGTGACAAGTTCAGCAAGAGTGAGTTGGGGGTTAACTAGAGTATCCTCTTGGAGTTGTGATACATATGTTAAGTGTGTTGTGTGAATCTTGGTAAGATGAAGATAATGTCATTGCCCTACCCCTAAAAAAGTCAACTAGGAAGTTATATTTGTTAACGACTGCAGACACCGTATGATTCTTCAACTAGATAGATGGCCAGTCCACCATTAATATGATTGAAGAATCTTCTAAGATCATATGCCTTATAGTTTTTGACAATTAGGGGATTCTCACCTATTTGATTGAGCCTCTAATTACAAAAACCATTGAAGGATCATATAAATGAAACCTAATTGAATTACATATGATAAGAGATAAATGATGTTCCGTTTTTTATAAGAGCCCGTGAGTATGGCCTCTAAGTGACGCGTGGTACAACATATAGTATATTTCAGGACAATAGTTAGAGTCCCAAGTTGAAAGGTACTACCAGACCTATACATGTGGCACAATAGTTCCTATAATGAACCAAGGTGACATATGCAAGAGTTGATGGAGAATAATATGTCTTCTATGAGAATGATGTGACATCACCATGTGTTGAAAGTAACCATGTGGAAGATTGAGGATGAGGTGCATGAGAAGTATCTGGGGTTTATGGCTTAGAGACCCCTAATCTTGCTTAAAGTTTCAAACAAGCTTAATTACCATAATTTAATGCTTAGAACCATAATATAATTTTGTTGTATGATTTTTAATCATAAGACAAGCTTAAGTTTCAAGTTTGGTCCAATTTGGCATTGTTTGTGCAAGTTATGCCATTTTATGTACATTTTGGACTTTTCTCCAATTTACTCAATTGAGAGGTTTTCTTTGTAATTTGTCACATCAATTATGTCCCTTCGATGTTATATTATCATTCTTCATCTTTTTTAGCCATGGGGTGCTCAATTGTACCTTGTTTTGGAGGAGATTCCTTTCTATGTTGAATTAGGGTCCCCCCCAATGGATGAGCCACCTTTAAGGCTATCAAATGATGGTTCCACTGGTTTGGACAACATTAGGTGGCCAACAACTGATGTAACATCCAGTGGTCATCACTAGAATGCCCTAGGTTGATGGTTCATGCAGGTTTGTGTGACACCTCGTCACGCTAAATGAGATTACTCAAAATATAAAACACAATCGATCACTAATTAATTACATACCCAAAAATATAGGTAAATTAAACTGATTTCAACATCAAAACATGCTCAGAAACATTTGCTTAAGATCCCAACATATTTCTTGTATCCAAACTATGCCAAGAATTTGATACAAATTGTTCTATCGCCTTATCCACAACATATATACACTGGAGAACAATATCCGTATATGCCACACAAACAAGCATTAACATGCTAATAAAAGTCTGATTTGTATGAAACACCATATACAAACTTTTCCTGCCCAGTCCTGAGAGTACATGGGTGAATTTGGGACACACTAGACATCTAATAAACTTTCTCAAAGATTCATCATTGTAGTTCCTTTTTACTTCCACGGTTTCGTTGTCATCACTGTCGATTACCTAAAAAGATGTGGTGAACCACAAGGGTAAGACCCATGTCCCAACAAGAGATATAACCTCCAAAAACACTTATTGATTACAACATTTTAAATAGTAGATAACTGAGCAATTGGAGTATTTAATAATCAACTGAACAGATTGAGCAGTTCAAGTATGCTAAATAAATTAAGCAAATAATCTTAGCAACAAGTATGATTGTCAATGTATATATAAGTAACAAATAAATCCATTTCTCTAAATAGATATCTACTCAAATTTCATCAAATTGCATCTAATAACAATCATCATCATTAATCTAACTATCATCATGTCCCTTGCTAACAACACAAGCAATCTAGTAGCATAAGCATCCCTAACATCATGAATATGTCTAGTAACATAACATTGCTATCAATATTGGCATCTTCAATGAAGGGAACAAATCTATATCATAAGTAGAATTAACATCATAGCACAATTAACTACATAGGCATGATTATCAATTTAAGCATTTCTAATTACATAGGCATGGCTAGATATAAAACATAGCTAGCAGCATCATCTTAATCATCAGTGTCAGTATATTTGACAACATAAGTATGTTTACAACATGAGCATAACTACAACATATGCATATCTATTATCTCTTATTGTACTATACATGATCTCAGTGAAAAGAAAGAAAACAAGGGTTATCATCCAATATGAAGTGTTGTGTATAACCCTAAACAAATATTCTAGAAGGTTGTCTTACATCTTTTATTACTCCCTATGGAGTTTGAGTTGTACCACTCAAAGTCCAACTGACCACCACTTGGTTGCAATCAGTTCCATATAGGATCTAGGAAGAGCTGGAATCCAAGATCTTCTCCATGCTCAGTCAGTATGAGTCTGCACCACAATGACATATAGTCAAACTACAAAACATCGACATATAGTCATGTAACTAGCCCACCTCAGTACAGGTCACGGTGCTAGCATCTAGGGTATTTAAACCCAATCACTGAGGTACAACCACAGTTGTCTTCTAATCACATCATGTTATAATCACTAAGACTCGACCACAGTCATTCTCAAAAAGTGGGCTAGGTATGACTGCAGCCATCCTCCTGAAACACTTGGTGTCAGGATGACAAGAACCCCACAAACACAATAGTATGTGCTACGAGATTCCCTTAGGAATACTAGTTTCACCATCTAGAAAGTTCTAATGGTGAAGATGGTTCTATGGTGGCACTACATGATTAGAGTTTCACTTGATTAGTTATATCCAATTGGGTGAATTAAGGCTGCATTAAATAAGTGGACATACAAACCCTAATTCATATCTAGAAAACTTTGCTATATAGCAACTTTAGAAGATATAATACATATGAGACATAATTTCTCATCTCAACATCACATGGAAGTATTCACCTTCCAATCAAGAGATTATATTTATCATCAAATCATCATCACATGATACTATTGTCTTGCCATTCCTGAGACTATACTTGTCATCATACTATCACATGATATAAATCCTTTTCATAATATCACATGGTATCAACCCTTATCAACACAAGAGAATTACACCTCATTCAGGGCTCAACCATGCCCAAAGTTCATTAAAACCATCATACTATTCCCTGCAAGATCATCATTATCTTCCCATGCCTTATAACAAGGCTCAATAACATCACTTACATATAATACACCAGACAACACATTATTGTGTTAATGAGCTGGGGATATTCATAAAAAATCATAGAAAGGTTATATTAATATTAAGAACATTCCTTTATTACATCAACATGCAAGGAATCTAGATAGTATTAACCCTCGTCATATTCATAATGCATAGGTTTAGCATAAAAAAGTATCAACCATGTGGATATGATAGCCACCAATTAACACATTAAGGTTGTGATCATATTAAGGAGATTATTCCACCATCATGCCATAATATAAGAAGGTTAAACATGAATACTCATATCTATCTATTTGCATTATAGTTAGGTTCAACAAGATAAATTATATTAATATTAGTAATCAACACTCATACCCAAACCCTAACTCATGGAATCCCCATCGGATCATGGATACATAAGGTGAAGCATCACCATCACATTCCATACCATTCTCACATATGGATCCACACATAACTCAAGGTGTAACCATCAGGTCATAGCATACTAGGGTTCAACCACAAAAGAGAGTACTCCATGATACTTTTAATCATTGAAGGGGTTGTTCATCATCAATTACCATCATTTGGTTATATTAGGGCTAAGTATAAAAAATATACTTCATCAGGGTTTCCCATTAACTCATTATATTTATTATCAATTCATATCATATGAGGTAAAAAAGTAAGACTATATTATTAAGGTAAACCTCCATTAGGTTACAACATCACTCAAACTGTACAAACTTACCATAAGCATCATCCCAAAACATTGGATTGTTGAGAAGGTAAGACTATTAGTTGTTTACATAAGTAAACACCTTGGATAAACCACCTATGAAGTCATTGATTTGTTCTATAGAAAGAGTCACCATTTAACCCTAGACATCCCTTGATTAACAACATAAAAAGTTCCATTGAGAGTAGGGTAAAACCCACAAGCGATTGTTTATTTAAAACAAGTCATCAATAAATGAGCTTCTTAAGTTGATCTCATAAAGGAAACCATCTAATTCACTTTAATAGGACCAAAATATTAAATTAGGCATCATTCCAATTTATTGGATGAAGAAGCATTAGATCTTAACCATTGGGTTAAGTTCATATATTAAAACCATCAATTGGAGTATAGGTCGAACCATTGCATCAAATGACCCAAGAAACCATTGGTTTAAGGCTTAATTGATGCTACAACTACATGCTTAACTCATTGTAGGTTGTGGAGACATGATCCACCATCACTAGTGACCATTAAATCACTATAGGTTGTTAGATCAGCACTATATTCATTAATCATCACCGGATGTCAAGCTAATGCCACCATTGATTGATAGCATCATTAGGGTACTTAGTTGTTTATCATTAAGATTATACTTAGGCCAAAACATGACCTAAGGGGTGAACATCAGTTTACAACCTTGGTCACCACCATAAGTTGTCATGAAGACAACACCATCGGTTGTTGCAATGGAACCACTATTGGGTCATGTGTTTATAGAAGAAATTAGCTTTAAACCCTAAAATTGACCATTGGTTGATGGGTGCTTAGCGCCACCTTTTGTCAAAATAACATGATCCAAGTCATATTATATCTTAGGAGGAACGTACACATGATTGCAAGTTCATCTAGAACTGAAATCAGAATAGGGAACAACATAAAAATTGAAATCTAAGTCAAGCATAGCTTTTTAGTGCATGGATCATCATTTTAAAGCAAGAACATGAGCTAGCAAGATTATGGTAAGCAATAAACGTGGAGCAAGTTATAAAACTTGCCTCTAATGAGAAGATAAAATCCCAAACCAAAGAAAACTCGAACAGGTAGGGTATAAGATCCAATCATAAGCTTTGAACTTGTCCATCTAACACCTTTCTTCATCAAAGAAGCAAACCCTAAGCATAAGGAGCAAGAAAGGTAGGGTTTTAGAGCTTTAGAGAAACTTATACCATGGAACAGAAAAATTCTAACCTGGAGGAATGTAGGAGGAAGAAGAACAAAAAAATAAATGGAGGAAAGAAGGGGATTCTTACTCATTTAGGTCAAGATCACTAGAAGGAAGCTTTAAAAACCCTAAAAGGGAGCAAAAGGAAACCCTAGGAGCTTCCACCAAGAAATTCACCTTCTTCTTCTATCTTGGATAGGTCCTCCACATATAAATAGAGAGCGAACTAGGTTCTTAATAGGATGGAAGTGGTAGAGGGGAAAAAATTCTTTTGGGAGCTTAAAAGTAGATATATAAAGCTCTAGGATAAGGGAGAGAAGAAGCATGAGGTGTCTAAAAGCTCTCCATGCATCCATGGCCTTCAACTATTAAGGATATACAAGCAGACAAACAAGAAACTGACCCACCATCCATGGAGACCTTCTTATCCCTCGTTTCTTGATTTTACAAGCGAAGAAAATAAACCATTGCTTGATAGCTCCTAAAGGTAGCTCATCCATAAAGGGGTAAACCCTAAAATACCCTTGAGGAAAACACCGCCAAACAAAGGTTCAACTAGGTACCCCATGGAGAAAAAAGTTCAAGAATGATAGAATAACATCTAAAGAACATAATTCATTGACAAATTGCAAATGAAACCTCTCAATTGGGTAAATTTCATAAAAGTCCAAAATGTGCATAAAATTGCATAACTTGCACAAACAGTGTCCAAATTGGACCAAATTTGAAACTTAAGCTTGTCACATGATACAAAAACATATCACAAGGATATATTAGGGTTCTAAGAATTCAATTATGGTAATTAAGATTGTTCAACACTTTAAGCAGGGTTAGGGGTCTCATAGTTTGGTTCACTTGAATCCATGGTTCACTTAAATGGATGACCAACTGATGGTTCAACCACCTATTGACTTAAACATGAACAAATGATGGTCACCATCCCTCAACAGCTAGTGGTGGACCTGGGAGGTCATCAACCGATGTCCTATAAGTCCTCAAAAGCTGGTGGACCTGCTGCTTGCTCGTCCATGGAAGCTTTAAGCCATGGACACATAAAGAGCTGCTTGTACACCCCAAACTTCATCTCTTCCTTATCTATGGGATATATCTATCTCTTCCTTGCCCAAGTTAGAAGCCTTTGCTCACTTTCTATTTCATCTAACCTGGATCACTGACTCCACTCTATTTGGATGCATAACTAGGTGGTGCAAGGTAGAAGATGACCCCCTTTTTGGAGAAGGTCACCTAGAGCTTCATCTAGCCCAACCTAGGGTTTCTAAAGTCATCTCCTTGGGTTTCCGACCAAGGAAAGTTGTTTTCTTCCTTCCTTCTCCATTTTTCTTGTTGTTCTTCTTCCTCCTACCTTTATCCAGGTTAGAACTCTGTTGTTCCATGCTAAAAGTTTTTGTCGAACTTTAAAGACCTACCATTCTTGCTCCTCCTATATAGGGTTTGCTCCATGAGTGGAGAAAGATGCTAGATGTCCGAGTTCATAGATAAGGCTATAGTTTTCCTACCTTCTTAGCTCAAGTTTCTTGCTTCTAGAAGTATGTTCTTCTAAATATAGGCGAGTTTTATAACCCACTTCACTTTTATTTCTTATAACAAGCTTGCTTGCCTAAGTTCTGGCTGTAAAACAAAGATCTATGCTTGTAAAACAATAACATTGCTTAGGATTTCGATTTGTATGATGTTTCTTGCTTAGTTTCCAACTTTAGATGGATCAAAAACTTTATGTACAACCTAACTAAGGAAGAGGATGACTTGGATCAGGTTGGCTTAACAACCAATGGTGCTTAGCACCTAACAATCGATGGCTTATACCTAGGTTTTAAGGCTGATTTCCATTTTATACATCAACTGATGGTAGTATCCTTGCAACAATTGATGGTGTTACATTCTTGACAACTGATGGTGGTGACCAAGGGTATCCAATGATAGTGATAACTGATGGTCACCCCTTAAGGTCAAGTTGTGGCTCAATTATAAGCTTAATGATCAACCACTAAGTACCCTAATGATTATATCAATCAATGATGATATTAGCTTAATATCCAATGGTGTTAAATGAATATAGTGTTGATATAACAACCAATGGTTACTTAATGATCACAACTAATGGTGGATCAGGTCACCACAACTGATGGTGGGTCAAGATTATATTTATTGTTCATATTAATCCCTAACCCAATAGTTTCTTATGTCAAATGATTCAAGGGCTAGACCTATACTCCAATTGATGGTTTTGACATATGAACATGAACCAATGGTTAGGATCTAACACTTATTCATATAATAGATTTGATTAATAGACTTGATCCAATTGTTGAGATTAGATGCTTCAACATACAATTGTTTGGATTGAAACTTGTAGTATCATGTATGAGTTCTAATAATCCGGATTTGATGGTTTCCCTCGTGTGATCAATTTAAGGAGCTTGGTGATTGATATCAAGGCTTGTTTAAAATGTGAAATAAATGATGGGTTTCAACCCCACAACCTATGGTGACCCTTTATGTTATCAAATAAGGGATGTTTAGGGTTTAATAGTGACTCTTTCTAGGTCACAACTTGATGGCTTTACATATGGTTGTAAAAGGTGTTTGCTTATGTAAAGAACCAATGGTCTTACCTTTTCAACATCCAATGGTTCTGGGTGATGTTGTGGTATGGTGATATGGGTTGAATGATGATGGAACCAATGGAGGTTTTCCCTTAATAAGGTAGTCTTACCTTTTCCCTCATATGAATAGAATGGATAATAACCATATTGTGTTGATATGTACTCCTAATGTGATATAACGTGTTACACTTAATCCTAATGAACTCAGGTGACGATAATTAACTATGATCAACCTTCCTTAGTGGAAATAGAGTACTATCTTACTATTATAGAACTCTAGTATACTATAACCTAATGGTTACACCTTCACTTATTTGTGGATACATACTTGAGAATGGTATGGAATGTGATGATGATATTGTGCATGATGCATCCAAGATTATATGGGGATGCTATGGGTTAAGGTTTGTGAATGAATGTTGAACTATCACTTTAATGTAACCTACCTTGCTAAACCTAACCCTAATGCAAGTAGAGAATGGTGGGTAATCATGATATCCTTTCTTGAATGATTAATATAATGATAGTATATCCTTACTAATTATTGATGGAAATTCCAATGTGTTTAATTGGTGGTCATCATAGATTCATGATCTATGTTTTCTTATGCTAAACTTGTACACTATAAGTGTGATGATGTACAATTGTATCTAGCTTCCTTATATGTTGATATAATAAAACAATTCTCTTAATTGGTAAGATACTCCTGCAATTTTATCTTGTGAACATCTTTTAGTTCCTTAGTGCAAATTATGTTGAGCCTGTGTATCACATGTGTGGTGGTGTTTGTTGAGCCTTGTTATAAGGCATAGAAAGCTAATGATGAACTTGTAGGAAATGATACGATGGTCTTAATGACCTTTGGACATGATTGATCCCTGAATGAGGTGTAATCCTCTTATGTTGACAAAGGTTGATACCCTATGATATTGTGCTAAGGATTTATATCATGTGATAGTATGATGACAAGTGTAGTCTCATGAATGGTAATAGAATAGTACCATGTGATAATGATGTGATGACAAGTAATCTTGATTGGCAGGTGAATATTGCCCTGTGATGTTGAGATGAGAAATTATCTGATATGTATTATATCTTCTGAAATTGTTATATAGCAATATTTGCTAGAGATTAATTAGGGTTTGCATGTCCACTTGTCTAATGCAGCCTAATTCAACCAATTGGCAGCAACTAATCAAGTGAAACTCTAATAATGTAGTACCCTGTGCCATAGATCCATCTGAGTGTCAAAACTTGCCAGATGGTGAAACGAGTATTCCTAAGGGAAACTTGGAGCGCATATTATTGAGTATGTGGGGTGCTTGTCATCCCGAATCTAAGTTGTTTAGGGAGGATGACTGTGGTCATACCTAGCCCTCACTTTGAGAATGGTTGTGTTTGTTTCTTAGTAATTATATATGTGATGAGATTCGAGGACAACTATTGTTGTACCTTAGATGGTAGGGTATGCGAACCCATCTCCTTTCACTAGTGTCATGACCTTTACCAAGGATGGACTAAGGTGGTAGCAAATTGACCTTATGTGTCGTTGTGGCAGACCCATACTGACCGGGGGTGGAGAAGAACTTAGAGTTCAGCTCTTCCCTATATTTTATATGGCACTGATTTTGATTTAGTAGTGGTCAGTTGGATTTTATGTGGTATCCTCAAATTCCTCAGAGCAATAATAAAAGATGTAATACAGTCGTGTATCATATCTATTTAAGGTTATACACAACACTTCACATTGGATGATAACCCTTTTTTGCTTTCCTTACATAGAGATGATGTACAGTATAATAAGAGATGATAGATATGCTTATGTTGTAGTGATGTGTATGTTGTAAACATGCTTATGTTGTCATATATACTGACATTAATAGTTAAGATGATGTTTCTAGCTATGATTAATATTGATAGCCATGCCTCTATAATTAGAAATGTTTAAATGGCTTAACATGTTTATGAAGTTAGTTGTGATTATGATGTTGGCTCTACTCATTATGTAGATGTGTTCATTTTATTAAATATGCCAATATTTATAGCCATGTTATGCTACTAGACATATTCATGATGTTTGAGATACTTATGCTACTAGATTGCTTGTAATGTTAACAAGACATATGATGATAGTCAGAATAAGGTTGATGATTGTTATTAAATATATTCCTATGAAACTTGAATAGATATCTAATAGAAGAAATGCATTTATCTATTACATGTATATACATTGATCATCATAATTGTTGCTGAACTTATTTGCTTAACATGTTTACCATGCTTTACTACTCAATCTTTTCAATTGTTTATTAAATACTCCGACTTCTCTATTTATATACTCCAACTTCTCACATTAACTATATCTACTATTCATAAATATAACATATATCATATATAAAGGATGGATATCTTTCAGAATATTATCATAAAGTTCATTATTAGAAGTAAATTATACCTGAGAGGGCAAAATTTGGTCAAAGGCAGAATCATAAAACTAGACTGATCCTCTCATAGAATCAATCCTTTGAACAAAATTAGGCCACCTATTAAATTTACAAATGGAAGTTATTTAGAATTATAAAATGACTACAATTTTTTTATAAAGTTGTGTAGATCTTTACTTGTAGCCTAATGGAAAATCTACTGGACACTCCCCCAATTCATTACAAGTGATCCTGGACATCCAATTCCTAACCTCTCCCAACACCACATCTGTAGTAGACACACACAATCAGATAAATGGCAAGTTTTCTTGGAATGGGTAGTAGCCTTGTACAAATCCCTATACAAGTATGATAGATTTGTAGCACCTCAAGATAGAGTGTAACAACTTGCAAAGCCAGCCACATGAGGAAGATAACCTACATGAAACTTGTCCCAGTACTAACTGGAATAAGGTAACTACCTAAAAAGTATAAGAGAAATACTCTATATACCTTATCCTCATTTTCTTTGATGTTCTTCATCCCCTAAGGTGAAATCCATCCCACTAAAGTTGACACGCAACCAAGTAAGACGAATGTGTCCCTTAGACATCCCATCTGGTGCATCTCCCAAGTAATGCTCACAAAGGAGAGACCATGAAGAAAATTGTCTCTCATATGTGCCTAAATGTAAGGATCTTGACCCACATTTTGGGATAACCCAATTTGTTTTGCTTAAGTATGTTGATTAGCTCTTGCTCTAATCACATGAGATGTAATTAGGGCATGTTGGAAGCTTGAGTTACTTATTTGAGCTCGATGCTTGTGTTTTGTGGAGAAGTTTGGAGCAAATTACAACTTACCTAGGATAGGGGTTGATATGCAAGTTTGCCACCTCTATATTGCCCCTTCTCTCTCTTGGCATCATATAGAGGAAAGAGAAAGAGATGAACACCTTGTTTGGACCTTGGTTGAGTGGTAACATCCTTGCTAATTTTTGGGTACATGTTTGAGGTGTTCCTTGCTCTTAGAAGTGTTGTCTCTGACTTGAGAGCCTTGGAAAGGCCTTATATCAATTTTTTGGTGCCTAGAGGTGCAACATATTGGTTTATGGTGCCTAAGGTTTGCCCCTGTCAGTTTGTGAAGAGGGTAGATGTGTGTATCGGCCTTGACCATCATAAGTGACCTAGTGGGCGAGACATAGAATTTATCACCTTATTGCATGGTGTTGCATGTGGATCCTTCTTCGTGGACAAGTGTCACCTAGGGTTCTAAGGTGGTGACACATTCCCCTTACTCTCTCTTTCACCCCTCTTATATATATACCTATTTCCCTCCATGCAAGAGAACCCTTTTTGTTATCCTTGCATTCCTTCTTTAGTGGACAACCTTGAGCTAGAGGAGTCTCTCCCTTGGAGCTTGGAGGACAATTCCTATGCTTGTGGTGCTCTCTTCATCCTCTACCTTGGTAAGCCATGGTCCTTAGCTTTCTTTCTTTCTTCTTCTCGGCCATGGACCTTGTGTGGCAACACATCCCACTATCACACAGACAGTGAGGTGTTACGCGAAAACGTGCGGAGTTCACCATAACCACAGATTACCAAAACACGAGTTAATTAAAACTGATTTGCGGAAAATGGATAACTGTGAAATTATTACATATAGGTCCTCATCCTGCAGGAAAACATGTTATATAAACATATACGAGCCCAGATATGTGTCCACATCTTAGAGCAACAGTTGCCTTGTCATCACATAAGTTCATCACCCGGTATATATACATAACGGCCCACATCCATCCAGCAACAGGATATACAAACCATCAACAGCTATATATCATGAAACAACGTCAAAACACCTCCAAGGACCTGAGAGTACAGGGATGACTCTAGACTCTACTACACAACTCCAAAACAGCAGCATATCCAACTCTTGCCTTCTACTGCTCGTCTTGCTGCTCGGCCGCAACTCCGTGACCACCACCACATCTAGCTCGACCACCTGAAAACCAGCGGAGTGAGACAATCAAACATTGTCCCAGCGAGAAACATAACTCCCCGCCGAACAATAAAACCAGAAGGATAAAGCAACAGTAGTAGAGAAACAGTAAAATGTAGAATAATAGCAGCCTATATAGCAAGGCTATTCATTCCATCAAGCTTACCAGGCTGTACGGAAGGCATATCACCAATTACCTCTTTATGGAACATGATTGACAAGATAAGGTTCATAAGATCTTATCACATAACATGAGGAACGTATAAGTAACTATATGTATAACAAGATTAACTACACAAGCAAGGCCTCAACCAATGTTTTGTGTTTTGTCTTAAGCAATAAATATTATTCGGCTGGATTACGTATTATTATGCCCTGAGGAAGTGAGTCGTACCGCTCAAATCCAACCTTCGGTTGCGAAACCCAAAGTCGGTGCCATACAAGGTCAATGGAAGAGCCAGACTCCACGACCTTCCCCCTCGTAGTCAGTGTACGAGAACAACACAAGCATGACCACAGTCTCGTGCTTAAGTGGCCTCAGCCACAGGGTCAGCTCCATAGGCTACCCATCCTCTAGCCCGCCTCGGTACAGGTCTCGGCGCTAGTACAACTTAGCCACGGGCCTGTTCACCGTGCTCTGATCCATGAACATATTCATGCTCCCATATCACATATCCTGATCCATGGGCCTATTCACCATGCTCTACACATATCCCAAGTCTGCAACCGGAGCTGCACTCGAATCCTCACTATCTTAGGCTAGGAGAAACCTCGCATATTCAACAATATGTGCTCCGGGTTAACCTATAAGAGAACCCATTTCACCATCACCAACTCCTGACGATGATGGATCTATGGCCAGGGCAACTACATGATATATTCCACTGTGATTAATTAGTATTTGTATATGGATTGCAAGATTCAACCAAGTTATATAACATGCAGACTATAACAGGAATTAAACAACAACATTATGCTTTTACTGTAGTCACATCATCCTGATCCATCACCAGGATCCAACATCACATGTTATCACTCGGCCTCTTGCCAATCATCCATATTCATCTCAAACATCATCACATACCATGGAATCTCAATCCCTCATCATATACTGCCACTGCCTTTCAAGGCTTACATCATCATCATGGGATAGCAATCCCTAGTACTTTAGTCATGTACATTATACAGATTATCTCAACATTAAGAGTAACAATCATAGCAGAGTTACTCCACATATACACATACCTCATAGCCCTTTTAATTGGCTAAGCATCACCTGCATGGTTAGTAATAACAGTCATAGGCTTTAATAAAATGACCATGCTATCAATATAAGGTGAAATCAATGATTAGATGTACTTTCTTAATCATGCATCAACTTATAATCATAAGGTACATTATTAAGCAGTCCACATTACATGCTCATTATTATCCTTAGCATTATATAGATAATCAAGGTGATCACATTCATGTGTATAGCCATGTTAAGTTTAGATGAACAAGCTTTACCATAGTGAACACTATTAAGCATGCAAAGAGTCACCATCGTTTAACAAGAATATAGTTCATCATAACGGCTTTCCATGATAGGCAGAACCCTCACTAAAGCATCCACTCCTCTTACTAGAGGTGGTATCGGGTAGGATACCCACCCTATCGCCCAACACATATCGGTCAACATGTATCGGCCAAGCATATTAGGTGACGTGCAACGGTGCGTTGTGCAGCACTGATATATCGTGCAGCAAGGCCTTATGAGGCATACCGTGCAACGGCCAAGGACACCAAGTGACGCTCTGTCAGGCAGGGAACTCCCTCTAATGTGACGCCCATCACAGAACCAAACCACAACGCTCCATCGGTCAAGGTATAACAGCACAAAGCAACCACTTAACCAAGGTGTATCGAGCAGGTCATCTCAGCATGGTGTGATGCCCGACACACAAGGCAGGAACCAGGCGTGTGATGCCCAACACAACACCTTAACTAGATAACCAGCTACAAACCTCCCCCCACAACGTTGTCAAACCATCACAGAAACTAAGGTATCGTACAGATTACTCACCAAGGTGGGATGCACGACACACACCAAGCAGGGACCAAGGTAACGCCTGTCACAGCCACAACAGGTCTCATCCAAAGCTCAAGGACAAGAGGGATATCGGGCAGCACCTCCCCCAGATCATAACGGCCATGATGCAACTTATACAAGGTCATCATCTACCTCAACCACAAAGGCATGGAAACCCTAATGGATCAATAGGACGGCTCACCTCTCAACTTAAATGAGAGAGGGGTCTTGCACATCTCTTGCCACCAAACGGCCAACATAAGGACAACCCTAGCAAAGATCACCACTAGCACGAAGCTCACCCTTCAAGTCCATGGTGAGAGGAGGGTGTTGCTCAAGCTGCTAAAACACAAGCTCACCTCTCAACTTAAACGAGAGAGGAGTGTTTCTCATGATACTAGAACTCAAGCTCACTCCTAAGGAACTTAAGCAAGGAACCAACTAGCAAAGCATATAACTGACAAGATCATAGTAACATATAAGAACATAGAAAAGGAGGTAATGTAGTTAGGGTTAGGAGTTATGCAACCCGCCTTAAGCAAGCTCCAAGCTCCTAGAACCACCAAGCTCCAAGGAAGAAGAAGACTCCAAGAGGATCGGCCACCAGGAAAGCTCCTCCAAGGGTGTCGTCCACCAAGCTTGCAAAAGAGGAGGGTATCGTGCACCAAGGTGGAGAAGGAACCAAGAGACTAAAGGATCCCTAGTAAGAGGAAAAGAATGCATATATAGATGGGGTTGGAGGAGAAAACAAGGCAAAGCCAAGCAAGGTGTCACCCACCTAGGGACACTTTTCCTAGAGTACGAGCCACCACTCTAGCAAGCCCTAAACACATGTCCAAGGTCATTGCTACATGCAAGCATCAAGCACCAAGTGTCCACTAGTGGTGACACAAATGAGGTCAAAGCTTGGTCAAAGGCTCTTGGGCGACACACCTAGGCGACACACCATCTCCATGGGCGATACACCTCTGGGTGACACAGCCACCTCATGGCCGATACAAGGGCTCAACAAGGCGAAGGCAAAGCTCAACAAAGCCCAACAAGGTCAACCAAGCCCAAAGGGACTCAAGCAACGAGTCTAAACCATCCTCTCTACACTTAGAGGAAGCAATTAGAGAGAGGGACACCTGACAAGGTTGCAAACTTGCCCACAAAACCCTAGACTTGGTTTAATTGCAAGTAGCCCCTCCAACTCTCAACAAAGCACAACCAAACCCTAATCACCACTTAAAGGTGATTAACAAGCAACTAAGCATCAGGGTTAAGCAAAGTAAACAGGGTAAACCCTAAACGGAGGTCAGGGTCCTTACAAACTAACCCTCTAAAAAGGGATTTTGTCCCCGAAATCCAAAGAGAAAAGTGAGGGATACTTCCTCCTCATCTCTTCCTCAAGCTCCCACATGGCTTCCTCAACTCCACGATGATGCCAAAGAACCTTCAATAGAACCAAGTCCTTCCTCTTCAGTTTCTTAACCCTTCTATCAAGGATCGCCACAGGACCTTCCTCGTAGGTCACATCTTCATCAAGCTCAACGTCAACTGGTTGTATCACTGTTCCCGAATCCATATGACTTTTCTTCAGCATACTGACGTGAAACACTGGGTGTAACCTGTGCAACTCTAGAGAAAACTCTAACTCGTAAGCTACCTTGCCAACGTGTGCTACAACTGGGTAAGGCCCCATATACCTGGGTGCTAGCTTACCCTTTTGACCAAACCTTAGCACACCTTTCCAGGGAGAGACTTTAAGATACACTTTGTCTCCTACCTGGAACTCTAAAGGTCGTCGGCGGTTGTCTGGGTACGACTTTTGCCTGTCCTATGTTGCTTTCAACTGTTGTTGTATCACTTTGATCTTTTCTATCGTCTGCTGTACTAACTCAGGACCCAAAAGTTGATACTCATCAGACTCGTACCAACACAAACGAGATCTGCACTTCCTTCCATACAAAGCCTCATAAGGAGCCATGTCAATGCTCTGCTGATAACTGTTGTTGTAGGAAAACTCTATCAAACTGAGATGTACATCCCAATTGCCTAGAAACTGCAAAACACAAGCTCGAAGGAGATCCTCCAAAGTCTGAATAGTCCTCTCAGACTGTCTATCTGTCTGCGGGTGGAAAGTAGTACTGAACCTCGACTGCGTTCCCAACGCTTTGTGCAATTGTTCCCAGAAACGACTCATGAACTGAGGACCTCTATCAGAAACTATCGTCGCTGGCACACCATGCAAACGTACTATCTCATCCACATATACTCGAGCGAGCTTCTCAGCTGTATATGTCATCTTTACTGGTAGGAAATGGGCAGACTTCGTCAATCTGTCCACTATTACCCAAATGGAATCATGATTCCTAGTTGTCCTAGGCAGACCAACTATGAAATCCATGGTTATATGATCCCATTTCCACTGTGGTATCGGCAAGGGTTGTAACGTACCTGTCGGCTTCTGATGTTCAGCCTTCACTTGCTGACATACCGCGCATTGCGCCACGAACTCAATTACATCTTTCTTCAAGTTGGGCCACCAATACAAGTCCTTCAGATTATGATACATCTTGGTGACACCTGGATGCATAGCATACATCAATGTGTGTGCTTCTTTGAGCACTAACTTCCTCAGATCATCAGCATCTGGAACCACCATCCTATCACGATAGCAAACTAGCCCATCCTCAGACTCATGAAACCCATCACGCTTTTCACTGTTGAATTCTGATCTGAGCAACTGTACCGCATCATTTGTTTGCTGTGCATCTTTGATCTGCTATCTCAGCGTAGGCTTGACTTGCATCCGTGCTAAAAGTCCAGCTAACGAGGAAACCTCCATCTGTACATTCATCTGCCATAAGAAAACAAACATATCCCGTCTATGGCATACTAGAGAACTCAATTGTGCCTTCTTTGGAGAAAGAGAAGAAAACTTTCGGCTAAGCGCATCAGCTACCACATTTGCCTTACCAGGATGATACTCGATAGTGCAGTCATAATCATTGATTAATTCCATCCATCGACGTTGTTGCATGTTCAACTCTTGTTGCGAAAAGATGTACTTCAGATTCTTGTGATCCGTAAAGATCTGACACACTTCCCCGTAAAGATAGTGTCTCCAAATCTTTAGCGCATGAACCACTGCCGCCAACTCCAAATCATGAGTCGGGTAGTTCTCCTCATTTTTGTTAAGTTGTCACGAAGCAAAAGAAACCACATGATCTTCCTGCATCAGCACACAACCTAAACCTTTCTTGGAAGCATCGTAGAAAACAACATAGCCTTTTCCAGGCTCTGGCAGCACTAACACTGGGGCACTGGTCAGCTTCTCCTTCAGCCTCTGGAAAGCTTACTGGCAACGATCATTCGAGACAAAAGGTACATCCTTTCTAGTCAACTTCGTCATTGGCAACGCAATCGCACTGAAGTCCTTGATAAACCTCCGGTAGTAACCTGCTAAACCCAGGAAACTACAAACTTCTGTCAGCGTCTTCGGTTGTTCCCAATCCGCAACAGATTCCACCTTCTTCAGGTCCACTTTGACTCCTTCTGCGGATATCACATTACCCAAGAAAGTCACTTCTTCCAACTAGAACTCACACTTACTGAACTTGGCATACAGCTGATGTTGGCGAAGAAGAGTCAACGCTCGTTGAAGATGTTGCTCATGCTCTTGCCTGTCCCGACTGTAGATCAAGATGTCATCTATAAAGACTACAACAAACTGATCTAAGAACAGATGGAACACTCTGTTCATCAAGTCCATGAAAGCAACAGGCGCATTGGTTAGCCCAAACGGCATAACCACAAACTCGAAATGACCATACCTTGTCCTGAAAGCAGACTTTGGTATGTCATCCGCCTTAATCCTCAACTGATGATATCCAGACCGTAGATCGATCTTTGAAAACATTGTAGCACCATGCAACTGATCGAACAGATCATCTATCCTTGGCAACGGGTACTTGTTCTTGATCGTAACCTTGTTCAACTGTTGGTAATCTATACATAACTGCATCGATCTGTCCTTCTTTTTGACGAACAACACTGGAGCACCCCAAGGTGACGTACTCGGTCGGATAAAACCTTTCTCCAACAACTCTTGCAACTGCCTTTTAAGCTCAGCCATCTCCAGTGGAGCCATCCTATCCGGTGTCTGTGCAACTGGTTGTGTTCCTGGAACCAGATTGATCTCAAAATCAATCTCTCAAGGTGGAGGAACACCGGGGAACTCATCAGGAAACATGTCGGCAAACTCTCGGACAACTGACACCTCCTCGAGACTAGGACTCTTCGCCTTGGTAACCACAATGGTATCCACAACATGAGCTAAGAATGCCTCACACCCTTGTCGTAATAGCTTATCTGCCACCATAGCTGATACCAGACATGTTGGAAGAATCTTCCTATCTCCCTGGAAGATCCACTTCTCTCCCGCATCATCAAACACAGCCTGCTTGGAACCACAGTCCAAAACAACCTTATACTTCTCTAAGGTATCCATCCCAAGGATAACATCGAAACCATGCATATCAAGTGGTATAAGATCCACTTGGATGATGTGTCCCGAAAAAGATAATACACAAGATGGACACTCTTCTAGAAGCATCGAAGAACCATCAAGAGGGGTTTCTAACAACAAGCTATCCTTCTTACAACTAACAGGTAAATGACAGTTTTCAAGCATACTATAGGCGATAAAAGAGTGTGTAGCACCCGGGTCAACCAGAACAGATATAAAGCAAGAAGAAGACATATCAGAATGAAATAACTCCATCTAACATGTCACCACTCGCGGGTTGACTATCGCCTCCAGCTGACTCATAGCATAGAATTGAGCCATTGCTTGCTGTCCCCGTCCTCTGCTTCCTTGAGCAGACGATCCACCTTGAGATGCTTGACCGCATCCTCGACCTTTACTTCCACTGGGCTGCTGTCTATCTGATCCTTGTTGATTCTGTCTTGACTGCTGTGTCACTTCAACATCTCTGTTCGGGCAATGCAACTTGAGATGCCTGGTTTGACCACAAAGATAGCATGCCCTATCATCGAACCGTGGCCTAAATGGCCCTGTCACTGCCACTGAAGTTGTACTATGTGCCTTAGACAGCGAAGAAACATATCCTCTTCCCTTACTCGGAGACGACTGTGAAGGTACACTGGAACCTCTCATCACAAAAGGTGCTGAAAACCTCAGCTTCTTGAAGCCACCAAACCTCTGTCCCTGAAACTGGGCAGGCCTTTTCTTAGACATGGATTCTCTTCTCTCCCTTATTGATCGTTCAATCCTCCAGACATATTCCACAAACGTAGTGAACCTCTCTCGATTCTCCAACGCAGACACAGGTGTTGTCATCTCAGAACTCAAACCTTTCTCTAAACGTCAGATCTGCTCCTCATCTGTTGCTGCCATGTGGGGGCAAAACCTCAACAGATCCATGAACTTGGCTTTGTACTCTGTGATATTCATCGTTCCTTGTCGCAAACGCTCAAACTGACTGATCTTCTCATCCAGATACATCTTCGAAAAGTATCTACTGACGAACTCACACCGAAAAACTTCCCAACAGATCACCTCACCAGGCCGCTTCTCCTCCTCGATGGTCCACCAGTGACTAGCACTACCCTTCAAAAGGTATACAACGTGCTTTACTTTGTCCGCTTCAGAGATGTCGAGGATCCGGAAAGCCTTCTCAAGACTTGTCAGCCACAGATCTGCATCTGCTGGATCAGCCGTTCCAGCATAATCTGAAGCTCTGACTCGGTGAAGCCGCTCGAAGGTCTTCCCAATACTCGATGCTTCTCCATGGGGAGTTTGTGCTCATGGAGGAGGCACTGGAAATTGCTCAACCATGAGATTCATCATAGTCATCATCTGCCCCATAAGCAGTTGATAGGTAGGGTGTTCAAGAATGGTTGGGTCAGGTTGGGGGACCTCAGGCACCCGATCTTCATGTGCCTGTCCTTCAGCTCCATCAACAGATGCAGCATCGATGTTCTCAACAGTGTGTTCTTCATGGTTTCCAGACATCTTGACTTCTATTCTGCTGAGGGCAGAAGATGATCGTAAGAAAATCTGGACAACTCACAAGAACAGACTCAACCTAGTCCTAAATCCCTGTAGACTCAGCAAACCTAAAGCTCTGATACCAAAAACTTGTGGCAACACATCCCACTATCACACAGACAGCAAGGTGTTACGCGAAAACGTGCGGAGTTCACCATAACCACATATTACCAAAACACGGGTTAATTAAAACCGATTTGCGGAAAATGGATAACTATGAAATTATTACATATAGGTCCTCATCCTGCAGGAAAACATGTTATATAAACATATATGAGCCCAGATATGTGTCTACATATTAGAGCAACAACTGTCTTGCCATCACATAAGTTCATCACCTGGTATATATACATAACAGCCCACATCCGGCCAGTAGTAGGATATACAAACCATCAACAGCTATATATCGTGAAACAATGTCAAAACACCTCCAAGGACCTGAGAGTACAGGGATGACTCTAGACTCTACTACACAACTCCAAAACAGTAGCATATCCAACTCTTGCCTTCTACTGCTCATCTTGCTACTCAGACGCAACTCCGCGACCACCACCATGTCTAGCTCGACCACCTGAAAACCAGCGGAGTGAGACAATCGAACATTGTCCCAGCGAGAAACATAACTCCCCGCCTAACTATAAAACCAGAAGGATAAAGCAACAGCAGTAGAGAAACAATAAAACGTAGAATAATAACAGCCTATTAAGCAAGGCTATTCATTCCATCAAGCTTACCAGGCTGTATGAAAGGCGTATCACCAATTACCTCTTTATGGAACATGATTGACAAGATAAGGTTCATAAGATCTTATCACATAACATGAGGAACATATAAGTAACTGTATGTATAACAAGATTAACTACACAAGCAAGGCCTCAACCAATGTTCCATGTTTTGTCTTAAGCAATAAATACTATTCGGCTGGATTACGTATTATTATGCCATGAGGAAGTGAGCCGTACCGCTCAAATCCAACCTTCAATTGCGAAACCCAAAGCCAGTGCCATATAAGGTCAATGGAAGAGCCGGACTCCACGACCTTCCCCCTCGTAGTCAGTGTATGAGAACAACACAAGCATGACCGTAGTCTCGTGCTTAAGTGGCCTCAGCCACAGGGTCATCTCCATAGGCTACCCATCCTATAGCCTGCCTCGGTACAGGTCTCGGCGCTAGTACAACTGAGCCACGGGCCTGTTCACCGTGCTCTGATCCATGAACGTATTCATGCTCCCATATCACATATCCTGAGCCATGGGCCTGTTCACCATGCTCTACACATATCCCGAGTCTGCAACCGGAGCTGCACTCGAATCCTCACTATCTTAGGATAGGAGAAACCTCGCATATTCAACAATATGTGCTCCGGGTTAACATGTAAGAGAACCTGTTTCACCATCACCAACTCCTGACGATGATGGATCTATGGCCAGGACAACTACATGATATATTCCACTGTGATTAATTAGTATCTTATATATGGATTGCAAGATTCAACCAAGTTATATAACATGCAGACTATAATAGGAATTAAACAACAACATTATGCGTTTATTGTAGTCACATCATCTTGATCCATCACCAGGATCCAACATCACATGTTATCACTCGACCTCTTTCCAATCATCCAGATTCATCTCAAGGATCATCACATACCATGGAATCTCAATCCCTCATCGTATACTGCCACTGCCTTTCAAGGCTTACATCATCATCATGGGATAGCAATCCCTAGTACTTTAGTCATGTACATTATATAGATTATCTCAACATTAAGAGTAACAATCATAGCAGAGTTACTCCACATATACACATACCTCATAGCTAAGCATCACCTGCATGGTTAGTAATAACAGTCATAGGCTTTAATAAAATGACCATGCTATCAATATAAGGTGAAATCAATGATTAGATATACTTTCTTAATCATGCATCAACTTATAATCATAAGGTACATTATTAAGAAGTCCATATTACATGCTCATTAGTATCCTTAGCATTATACAGATAATCAAGGTGATCACATTTGTGTGTATAGCCATGTTAAGTTTAGATGAACAAGCTTTACCATAGTGAATACTATTAAGCATGCAAAGAGTCACCATCGTTTAACAAGAATATAGTTCATCATAACGACTTTCCATGATAGGCAGAACCCTCACTAGAGCATCCACTCCTCTTACTAGAGGTGGTATCAGGCAGGATACCCACCCTATCGCCCAACACATATTAGTCAACATGTGTCGGCCAAGCATACTAGGTGACGTGCAACGCTGCGTTGTGCAGCACTGATATATCGTGCAGCAAGGCCTTATGAGGCATACCGTGTAACGGCCAAGGATACCAAGTGACGCTCTGTCGGGCAGGGAACTCCCTCTAATGTGACGCCCATCACAGAACCAAACCACAACGCTCCATCGGTCAAGGTATAACATCACAAAGCAACCACTTAACCAAGGTGTATCGAGCGGGTCATCTCAGCATGGTGTGACGCCTGACACAAAAGGCAGGAACCAGGCGTGTGACGCCCGATACAACACCCTAACTAGATAACCAGCTACAAACCTCCCCCCACAACGTTGTCAAACCATCACAGAAACTAAGGTATCGGACAGGTTACTCACCAAGGTGGGATGCACGACACACACCAAGCAGGGACCAAGGTAACGCCCGTCACAGCCACAACAGGTCTCGTCCAAAGCTCAAGGACAAGAGGGATATCGGGCAACACCTCCCCCAGATCATAACGGCCATGATGCAACTTATACAAGGTCGTAATCTACCTCAAGCACAAAGGCATGGAAACCCTAATGGATCAAGAGGACGGCTCACCTCTCAACTTAAACGAGAGAGGGGTCTTGCACATCTCTTGCCACCAAACGGACAACACAAGGACAACCCTAGCAAATATCACCACTAGCACGAAGCTCACCCTTCAAGTCCATGGTGAGAGGAGGGTGTTGCTCAAGCTGCTAAAACACAAGCTCACCTCTCAACTTAAACGAGAGAGGAGTGTTGCTCATGATACTAGAACTCAAGCTCACTCCTAAGGAACTTAAGCAAGGAACCAACTAGCAAAGCATATAACCGACAAGATCATAGAAACATATAAGAACATAGAAAAGGAGGTAATGTAGTTAGGGTTAGGAGTTATGCAACCCGCCTCAAGCAAGCTCCAAGCTCCTAGCACCACCAAGCTCCAAGGAAGAAGAAGACTCCAAGAGGATCGGCCACCAGTAAAGCTCCTCCAAGGGTGTCGTCCACCAAGCTTGCAAAAGAGGAGGGTATCGTGCACCAAGGTGGAGAAGGAACCAAGATACTAAAGGATCCCTAGTAAGAGGAAAAGAACGCATATATAGATGGGGTTGGAGGAGAAAACAAGGCAAAGCCAAGCAAGGTGTCGCCCACCTAGGGACACTTGTCCTAGAGCATGATCCACCCCTCTAGCAAGCCCTAAACACATGTCCAAGGTCATTGCTAAATGCAAGCATCAAGCACCAAGTGTCCACTAGTGGTGACACAAACGAGGTCAAATCTTGGTCAAAGGCTCTTGGGCGACACACCATCTCCATGGGCGATACACCCCTGGGCGACACAACCACCTCCTAGCCGATACAAGGGCTCAACAAGGCAAAGGAAAAGCTCAACAAATCCCAACAAGGTCAACCAAGCCCAAAGGGTCTCAAGAAACGAGCCCAAACCATCCTCTCTACACTTAGAGGAAGCAAGGAGAGAGAGGGACACCTCACAAGGTGGCAAACTTGCACACAAAACCCTAGACTTGGTTTAATTGCAAGTAGCCCCTCCAACTTTCAACAAAGCACAACCAAACCCTAATCACCACTTAAAGGTGATTAACAAGCAACTAAGCATCAAGGTTAAGCAAAGCACAACCAAACCCTAATCTTGCTTAGTTTCTATCCATGTGTTACCCTATCTTGCTATTCTTGTAACGTTGTTCTAAGGTGGAAGATGATTACGTCGATATGCATTTGGTAGCTGTCACAACCTGTGACGCCACTGTCGGTCATAACTAAGATTAGTCGTCATGACCTTGGCAAGGTAAAGGTTGACACCTTTAGTTAGATGGTCGACATGTCCCTAGGGAGACATGGGTCGACACACCCTAGTAATGTTTTGATTAGCATGCCTTGTACACAAGTAACCGATGTGGGAACAACATTAGGCATTGCCCGTCGGGACTCTGGTTGTCACGCCTTGAGAGGCGTTGATGCCCGATAGGCCCAACTCATGCATTGTGTTATGTCGATATGATGATGCCTTAGCTGGGTAGAGCATGACACATCCTAAAATGATACCCTTCTTGGTGTGGTTGCCCGATGTATCTGTGGTTGGGATGCCCATCTTGTCTTGGACTTGTTGCTAAAACCCTGAGCAAATTGTCACCCTTTGTGATGTCGACATACCCAAGCATTGTCTGTTACCCTGACGTCGTTGCACCATGTTTTGTTGTTGCCCAGAAGGAGGGGTTGTCCGATACCCTCTCCATGAGGTGCTTGTGCCCAACTCACCTATATGGTGATGCCTAACCAATACACCATCCTAGTTGGTAGGCCGACACCCTGGTTGATCACCTAGTCTACCCTAAACCGATAACCCTCTTGGTGCGGTTGCTTAACACACATAAGGTTAACCCAATACCCTATGTTGTAACCCTAACCGACATCTTATGGTGGTGACTAAGATGCACCATGATGATGCTAGGGTCACATGGTATGATGTTATACATATGGAGGGGTTATACGAATGATGTTGAGAGTTATGTTTCTATACTTCATAACATGTTTTATAATTATAATGAGAACTATGTTTCTATATCTCATAACACACCTCATAATGATGATGAAAGTGGTAATCTAAGGATAATTGTTGACCCAATTCCTTGTAAACCCTAATCGAGTACAAGAAACCCTAACTCAGATAGATATAATGAAACATGTATGACATGAGTCCTACGAGAGGATGGTGTTGATGATGTACTGCATTCTTGTTATTAGTTTCTAACCATGAATGTAATATCAGATGATATGCATAGCCAAGAATGATCTATGGTGATTATAGTATGTTTGAATAAGTTTGTGAGGCACATGTGATGTGGTAACACAGAAAGAGAAGGAAATGGTCTTATGACTTGATGATGCCTTGGTGCCTTGTATACCGATTTCCTCAGTGATGAGAGGAGGGGTTGTCACCCCAAGATATGTAGTCCTTGTGATGGACACATGTAAAAAGATAGGCAGGAAGTGATGATGTGATGTGGTCCTTATATGCTTCAATATGTTCTGGTGATGTGCCATACCCTTGTTTATGTAGATTTTGTTTAGGGGTTGTATGTTGTAACTTGATTAATGCTGGAAGATGCTTAAATTGGCCTAATTAATCTATTGGAATCTAATAGTGTAGTTTTCCATGTGCCATAGATCCATTCGGTGTCAGCACTTGCTGAATGGTGAAATGAGTTTAACTCAGAGCGCATATTGTTGAAAATGTGGGGTGCAAGTTGTGGTATCTCCTTGAATCCTAATTATATATATGGGATTGGTTGTGGTCATACCCCAATAAAAGTACATCTACAGTTGTAGCTCAATATGAGATACATGAATGGCCGCGGTCATATCCTAAAAAAGAGTGCAACTGTTGTCATACTCACTAGCATCGTGACATGTAGAAAGGTGGGCTAAATCTGCACAACCTGACTATATGTCGCTGGAAGCAGTTGACTTGTGATGTCGCTGCATCTTTACTTGTACTGACCGAGGAAGGTGAGGTTGTGGATTCCAACTCTTCCATTAGACCTTGTATGGTACTGAATTTGACTTATCAAGTGGTCAGTTGGATTTCGGTGGTATGACTCAAATCCTTGGGGCAGAATAAATTGCATAATCAAGCATGTAGTATACTTGTATAGGATCAAAATATTGAAATATTGGATGAAGCCTTGCTTGATCTTTATACAATGTGGTTGATAGGAATTATACATGTTCTTCATATTCCTTTTAAATTATTAAGATGTTTTATGATTCAATAGTAATTGCTCTTTCTGTTAATGATCATTACATGCTTTCACATACTTGTAACTTTACTGTTGTTCTATTTATCTTACATGTGATAATAATAGAGTTGGTGGTGAGTTATATCTCCCACTGAGAATTGGAATCTCACCCTGTGGGTTTCCCACGCCCTTTTTAGGTGGACGAGCACGAAGAGGTAGAGATTGTGCAGCGGAGGTTGAGGAGCAGCAGGAGGGCTAGTAGTTGACGAGGTTGGCTATGTTACTGGATGTTTTTTGTTGATAGATTCCTAGAGTCATCCATGTACAGCTGGGGATTTGGGAACGTTTTGTTGATGTTTCACAAACATGCTTTCTTTATGTGCCCTGTTATATACCAGATGTGGTAGAATCATGTATATTTGCTTCTGGAATAGTTTCTTTGATAACAGGTTGATAGCATGCCTTGTATATGCCTTGAGGCATGAAAGGACTTATATGTGAAGGTTCTAGCTGTTTGGCAGTTTTATCAAATGGTTTTTATTTCTTGTGTTTTTCAGTAATCTATTCGTTAATCCTTCTTTTGCGGTTATATTTTGAGTGATATCACTTTGTGTGGCATAGGGCGTCACACTAAAGGATATGTAGCTATAACCAGTGGTCTATCAATCCTAAGACCTAGAATAATTGTGACATCCTGAAGCGTGACAGTCATCTCAAAACTTAGGAACTTAGAAGTGTTACTAGCCTTGTCCCAACGGTTAACTAGGGAAGTGATCAAATTGTGATCTAGGTGGATAGGTTGTAGTTTATGAACAAGCCCAAAACTACTAAAGTAATGCTATGCAAAACACCCATGTCAGTTACATGCCAACTTAACAACATGAAGTGGTGCAAGGAGAGTCGTAATGATACTTCTCTAGGAGACATATATATGAAAAGTGAAAACATTAAATTAACTTGAAAATTAAACAATAACTAAAACATTACATCAATGGAAAACTTCAAAAATTACATGATTTCACTAAACTAAAACAAGAAACATACATGACTTCACTCAACTAAAATAAGAAACATTATATGATTTCATAAACTGAAATAAGAAACATTGCATGACTTCACTCAACTGAAATAAGAAACATTACATGACTTTTCTCAACTAAAATTAGAAACATTACATGACTTCACTCAACTAAAATAAGAAACATTGCATTCGTTGAATAAATGGAAATTCAAACATTACATGACTTGAATAAACTAAAATTCAAACAGTACATGACTTGACATCACATTACATTAGGACAAGTGTGTCTGTTATGACCCCTTCTGCCATACTTATGACAATGATATGTATATTGATTTGGATCAACATCCATGGTTGAATGTATTCTTTTTTTCTTTGGTCTTCCAGCATGCCTTCATTTCCTTGGGGTTAATAAGAGTTAAACTCCTCTACTCTCATCAAATGGAGGCCAATACCTCTTATCAGGAATACCATGAAATTAAGTTATGTATCAAATAAGAAGCATTTGTCCAATGTGGGCTCACAAGTCTGTCACATTCATAATCGACGATTTTTGCAGCTACCTAAACATGACAACATGGTATATGCCATTGTTATGGAAAACTACAACAACATTCATTGACACCATTTGATCGAACTTTGACTTGAAATTTATGTCCTTTTATGTCATCAACAAGCCATTCATCACTATTCACACAAAGTATTACTCTTAATCTAGTTTCATCTGATCGACCCTAAAAAGCAAATTATGAAGCTTCTTGGGCCATTTCTCTCCATTATTTGCATGCTCATATGCTTCATTACGCCTCTCCAACCACATTGTAACTGAGCGATGGTATGTGGCAACAATGAGTGTCTGCATTAGTAAACCTCTAGAATCTTTTAAGACTCCATTCATCGCTTCAACATGATTTCTAGTCAATGACCCATACATGTAACCTCTATCATATTTGAGAGAGCAAAGTATCATATTTTGTGCTATCAAATCATTCTTAGTAGCAAGTTCTGTGGTTTGTATATCAACCATTAGATGATCAAATTCAAGTGTATCAGTTGTGCAACCCAACTTCCACATAAGCTCCTTTAACTCTTGTCATTTGAACTTTATATGGAAGTTCTCATGATTATGTCAAATAGAATAATGATGTTGAGCCCACTCAAATTGTGTCTCAAGTGTTGGAAAAATTCCACTCATTCGATCAGAAATAATACACAAATATGTGTGATGTTGAACGATTGAAATACATGTTTATAGAGAACAAAAGAACCACTCCCACGAATCCTTGTTTTCTTCCCCGCCAACAGCAAAAGCGAGTGGAAATAGACCATTATCAACATCCATGTCACATGCAACAAGAAGCGTGCCATAATATTTTCTGGTAAGAAATGTGCCAACAACAGTAATAACATGGTATATGCCATTGTTATGGAAAACTACAACAACATTCATTGACACCATTTGATCGAACTTTGACTTGAAATTTATGTCCTTTTATGTCATCAACAAGCCATTCATCACTATTCACACAAATTATTACTCTTAATATGGTTTCATCCGATCGACCCTAAAAAGCAAATTATGAAGCTTCTTGGGCCATTTCTCTCCATTATTTGCACGCTCATATGCTTCATTACGCCTCTCCAACCACATTGTAACTGAGCGATGGTATGTGGCAACAATGAGTGCCTGCATTAGTAAACCTCTAGAATCTTTTAAGACTCCATTCATCACTTCAACATGATTTCTAGTCAATGACCCATACATGTAACCTCTATCATATTTGAGAGAGCAAAGTATCATATTTTGTGCTATCAAATCATTCTTAGTAGCAAGTTCTGTGGTTTGTATATCAACCATTAGATGATCAAATTCAAGTGTATCAGTTGTGCAACCCAACTTCCACATAAGTTCCTTTAACTCTTTTCATTTGAACTTTATATGGAAGTTCTCATGATTATGTCAAATAGAATAATGATGTTGAGCCCACTCAAATTGTGTCTCAAGTGTTGGAAAAATTCCACTCATTCGATCAGAAATAATACACAAATCTGTGTGATGTTGAACGATTGAAATACATGTTTGTAGAGAACAAAAGAACCACTCCCATGAATCCTTGTTTTCTTCCCCGCCAACAGCAAAAGCGAGTGGAAATAGACCATTATCAACATCCATGTCACATGCAACAAGAAGCGTGCCATAATATTTTCTGGTAAGAAATGTGCCAACAACAGTAATAACAAGCCTACAATATATCCAAACTTTCACAACTGGGTTGGATGCCCAAAACACTCGCTTGAATCTACGAGTGCCTTCAATTTGTAGGGTATAATAATCCACAAAGTGGGTATATATAGTTCTTAGAGTATATTGTGATAGAGATATCATGATCAACAACAACCGATTATGATATGATGATTCCCAATCTCCAAATATGTTACAGACAACCTTCCTCCTCACTAGAAATGCCTTCTTGTATGAGCTATGAAGGTTTAGTTCAACATTCACCTTGTCACAAATTTCTCGTCTGGACATATTTAATCGTGACACTAAGATTGGCATTATCATACAAGCAATATAAGATGATGTGTATTGGAAATGGTCTTGATTGATAATAGTTAGTTGACAATTGTGGTTTGCACTATAAACGTTTTATCTTCCATATGCCACCTACTCTTTTGGACTGGCAAGCAACCAAAATCCAAGGACATCGTTAGTCATGGATACAAATAAGTTTGATAAATAGATTATTTGAGCGTTGTGTACATATTGGACATTGTTTTGTACTGGCCATTTTTGAATCATCTCAATCTATAGCTTTGGATGCAAATAAAGCACCCTCATAAATTTTAGTGCTGGAAGAGTCATGATTGAGATGAACTTCCTGACGAAAATCTTCCACTCATTCATTATCTTGAAAAGCTTCATAGTTATTACCAATGTGATTGTGTTTTAGCCATTTCCTATAAAATATCTGTAGTGGCACATCCCGCTATCATACAGATAACGAGGTGCCACACGAAAACGTGTGGAAAACACCATAAACCACTTATTACCAAAAACACGAGGTAATTAAAACTGATTTTAGAAAAGCAGATAAACCAAGAAACTATTACATCCAGATCCTCATCCTGCAAGAACATAGGTTATAAAAACATTTACAAGCCTTGATACGTGTCCACAGCTTAGAAGGCCAGTTGTCCTGTCCACACATGAGTTCATCACCTATTTATACACAACGGGCCATATCCGACCGGCAGTAGGATATACAAGGCTTCATCAGTTATACATCGTGAAACATCATCAAAATACCTCTGAGGACCTGAGAGTACAGGGATGACTCTAGGACTCTACTACAAAACAACCAAAATAGCAGTGCATCCATCTCTTACCTTCTACTGCTCTTCTTGCTGCTCACCCGCAACCCTGTGACCACCACCACGTCTAGTATGAACACCTAAAAAGGGTGTAAACCAACAGGATGAGACACACGGTCCCAGCGAGAAACATAACTCCCCGCCGAAACCATAAAACCTCAGAAAGTTAAAGCATTAATAGCAGGAAACTGATAAAGCATAGAATAAGAGCAGCATATTGAGCAAGGTGTACGGAAGGCATATAACCAAGTATATCTTTATGGAACATGATTGACAAGATAAGATTTATAAGATCTTACCACATAACATAAGGAACGTATAAGTAATTGTAAGGTATAACAAGATCAAATATACAAGTAGGGTCTCAACCAATGTTTTGTGTTTTGCCTTAAGCAATAAATACTATTCGGCTGGATTACGTATTATTATTCCCTAAGGAAGTGAGCCACACCACTCAGATCCGACCGAGGGCTGCGAAACCTGGAGTCGGTGCCGTACAAGGTCAATGGAAGAGTCGGACTCCACGAACTCACCACCTCGTGGTTAGTGCACGAGAACCAAAGTAGGACCGCAGTCTCATGCTTAAGTGGCTTCAGCCACAGGGTCAACTCTGCAAGCTACCCATAACTCTAGCCTGCCTTGGTACAGGTCTCGACGCTAGTATATCTGAGCCACGGGCCAAATCACCGTGCTCTGAGCCATGAACGCATTCATGCTCTATCACATCTCCTGAGCCATGGGCCTATTCACCATGCTCCATCTATCCCGAGTCTGCAACCGCAGCAGCACTCGAATCCTCTCTATTTTAGGCTAGGAGAAACCTCGCATATTCAACAATATGCGCTCCGAGTTAACCCGCAGGAGAACCCATTTCACCATCACCAACTGCTGACGATGATGGGTCTATGGCCAGGGCAAACTACATAAGATGTTCCACTGTGATTAGTTAGTATATTTTAAGTGGATTGTTGAGGCAACCAGATTGTAACACATACATAACATAAAGTTACATTATTATTACCACCATCACATTATCCCGGGATCTCAATCCCTCATCACAAGAAACCACTGCCTCATAAGGCATTTTCATCATTTGGGATAACAATCCCTGATTTCATCATCAGAGGATAATACCTCAACTAGGCACTTTAGCCAACTCAGGTCCTCATACCTAAACACATCATACTAGTGATGCAGGTTATCTCATCAACAAGAGTGACCATCAATGCAGTGTTATTCAAACATATATATATATATATATATATATCTCATAGCCCTTTTCCTGGCTATGAATCCGCATGAAATAACTGCATGGTTAGTATACACATTTGTAGAGATAACTGAAGCCATCATGGATTAACAGAAGGATCATGCTATCAAATATAGGGCAACATTGATGATTATACGCTTTATCATTCATGCCTCAAACCTGTGACCATAGACATGGGTCACATCATCATGTGAAGCAACTCATATACTTCCAAGCTTATCATTTACTCATCATTATATATATACATGATTCAAGATGGTCATAAACACATGTAATATCATTAATAACATGGAACCATCATCTACATGCAACTTGGGTTATCAGAACCCTTACTAAAACTCTCACAACCCTCACAAAAAGAGGTGGCGGGTAGCGTGTCCCTCACCACAACTTGTGATGGGTAGGGTAGCATCCCTTACCAAAAGCATACCGGCCTACACTCATATCGACCTACCACAGCAGGTAACGACCATCACCTAAGGGTGTCGTGCAGCTAGAGATCAAGACATATCGTGCAAAAGGCATAACATGCAGCTAGGTCTATGAGGCATGTCGTGCATACAAGGTGACAGCGTTCTACTGAACCGGACAAAGCCTTATCGACCTACCCCCTATATGGTTAGGGCCATATCGGGCAACAGCTACCATATCGGCTAGAGCCATGGCGCCCAGGCCAACCCTATAACGCCTACTAGAGAACACATCTTCCTTCAATACAAGGGCACCAAGGGAAAGCCTATCATCCAACCAAGATAGCCTCATCCTATCGGCCAACATGCAAGGCAAAGACCAAGGTGTATCGTCCAAACCCAACATCATCATATCAACCCAGAACTCTAGTCCAAGAGGGGTATCGGGTAGCACCATCCCCAAGCCATATCGTGCAAGATACAACCCAATAAGATCATCATCAACCTCAAGCACAAGGGCACCAAACCCTAATTGATCAAGAAGATCGACTCACCTCTCAACAACCAAGAGAGAGGGTTTGCACAACCTCTACCACAAATTGGGAAACGACAAGGATCAACCTTGACATAGGTCTACATCTAACAAAAAGCTCACCTCTTGAATCCATGGTGAGAGGAGGGTGTTGCTCAAGCAACTAGAACATAAGCTCACCTCTCAACTTAAATGAGAGAGGGGTATTGCTCACATTACTAGAGCTCAAGCTCACTTCTCTAGACCAAGGAGGGAAAGGAGTGTTGCTCAACAAGGAAACTCTAAACCATGGTTCGACCAACTAGGTGCAACTAAGCAAGAAGTTTATCTTAGAACTTACATGGCCGATATGATCATATGAAAACATATAAGAATATAGAGGAAAGTATTATGGTTAGGGTTAGGAGTTATGTAACCCGCTTTAAGAAAGCTCCAAGCTCCTAGCACCAAGCTTCCAAGCTCAAGCACCACCACATGAAGAAGAGCAAGGCACTCTAGGGTTCAGCCACCACTAAGAAGAAGAAGAAGAAGAAAACTCTAAAGAGAAGGATCGGCCACCAAGCTTTGCAAAGGAAGAGTGTCGTACTCCAAGGAAGAGAGAAACCAAGGAACTAAAGAGATCCTTAGCAAGAGAAAGAAGGTACATATATAGGAGAGGGTGGAGGAGAAACTAAGGTAAGACAAAGCAAGGTGTCGCCCACCTAGGGACACTTGTCCATGGGCAATGCCACCTCCTTATCTTGCCTTAAACACATGTCCAAGGCCATTGCCACATGCAAGAATTGTGCGCCAAGTGTCCACTAGTGGTGACACAAACGAGGTCAAAGGGGTCCATGGCCGATACACTCCATCACCATGCCCGACACACCTTTCTGGGCGACACACCTATGGCTGACACAACCATGGCCGGCACACCTATGGCCGACACAAGGTCCAATAAGGTTAAGCAAGGCTCGAACAAGGCATAACAAGGCTCATCAAATCCCAAACCAACGAGCCCAACCCTTCCTATCAACACTAGAGGAAGAAAGGAGAGAGAAGAACACTTCTCAAGGTGACAACTTGCCCATAAACCCTAGACTTGGGTAAATTGCAAGTAGCACCTCCAACACTCAACAAGCACAAACAAACCCTAATCACCACTAAAGGTGATTAGCAAGCAACTAAACACCAGGGTTAGGCAAAGAAAACAGGATAAGCCCAAAATGGAGGTCAGGGTCCTTACAAGCTATAACCCTCTACAAAGGGATTTCGTCCTCAAAATCTGAAGAGAAAAGTGAGGGATACTTCCTCCTCATCTCTTCCTCAAGCTCCCACGTGTCTTCCTCAACGCTACGATGATGCCAAAGAACTTTTACTAGAACCAGGTCCTTCCTTTTCAGCTTCTTAACTCTTCTATCAAGGACTGTCACAGGACCTTCCTCGTAAGTCACGTCTTCACCAAGCTCGACCTCAACTGGCTATATAATTGTTCATGTATCTGGATGACTTTTCTTCAGCATACTGACATGGAACACTGGATGCAACTTGTGCAACTCTGGCGGCAGCTCCAACTCATAAGCTACCTTGCCCATACGTGCTATGACCGGGTATGGCCCCATATATCTGGGTGCTAGCTTACCCTTCCGGCCAAACCTTAGCACACCTTTCCATGGTGAGACTTTAAGATACACTTTATCTCCCACCTGGAACTCTAAAGGTCGTCGGCGATTATCTGCATAAGACTTCTGTCTATCTTGTGTCGCTTTCAACTGTTGTTGTATCACTTTGATCTTTTCTGTTGTCTGTTGTACTAACTCAGGACCCAAAAGCCGATACTCACCAAACTCATACCAACATAAAAGAGATCTGCACTTCCTGCCATATAAGGCCTCATAAGGAGCCATGTCAATGCTCCGCTGGTAACTATTATTGTAGGCGAACTCTATCAAACTGAGATGTACGTCCCAACTGCCTAGGAACTGCAAAACACAAGCCCAAAGAAGATCCTCCAAGGTCTGAATAGTCCTCTCAGACTGTCCATCTATCTACGGGTGGAAAGCGGTGCTGAACCTCAACTGTGTTCCCAATGCTTTGTGCAACTGTTCCCAGAAATGACTCATGAACTGAGGACCTCTGTCGGAAACTATCGTTGTTGGCACACCGTACAGGCATAATATCTCATCTACATATACCTGAGCGAGCTTCTCCACTGTATACGTTGTCTTCATAGGTATTAAATGGGCAGAATTCGTCAATTTGTCCACTATCACCCAAATGGAATCATGATTCCTAGTTGTCCTTGGCAGGCCAACCACAAAATCCATGGTTATATGATCTCATTTCCACTGCGGTATTGGCAGGGGTTGCAACGTACCTGCCGGCTTCTAATGTTCAGCCTTGACTTGCTGGCATACCGCACACCTAGCCTCAAACTTAGCTACATTCTTCTTCAAGCCAGGCCACTAATACAGGTCCTTCATATTGTGGTACATCTTGGTGACCCCTGGATGCATAGCATACATCGATGTGTGTGCTTCCTCGAGCACTAGTTTCCTTAGATTATCAACATTGGGGACCACCATCCTACCATGATAGCAAACTAATCCATCCTCGAACTCAAGGAACCCATCACGCCTTTCGTTGTCGAGCTCTGACCTGATCAACTGTACTGTATCATCTGTTTACTGTGTGTCTTTGATTTGCTGTCTCGGCGTGGGCTTGACTTGCATCTATGCCAAAAGTCCTGCTAACAAGGAAACTTCCATCTGCACATTCATCTGTCGCAAGGAGACAAACATATCCCGTCTATGGCATATCAAGGAACTCAATTGTGCCTCCTTTGTGGAGAGAGAAGAAGACTTTTGGCTAAGCACGTCAGCTACCACATTTGCCTTACCAGGGTGATACTTGGTGCGCTCCCGCTAGAGGCTTGCAACAAAGTGCAATCCACGAGGTCGGGAGGCACGGGATGAGATGGGATCTTTAGCTTTCGAAATTTGTAAGGTCCCAGACTAACTACCTATGTCTACTAAGACACTACGCCCGCAAGCGCACGGGGTCGTGTCGTAGTATAGGTGAGGCGGCAAGTACGGGGTCGAACCTCGGAGATAGAGGGGGTGCTAGAGTTATATGGCGTGAGCTACGTTCCTAGTGCGGAGAGTAAAGTTGTAGGGTTTTAAGGTTGATTGTTGGTTGATTAAACTAAGAGAGCAAGTATGAAAAGCAAAATGAAACTAAGTTATCAAAAGACTAAACTAGCAATCTAGGTGACAAACTAGCTACACTAAGGCAAGGGCAAGATGGACTAGACTAAGCAAGCAATTAACAACTAAGGAATTGAATTAACTACTAAACAAGATCAAAGACCTAAATTAACACTAGCTAGCAGAACTAGGCAATTGACTAAAGTAACTAAAGCAACTTGAACTACACTAACATTAACAAGCAGGCTAAGCGATTAGGGTTTTAAGCAAGATGATTAAGGTGGGTGGGCCGTTTGGGAAATGTCACTTTGATTTTAGTTGGGGGAGTTCATTAAACATGCATGGTGCTCAATTCATATCTAGATTACCAAACCAAACAACAAGGGCAATGCCATTAGAACATACCCTATACTACTAGTAGAAGACTGGGGTTAGGTGTAGTTCTAGTGAGATTGGCCATATCTAGGTTTCTAGGGTAAGTGATAGTGGACAATTGAGGGTTGAGGGTAGAGATGGGAGTGGAGATGAAGGGGTTTAACCTCATGCCACTAGCCACTCTAGCCTTTAGAAGGCCCTATGCAATTGCATCACTCTCACTTGCACTAGCCACTTAAATCTCACACTCATTTGTAGGGGGAGGGGTGTGTATGTAGGAACAAAGGGGGCTAGCTAGGGATCCACTAACTGGACCTAAGAGCCATTCCTAAGATTGCCACATACACCCCAATCCCTCCTAGAAATGAAGTGTCATCAAAAACCTCAAAACAAGCAATTCATACAAGAAGCACAAACCACATGCAATAAGATAGGAAAAGAGATGGAAGTAAGAAGTAATCATCATAAATATGAATTGAGTTCATTACAAGAATTTATCCCCCAACATGGTATCAAAGTAACATTTTAATCCCAAACAACCCACCACAAGGGGGCTTAGCTATACATGATCATGAAAACAGGAAAAGAAAGGGGTAGAAGAAGGGAAAACGCCATGAAGCTCGATGTAGTGGCCTCCTTCTTCACCTCCAAGCAGATGTGGACGACCTCCCTCCTCCAAAGGTGCAGGGGTGCATGAAAATGGCGAAATGGATGGATAGAAACCTAGAGAAACTAGGTTTCTATGGTGGAAATGAGTGGAAAATGGATGGAAATGGGGTAGATTGCAAGGAAATGGGTGGATTGGAGCAAAGGATGCAATGACAGCAGCTAGGGTCGGCTAGGAGTGCTTAACCTCGAGCCCTAGAAGCAACTAGTGCTTATATAGGAGCTAGGGTTAAGTGGGGGTAGAATAGGAATAACAGTGGAAAGTTATGTAGGGTATGTGATCACCACGGTCGTGGTGGGTGTGCCACGGCCGTGGTGAGGGTAGTGGGGGACGACCGTGGGGTGGTGAACATGGTCGTGGGGTGAAGGCAGTGGTGAAAAAGCAAAGTAGGGTGGAGGCCACGGCCGTGGCGGAGTGCCACGGTCGTGGTGTGTAGCATGCACCACGGCCGTGTTGGGTAACACGGTCGTTTTGGAGGAATTGGAGCTGACCGTGGGGAGGGGCCACGGGCGTCTTGATCAGCATCGGCCACGGTTGTGGCGACTTGGCCACGGTCGTGGCTTTCTGGGCAACTTCCCTGTTGGAAACTGATTTTTCGCAATTTAATTCCCACGACCGTGGCAGGGTGCCACGGCCGTGTTCTCTTCTACTGACCACGACCGTTCTGATGGCCACGGCCGTGGTGTCTTCAAGGGCCACGGCCGTGGGATTATGTGGATTTCCCTATTGCAGCCTGTTGGAATTTGGCAATAAAGCCACGACCGTGGCATTGGGGCCACGGCCGTGGTGAGGCTTGACTTCTTGATTTTTCTTCTTACTTTGTCAATTTCGGATGTCTTTGCCCGGGGATGATTCTTGGTCACTGGAGGTAGGTTGAGGGAGAGTTTGGGGCCTTCTTTGGGTTCCTCCCTCTCTCTCGTCCATCTAAGCATGGTCCAAGTACCTGAAAAACAGTGCAAAGAACATCCATAAGCGTATTTGCAATGAACTCATATTGGGGAGAATAACCTGTAATTCTAATGCATTTGAATGTGATAAAAGTACAAAATGACACGAGATACAGCCCTAGAATAGGGTTGGATCACCACCCCAAACTTGAAACATACTTTTCCTCAAGTATGCTCCAACTTAATCTCTCTTTTCCGTTCTTTTCAACAACAAAAAATGACAAATGCAAAGTAGCAGAAGATTATTGAATATATATGGTCTTGGAAATGACTAAGTGCATGTGTCTCACATCTCTCCTCTCCTTCTTTCACAACCCAATCATGAACTGAGCACTGAGCATACAAACTTCAAATATAAAGTATAGAAACACAAGTTGTCCATATGTCCTTTATGTCATTTCGGGTAAAACGTTTCATGTTGATGTTAATCACAGGTGACTAGGAGTGTTGTTTCACTTTCATGCATTCAGTCTTATGCTTCAAACCACACTAGATGATCCACTTGGCTGTAGAAAGGGTAAAGTGAGCTAGATTTGATGTTTTCTAGCTCAATGGGTATAAAAGAAGAAGAAAGGGTTGCGGTAAGATTTGGAGTGCTTTTACACACTCTTCTTTTCTTTATTCGAATGCTCTTAAACAGGAGCATCCTTTTATTTTATTTTTGCTTTTCTTTTTCTTTGCCCTTCGTATAGATAGGGCATATGGTGGATGGAGTGAAGCGGGGAGGTAAAGATGTGGCCACCCCAAACTTTTAGAGGTGGCCACGGCTAATATGTGCACTTTGGCATCTTTTTATGAGGCGGAGGGGTATGAAGATGGTGGAAGAAAAGTCGGATCAAAGAGGGGTCATCAATGTAGTTTTCAACATACGATTCCCTACATGAAAGCTAATTCAACACTTCACCAAGTAATTTCACATCACATGATAGAATTAACACAATATTCATATTTCTACCAAGTGATTCCATTGGCTTTAAGCATTTGTCTCTTGCTCAATTCATGATTCAACCAAAGAATTCACAGACTTAAGAGATGTGGTTCACATGTAAAAAGTCACAAACAAGACCATATATCAATAAAATCTAAGAATGTAGCATGCATTTGTCACAAGAGTACACCTTTTCATATCAAACATTGGAGATTAAGTCAAAACATCCTATCAGAGCAAGAATATTCAAATCTGGGCAAAATTGGCCAAAATGGTGCCAATTTGCACTAAATCACATCTAAACCTACTTTAGGGAATTTTAAAGACATAAAGCAGCAAATCCTACTTAACATGCACAAGAAATTATCAAAACTACATGAGAATGCAGTGCATGGTATGAAGAAGCAAAAATTTTGAAAAATTACTCAAAAATGCAGAAGTTAACTACATGAATGCGTGAATGCAAGCAGGCACACAAGGTTAGGGTAATCGAGTATGGTAAGTCAGTCAAACTATTTGATCATCTTGCAAAAATTCATCACAAGGTACATAGAGAAAAATGCGGCGAAAGAAGGCTTACCTCCCTACCACCCCAAACTTTTAACTCATGATGTCCTCATCATGAAATAGAAGTTTAGACTAGTAGGGTAAAAATGCGTGGGGTTGCGAAAGGCAATCGGCGAGAGCTGGAGCGGTCAAAGTAACTTTTAGGTGAGCAGGACAGGGCCACCACGGCCGTGTTGAGCAGCACGGCCATTCTGGCTTTCTTCCTGTAGCTCCTCCATTGAGTTGCAATCTTTTCTTCCACTTTGACCTCCGTCTCGGCTAAACTCTTCAGCTTCATCTTTTCTTTCTTGTGCATGTGCTAAAATGATTCACAAATAGAAAAACTATCAAGTATAGTGTGTGTGTGTGTGTTTCTTAGAAACCAAAAGAAGGTATGGTAAAAATAAGATTCGAGAATCTCAAACCACGTGGGTTGCCTCCCACCAACGCTAAATTTATAGCCTTCAGCCGGGCTTGTTGCTCTTTTTCATCATGTATTGACACCCACGGTGCCCTCTTTCTCTTCTACGGTGATCCTATCGAGCGCTCTGACGACATGTGCTTCGTCCCAAGGAGTGTACATGGAATAGAAGTATGGGCTTGATCTCCACAGCTCCAGAGGGTCACGATAGCACAAACTCTCACCGAAGTCTTCATTGGCCAGCTCGTCTCTCTCTTCTTTGGTGAACATGAAGAAGTCAAACTTTTTCCTCTTGTAAGTAACCGTCAGCGTGCCCTTGCGGATGTTGATTTCTGCGCATGCGGAGGATAGGAAGGGCCTACCCAATATGAGGTACTCTTTTCCATCAATCGGTGAGGTATCCACTATCAAGAAATCGGTCACATAGGCAATGTTCACTCTTTCATCCATCGACACTATTGTGTTCTGCATGATTCCCAATGGCTTCCGCTTGGTTCCGTCACCCAAGATAATGGCACACTCCACTGGTTTCATTTTGTTTAGGCCAAGCCGTAGGTACATGCTCCATGGCATGAGGCTTGTCCCTGCACCTAAGTCGATGAGAGGGTGCTGGAAGGGTTGTGTGCCAATGAAGCAAGAAATCAGAGGTACTCCCGGATCACCTCTCTTTTCTGGAAAGCCATTGTCATAGATGAAGTTCACGGATTTTGAGGCAACAATCTCCTCGGTCGGCAGTAGCACTAACTTTCTCCTTCCCATGCATATGTCCTTCATCAATGAGAAGAGTGATGTAATGCCTATTGTTCCCCGCTTCAAGTTTCCTAGGAGATTCATGACATTTCCGCCCCTTTTTTGGAGATTCGAACCTTCATGGGGTTGCTTCCCGTCTTCATCAACTACCTCCATTGTACTGGCTGGAACTTGCGGAGAGTTGATGGTGACGCTCATCTCATGTAAAGATCCTGGTTCCCATAAGGATATGGCTTCAAGCGCTGCTATGTCTATGGTAATTTCCGCATCCCCGAGTAAGGGTGGAACCAATGAGAGTGCTTCTACATTCGTGTCCGGTGCAGTAGCAATCCGGGTGCACTTATCATTCCCTAGTGGTACTTGGGTGGCACTTTCTTCAAAGTATTCTTTATCTTTGCCAGATCCCTCAAGCATCGGGACTTTGTTTCCAACCTCAGTCACTTTCTTTTCCCTTTTTCCGCAACCTTGAGCAGTCTCTTCACTCCATATGACAGTGACCATACTCACTTGCTCATGTGAAGAAGGGGGATCTTGTGAGGACGGAGGTGGTGGTGGTCTTTGCTGGGGAGGATTAGGATTTTGGAGTATGCAAGTTGGTTGTGGTGGAGGTGGAGGTTGGTAAGTATGTGGAGGTGGTGGTGAGTATTGGTAGTTTAGCGGGGGTTGGTGGGATGGCGGAGCATATGGGTGTGGTGGCCCTTGGTATTGTGGAAGTGAGGTTGCTCGGCCACGTGGTGGGATGTATGCGGCTTGGGCGGCAGTCACACAACTACCATCGCTGTTAGGATTTGTCATAGGTTGAGATGGCAGTCTCCCCTCTTCACGGCGAGCAAGTGAGATAGAAATTTGATCGAGCCTTTGCTCAAGACGGCTGATGTTCTGTCCTTGAGAAGACACTTCTCTCTTTACCTCATCTAGATTCATCAGTCTCCCGAGTAATTCCTCTTCAAACTTTGAGTTGTAGTGTGGCTTTTGCTGCCCCTGTCCTTGACCATCCTCATTCTGTTGTTTCCAAGAGAAATTTGGGTGGTTCCTCCACTCGGGAGTGTAGTATTGGGACATTGGACCCTGGTTGTTGCGGCCACCAAAGGAATATAGAGCACTGACCTCCTCATCTACAGTATCAACTGCCCTTGTGGGCTGATTAGAAGAGCCACCAACTTGATTCTTCATCCACTTCATCATCTCGGTCATCATTGTCATCATATCGGGGTCGGTAGCACTGCGTGCAGGAGCCACGGAGGAAGGTGGAGGAGTGTAGTTCTGGCCGCAATGCCCCCCTTTAGTGGAAGCTCGGTGGCGAGAATTCTCGGCGAGATGTTCAAACAGTGGCCATGAGTCCTCGGGTGGCTTTGCCATGAACGAGCCCCCACAAGAAGAATCTACATTGTTTTGACTCTGCTCCTCAAGCCCAGTGTAAAAGGCCTGAACTAGCTGCCAAAGAGGGACCTCGTGGTGAGGGCAGTCACGAAGCAACTTTTAGAACCGCTCCCATGCCTCATGGAAGGGTTCGTTCTTTTTTTGGACGAAGGACGTGATGCACCTTCTCATGTAGGATAACTTGGCTATCGGAAAGAACTTCTTCAGAAACTCATTCTTTACTTCATTCCATGTGACGAGCTCGGGCCTCGAAACGTACCATTCCTTGGCCTTCTCTTTGAGAGAGAAGGGAAAAAGCGTCCTCCTAATCGAGTCGTCTGTGGCGGCAGGCGTACGGAATGTGGAGCACGTTTCCAAGAATGCATCTATATGGTGATAAGGATTTTCGTTCTCCATTCCGTAGTACGTGGGAAGAAGCCCCAAGAGTGTCGGTGGGATGGAAAACTGCTGTCCGGGCATTTGATCAACTAGCGTGGCGATGGGGGAATTGTAGTTCCCCGGCGTGAAATACTCATGAAGCGGGCGGTGCGGTGGTGGAGGAACTTCCGGTGGTGGGTTGTTATCGGCCATCTCGGCCCCTCGGTGTAGATTGCGGCGCGCTTGACGTCTTCTTCTCCCAATCTCGGGGTCGTAAACTACCAAGTCGGTGCAAGTCGAACGCGTGCTGCGCATGTACAGCTGTCACCAGCGCAAATCACAAACAAACAACAAAGAGCCAAGTTAGTGAACCAATATGCAAGAGTAACACAAAAAACTAAAGAATAGCAATGGTGAGGGCAAAAGGAAAGGCTAAGCTATGCTATCTAACTAGGCTGAGCGCCTCTATCCCCGGCAACGGCGCCAGAAAGCTTGGTGCGCTCCCGCTAGAGGCTTGCAACAAAGTGCAATCCACGAGGTCGGGAGGCACGGGATCATATGGGATCTTTAGTGTAACATCCCTGACCTGGGTTATGAGTTAACCCTAGATGTTTTTCATAATAAGGTTGATTAGATGCTTAATATTATCTTGTGAAAAGTAATTAGGGCTCATGAGGAACCTATGTTTCAATTTTGGTCCTGTTTGGACAATGTTGAAGCAATGTTTGCTTATTTTGGACTAAAGTGCAAATTACCCAAGTTGAGGGGTTAAATTGCAAATGTTGCATGATAAGATGTTCCTCTGATGTTGAGACATCATAAGAATGAATATGATGTAGTGGTATGGTTTTCACAAGCTTGGGCACCAAGATTAAGCTTGTAAAGCAGTGTTGTGCATTAAAACCTAGTTTTGGAATAAAGTGCAATTTACCCAAAATCTAGGGTTCAATATGCAAATTACCACTTCAATAAGGTCCTTAATATTTCTTGGCATCATGTATAGCAAATAAAATGAGAGGTACTCCTCATTTGAACTAAGTTGGAGGAGAGAGAATCTTGATATTAAAATAATCAAGATTAATGCCTAATTGAAACCCTAATTTGATTTAGGGCAAAAATGAATAAAAATAATTGAAGGGCTTTCAACCAAAATGTTTTGGGTTGATTTTTAATAAGGATGGACGTTCTTTTGCCAATATAAGGAACGAAAATATCCTAAGTAGGTGAAATTCCACTCACCTTATTATAAGAAAAAGAAAACCCACTCACATATGGATATTAATATAATAAGCATTAACGTGCTTGATTTGATTTTCTTTAAATCAAGGATAATGAAGGAGATTTAAAGGCAAAGGAAGGTGCCTCGTCCTTAAGGGATTTTAGGGGGAAGAGGCGGCCATATTTTTGGAATTTAATGCATTTCAATAATGCATTTTCTCTCTCATCAATTTCCTTATAAAAGTGCCTTTTTCAAACCAAATGAAAGGCTATTTCGGATTTTCTTATTTCCCTTGCTTGCAAAACTGACCAAGGAGCTAGGGAGGAGCAGGAGGACGCCTCCCAACCTGTTGGTAAGCTCTTGACCTTCGTTTTCCTTGATTTCATGGTGGAAATCGAAAATAAATTATGGATTCCTTCTTATTTCGATCTCCTCTTCAACCCTAGCCAACTTTTGCAATCAAAAGCTTGAGGACGAGCCTAGGGGGAGTTGCAAGAGCTTCATCCACCATTAATGGCGTGAGCTTGGAGCTTTGGAGCTCAATTGGAGGCGGGTTTTATAACTCAAACCCTTAAACATTGCTATTGCATCAATTCTCTATGCTTTGTTGATTGATTTCTTCAATTTGATACACTCTTGTTTCTTTGCTGCAATTTCCATCAAGAACGGTTGCTGTTCTTGGTTTTTCGAAGGAAGGGGATGATGACATCATCCTAGATGCTTATCCAAAGAAAATTACCAAGAAAAACCGTTTTGATAGCTACTCCAAATCGTTTTAAGTTGATTGGCTATGCGGTTTCAGCAAACCGTTTAAGGGCAAACGGTTTGAGACCGTTTGGGAGAAAACGGTCTCAAGACCGTTTGATATGGTTGACCAAGCATTGACCGTTTGGGAATTTTGTTCCTAATTATGTAGGATGATAACCCTCCAAATTTTAGGGATTAACTCCAAAGGAATCGAGAGTTGAAGGCCAATCAATTAGGCAATCGAATTGAATTATGTGCTGATTTTCAACCTGATTAACTTGACCTGGTTGAGAAAATGGTTTCAAGACCGTTTGAGATTAATATGTTTATAATTATGTTTATTAATAACCCTCCAAATTTTAGGGATTAACTCTAAAGGAATCGTGAGTTGAAGCCTAATCAATTAGGGAAACCTAATTGGATTAAGTGCTGATTTTCAATCTGATTTAATTGAACTTTTTGGGCAAACGGTCTCAAGACCGTTTGAGTGCGTTGACCAAGCGTTGAAAGTTTGGGATTACTGTTCCTAATGATGTTGGTTAATGACCCTCCAAATTTGAGGGGTTAACTCAAAATGGATCATGAGTTGAAGTCTAATCAATTAGGCAAACCCTAATTGAAAATAGTGCTGAAATTCCAATGAGTTAAGTTGAGATTTTGGGTTGATTAGCCCAAACGGTCTCAAGACCATTTGGGGATCATCCAAACGGTCTCAAGACCGTTTGGGGATCACCCCAAGACCGTTTGGAGGTCTGGGGTCAAGTATAGTTGACCAAGTGAAGGTCCAATGGATCAAACCTTTTTGAAAACCTAATGTGATTAGGTGGGAGATACCTTTAATGGTACTAGTCATTAATGCATAACAAATGCATGGATCCAATACATGATGTAAACCCTAATTGAGGCTGATTTCATGAATAACCCTATTAAGAGGTTGCCTACATGTGAAATCACTAATTAGGATGAATAGTAAACCCTAATTCCTTTGGATACCTTATGTAATGGAGGTCCAATGTGATGATGAATGTACTATTGATCCAATGATGGTTAGTAATGATAACCAATGAAGGAACAAAGGTTAAAACCCTAATAGTACCTAAGTGATTAGTGTATGTACTTGATTGAAGGGTTGATATGACCTAATCAAGTTGAGATGATGATATCATGAATTCATATATGAATATGATTCATGTGGTGATTAAGGGCATGATCCTTAAAGTAGAGAGATCATGAAACCCTAATCATGAACATAAACCCTAATCGTCAGGGTTATTGAGTTGAAACCCTAGTTGAGGGTGTATCATTGTAAACCCTAGTTGAGGATGTATCCTTGTGAAACCCTAGTTGAGGGTGTATCATTGTAAACCCTAGTTGAGGGTGTATCCTTGTGAAACCCTAGTGGAGAGTGTATCATTGTGAACCCTGGTTGAGGGTGTATCCTTATAAACCCTAGTTGAGGGTGTATCATTGTGATTGTTTATAGGTAACTTTATAATAAAGCCATGCCTTAAACTAAGATAAGTCCATATCATGTGAGATAGCTGGACAATTCTAATGTGTGGCCTATGCATTATATGCTAAGGGTGAGTATTTTGTGATGGAATGTATTAAGAGGGGAAATACCTTAATACAAGACAAAGTTGGTTAACTCAAGAGGGTCTGAATTAATGAGAAATGGGGAACCCTAACCCTAATTTGGGGAAAAGGGAATGATAAGCCCTAATTGATGGTAAACTCTAACCCTGGTAAGGGAATAGTGGTGTTACCCTATATTGCATGATGTGTTGTGAACTTAATAAGTCTATTATCATGTGTGACAATCATGCAGGTCTCATGAGTTGATGATCATAGCCAGGTATGAGCTATGATGTTTATTTGATAAGAATTGATTGGCCATATGTGCCATTATGTTTTTGTTACTTAGAAAGAAGTAACAAGATGAGTTGGGCTTGTAAGCCTTTGTTTTAAGTTGTTACCTAGTGAGAGGTGACAAGATGTGAATGGCCTTGTGCGCCATGTGAATAAAGTTGTTGCCTAGTGAGAGGTGACAAGATGTGAATGGCCTTGTGCGCCATGTGAATAAAGTTGTTGCCTAGTGAGAGGTGACAAGATGTGAATGGTTTTGTGAGCCATGTGTGATGGAAACCCAAATCCTGGTAAAGGATTAAGGGTAATACCCTTAAATTATTAATACATTGTTTTTGCATGGTATTGATAGATAATTGGTGTACTGCTATTATATGTGCTAACCATTCAGGTATCATGAGATGATGAGCATAGCCAGGTATGAGCTATGATGTGTTATTAGTTTGAATTTGTTTATTGGGCCTTGTGTGCTATAATATACCTTGTGCCTGGTAAGAGGTGGCAAGAGAGTTAATGTGCATCAAGTGCCATGATGGATGCTTGTGTAGCAAGTATCATACTTACCTTGGTCAAATGACCTAAAGGTGTTAGTTACCTGAGAAAGGGGTAACAGTGCTCAAGTGATGAACAAAGGGTTTGAATACCCATGATTTCATGGTTATGGTATCGAAATTGTGAAAGGATGAGAAAAACCCAGTGGTGAAGTGAGGGATTAAGATCCCAACACTTATGAAAAGAGTATGGCTACGGACCATGACTCCACATTGAAAATGCCAGGCTTTAGATATATGATCTAAGCTTGAAGAAAGTTAATGCAGTGGTAATGATTCTATTATTTGAATAGATGTTATACATGTTCTTCCTATTCATTAAAGGATAAGTGACATGTTGATTCTATCAAGTTACAGTTGCAATGCTTTTGATATAGAATAATGATTTAATCTGTTAGACATTAAAATATCTGCTGTCAAATAAATATGATTTTCCTATTCATATTCATCTTCTCAAGTTGCAATAATAATGTTTCTAGCGGAGAGTTATATCTCTCGCTGGGGCAATTTTTATAATTGTCTCACCCCCGTGGGAACCATATTTTTAGGTGGACGCAGACGAGGAGACAGGAATCCTTCAGGAGGTGAAGGACATCAGCAGTAGCAGGGACAACAGTAAAGTCTCAGGTGGAGACATTGACTGTCATGTCATGTTCAGATGTATATAGAAGTCCTATGTGTCGTCTCTGTACTCTCAGGTCCTTGGAGTAGTAGTTAGTGATTTCGAGATTTTGGCTTAATGCCTCGAGGGTTTTATACTACCTGTGTACAGTTAAGACAGAGTAGTTAATGTTTGTATTCCTTGAGAAGCAAAAGTACATGAGATGTATATATATGAACCAGGATGTAAAGTTTTACTTTGGTTCTGAATGAAAGAGTTTTCCTATGAATGGATCCCTTTGCAAAAAGTTTTAATTTTTAAGTGATTTTCGCTAATCCGCTGCTTGATGAACGCTTCCGCATTAGTTAATCTCATTTTCGTGAGACGGTCGTCACAATTTAGTGGTATCAGAGCTCTAGGTTTGCTGAGTCTACAGAGACATAGGACTAAGGTATCGAGACTGTGTCAGTGTCCTCCAGTATACCCTATAATGATTTCTACTTGTGCAGAGAAAGGGTAAAGTTTTAAAATGACTGGAGAGCACAAGGAACACATTGCTTAGGGCAATGTTGTTGCACCAAGAAGTGGTGCAAGGATCATGCAAGAATAGAATGAGTGCCTGAGAATCCCCATTAAGACCTGATCAGGATAGAGAATCCTATGATCATGCTCTTGTTGGGTAGATTAGGGCAACAATAATGCATATAGGGGACTGGATACTAGCTTTACAATCTAGGTTATCAGTCCTTAATACAGAAAGTTTGAGCTTTAAAAGAGTTCCTAAATGACTTAGTCATGTTGGAACAAGGGAAAATCATGTGTGTATAATGATATGAATAGCAAGGAATATGATAGCATGTAAGTGCATACTACTTGATCTCAGTATTTGTAAACCCTGGCCAGGTATACAACTATTGATGATAAAGTGGGTATGGAAACTCTTAGATTGTTGTCTTTTTGATTGCTCTGATCAAGTAGTCATTCTGAGACAATCTAATGAGTATCATGAAATAAGAAATATGGAATCAATAAAGGAATATGCTTTGTGCAATTCCAATAAAGGAAGATGCTTTGTGCAATTCCAATAAAGGAATATGCTTTGTGCAATTCCAATAAAGGAAGATGCTTTGTGCAATTCCAATAAAGGAAGATGTTTTGTGCAATTCCAATAAAAGAATATGCTTTGTGCAATTCCAACCCCAACAAGAAGGGAAGAGCTATGTGTCATTACCAATCAAAAAGGGAAGAGCTATGTGTCATTCCCAATCAAAAAGGGAAAGCTATGTGTCATCCCCAACAAAAAGGGAAGAGCTATGTGTCATTCCCAAACAAAAAGGGAAAGCTATGTGTCATCCCCAACAAGAAGGGAAGAGCTATGTGTCATTCCCAATCAAAAAGGGAAAGCTATGTGTCATCCCCAACAAGAAGGGAAGAGCTATGTGTCATTCCCAATCAAAAAGGGAAAGCTATGTGTCATCCCCAACAAGAAGGGAATAGCTATGTGTCATTCCCAATCAAAAAGGGAAAGCTATGTGTCATCCCCAACAAAAAGGGAAGAGCTATGTGTCATTCCCAAACAAAAAGGGAAAGCTATGTGTCATCCCCAACAAGAAGGGAAGAGCTATGTGTCATTCCCAATCAAAAAGGGAAGAGCTATGTGTCATTCCCAATCAAAAAGGGAAAAGCTATGTGGCATTTCCAACTAATAAGAAGAACTATGTGAACAATCCCAATTACATAGAGTTTCTAAGTGAATTATCTTTGTTAGATATATATGTTGTTCCTTTTGATAAATATTCTTGGGTGATGATAGAAGTATGTTCTTTTATGCTTCTTCTTTCCAATAATATGGACATCGTATGTTAGGGGTTTATGCTCTGCATAAACATTGGTAAGGTTGAATTAGTGGAAGGAGCCTTGTGTGGAATTACAGAATTCATGATATCTCCATGATATTAAGATGATATGTGGAGACTTGAGGGCATGATTAATGAATAATCTATTTCTCCTTTTGTCTGGGATTTCGAGGACGAAATCCTAGTTAGGGGTTTATAATTTGTAACATCCCTGACTTGGGTTATGAGTTAACCCTAGATGTTTTTCCTAATAAGGTTGATTAGATGCTTAATATTATCTTGTGAAAAGTAATTAGGGCTCATGAGGAACCTATGTTTCAATTTTGGTCATGTTTGGATAATGTTGAAGCAATGTTTGCTTATTTTGGACTAAAGTGCAAATTACCCAAGTTGAGGGGTTAAATTGCAAATGTTGCATGATAAGATGTTCCTCTGATGTTGAGACATCATAAGAATGAATATGATGTAGTGGTATGGTTTTCACAAGCTTGGGCACCAAGATTAAGCTTGTAAAGCAGTGTTGTGCATTAAAACCTAGTTTTGGAATAAAGTGCAATTTACCCAAAATCTAGGGTTCAATATGCAAATTACCACTTCAATAAGGTCCTTAATATTTATTGGCATCATGTATAGCAAAGAAAATGAGAGGTACTCCTCATTTGAACTAAGTTGGAGGAGAGAGAATCTTGATATTAAAATAATCAAGATTAATGCCTAATTGAAACCCTAATTTGATTTAGGGCAAAAATGAATAAAAATAATTGAAGGGCTTTCAACCAAAATGTTTTGGGTTGATTTTGAATAAGGATGGACGTTCCTTTGCCAAGATAAGGAACGAAAATATCCTAAGTAGGTGAAATTCCACTCACCTTATTATAAGAAAAAGAAAACCCACTCACATATGGATATTAATATAATAAGCATTAAGGTGCTTAATTTGATTTTCTTTAAATCAAGGATAATGAAGGAGAATTAAAGGCAAAGGAAGGTGCCTCGTCCTTAAGGGATTTGAGGGGGAAGAGGCGCCCATATTTTTGGAATTTAATGCATTTTAATAATGCATTTTCTCTCTCATCAATTTCCTTATAAAAGTGCCTTTTTCAAACCAAATGAAAGGCTATTTCGGATTTTCTTCTTTCCCTTGCTTGAAAAACCAACCAAGGAGATAGGGAGGATCAGGAGGAAGCCTCCCAACCTGTTGGTAAGCTCTTGACCTTCGTTTTCCTTGATTTCATGGTGGAAATCGAAAATAAATTATGGATTCCTTCTTATTTCGATCTCCTCTTCAACCCTAGCCAACTTTTGCAATCAAAAGCTTGAGTACGAGCCTAGGGGGAGTTGCAAGAGCTTCATCCACCATTAATGGCGTGAGCTTTGAGCTTTGGAGCTCAATTGGAGGCGGGTTTTATAACTCAAACCCTTAAACATTGCTATTGCATCAATTCTCTATGCTTTGTTGATTGATTTCTTCAATTTGATACACTCTTGTTTCTTTGCTGCAATTTCCATCAAGAACGGTTGCTGTTCTTGGTTGTTCGAAGGAAGGGGATGATGACATCATCCTAGATTCTTATCCAAAGAAAATTACCAAGCAAACCCGTTTTGATAGCTACTCCAAATCGTTTTAAGTTGATTGGCTATGCGGTTTCAGCAAACCGTTTAAGGGCAAACGGTTTGAGACCGTTTGGGAGAAAACGGTCTCAAGACCATTTGAGATGGTTGACCAAGCGTTTACCGTTTGGTAATTGTGTTCCTAATTATGTAGTCTGATAACCCTCCAAATTTGAGGGATTAACTCCAAAGGAATCAAGAGTTGAAGGCCAATCAATTAGGCAATTGAATTGAATTATGTGCTGATTTTCAACCTGATTAACTTGACCTGGTTGAGAAAACGGTTTCAAGACCATTTGATATGGTTAACCAAGCATTGACCGTTTGGGATTCCTGTTCATAATTATGTTTATTAATAATCCTCCAAATTTGAGGGATTAACTCTAAAGGAATCGTGAGTTGAAGCCTAATCAATTAGGGAAACCTAATTGGATTAAGTGCTGATTTTCAATCTGATTTAATTGAACTTTTTGGGAAAACGGTCTCAAGACCGTTTGATGCGTTGACCAAGCGTTAACCATTTGGGATTACTGTTCCTAATGATGTTGGTTAATGACCCTCCAAATTTGAGGGGTTAACTCAAAAGGGATCATGAGTTGAAGGCTAATCAATTAGGCAAACCCTAATTGAAAATAGTGCTGAAATTCCAATGAGTTAAGTTGAGATTTTGGGTTGATTAGCCCAAACGGTCTCAAGACCGTTTGGGGATCACCCCAAGACCGTTTGGAGGTCTGGGGTCAAGTATAGTTGACCAAGTGAAGGTCCAATGGATCAAACCTTTTTGAAAACCTAATGTGATTAGGTGGGAGATACCTTTAATGGTACTAGTCATTAATGCATAACAAATGCATGGATCCAATACATGATGTAAACCCTAATTGAGGCCGATTTCATGTATAACCCTATTAAGAGGTTGCCTACATGTGAAATCACTAATTAGGATGAATATTAAACCCTAATTCCTTTGGATACCTTATGTAATGGAGGTCCAATGTGATGATGAATGTACTATTGATCCAATGATGGTTAGTAATGATAACCAACGAAGGAACAAAGGTTAAAACCCTAATAGTACCTAAGTGATTAGTGTCAATTAAGGGATGAACCCTAATTGCTGATAAGATCAATGACTTGGTACACTATGTAAATCATAGTTGTATGTACTTGATTGAAGGGTTGATATGACCTAATCAAGTTGAGATGATGATAGCATGAATTCATATATGAATATGATTCATGTGGTGATTAAGGGTATGATCCTTAAAGTAGAGAGATCATGAAACCCTAATCATGAACATAAACCCTAATCGTCAGGGTTATTGAGGTGAAACCCTAGTTGAGGGTGTATCATTGTAAACCCTAGTTGAGGGTGTATCCTTGTGAAACCCTAGTGGAGGGTGTATCATTGTAAACCCTAGTTGAGGGTGTATCCTTGTGAAACCCTAGTGGAGGGTGTATCATTGTGAACCCTGGTTGAGGGTGTATCCTTATAAACCCTAGTTGAGGGTGTATCATTGTGATTGTTTATAGGTAACTTTATAATAAAGCCATGCCTTAAACTAAGATAAGTCCATATCATGTGAGATAGCTGGACAATTCTAATGTGTGGCATATGCATTATATGCTAAGGGTGAGTATTTTGTGATGGAATGTATTAAGAGGGGAAATACCTTAATACAAGACAAAGTTGGTTAACTCAAGAGGGTCTGAATTAATGAGAAATGGGGAACCCTAACCCTAATTTGGGGAAAAGGGAATGATAATCCCTAATTGATGGTAAACTCTAACCCTGGTAAGGGAATAGTGGTGTTACCCTATATTGCATGATGTGTTGTGAACTTGATAAGTCTATTATCATGTGTGACAATCATGCAGGTCTCATGAGTTGATGATCATAGCCAGGTATGAGCTATGATGTTTATTTGATAAGAATTGATTGGCCATATGTGCCATTATGTTTTTGTTACTTAGAAAGAAGTAACAAGATGAGTTGGGCTTGTAAGCCTTTGTTTTAAGTTGTTACCTAGTGAGAGGTGACAAGATGTGAATGGCCTTGTGCGCCATGTGAATAAAGTTTTTGCCTAGTGAGAGGTGACAAGATGTGAATGGCCTTGTGCGCCATGTGAATAAAGTTGTTGCCTAGTGAGAGGTGACAAGATGTGAATGGTTTTGTGAGCCATGTGTGATGGAAACCCAAATCCTGGTAAAGGATTAAGGGTAATACCCTTAAATTATTAATACATTGTTTTTGCATGGTATTGATAGATAATTGGTGTACTGCTATTATATGTGCTAACCATGCAGGTATCATGAGATGATGAGCATAGCCAGGTATGAGCTATGATGTGTTATTAGTTTGAATTTATTTATTGGGCCTTGTGTGCTATAATATACCTTGTGCCTGGTAAGAGGTGGCAAAATAGTTAATGTGCATCAAGTGCCATGATGGATGCTTGTGTAGCAAGTATCATACTTACCTTGGTCAAATGACCTAAAGGTGTTAGTTACCTGAGAAAGGGGTAACAGTGCTCAAGTGATGAACAAAGGGTTTGAATACCCATGATTTCATGGTTATGGTATCGAAATTGTGAAAGGATGAGAAAAACCCAGTGGTGAAGTGAGGGATTAAGATCCCAACACTTATGAAAAGAGTATGGCTACGGGCCATGACTCCACATTGAAAATGCCAGGCTTTAGATATATGATCTAAGCTTGAAGAAAGTTAATACAATGGTAATGATTCTGTTGTTTGAATAGATGTTATACATGTTCTTCCTATTCATTAAAGGATAAGTGACATGTTGATTCTATCAAGTTACAGTTGCAATGCTTTTGATATAGAATAATGATTTAATTTGTTAGACATTAAAATATCTGCTGTCAAATAAATATGATTTCCCTATTCATATTCATCTTCTCAAGTTGCAATAATAATGTTTCTGGCGGAGAGTTATATCTCTCGCTGGGGAAATTTTTATAATTGTCTCACCCCCGTGGGAACCACATTTTTAGGTGGACGTGGACGAGGAGACAGGAATCCTTCAGGAGGTGAAGGACATCAGCAGTAGCAGGGACAACAGTAAAGTCTCAGGTGGAGACATTGACTGTCATGTCATGTTCAGATGTATATAGAAGTCCTATGTGTCGTCTTTGTACTCTCAGGTCCTTGGAGTAGTAGTTAGTGATTTCGAGATTTTGGCTTAATGCCTCGAGGGTTTTATACTACCTGTGTACAGTTAAGACAGAGTATTTAATGTTTGTATTCCTCGAGAAGCAAAAGTACATGAGATGTATATATATGAACCAGGATGTAAAGTTTTACTTTGGTTCTGAATGAAAGAGTTTTCCTATGAATGGATCCCTTTGCAAAAAGTTTTAATTTTTAAGTGATTTTCGCTAATCCGCTGCTTGATGAACGCTTCCGCATTAGTTAATCTCATTTTTGCGAGACGGTCGTTACAATTTAGATTTCGAAATTTGTAAGGTCCCAGACTAACTACCTACGTCTACTAAGACACTACGCCCACAAGCGCACGGGGTCGTGTCATAGTATACGTGAGGCGGCATGTACGGGGTCGAACCTCGGAGATAGAGGGGGCGCTAGAGTTATATGGTGTTAGCTACGTTCCTAGTGCGGAGAGTAAAGTTTTAGGGTTTTAAGGTTGATTGTTGGTTGATTAAACTAAGAGAGCGAGTATGAAAAGCAAAATGAAACTAAGTTATCAAAAGACTAAACTAGCAATCTAGGTGACAAACTAGCTACACTAAGGCAAGGGCAAGATGGACTAGACTAAGCAAGCAATTAACAACTAAGGAATTGAATTAACTACTAAACAAGATCAAAGACCTAAATTAACACTAGCTAGCAGAACTAGGCAATTGACTAAAGTAACTAAAGCAACTTGAACTACACTAACATTAACAAGCAGGCTAAGCTATTAGGGTTTTAAGCAAGATGATTAAGGTGGTGGGCCGTTTGGGAAATGTCACTTTGATTTTAGTTGGGGGAGTTCATTAAACATGCATGGTGCTCAATTCATATCTAGATTACCAAACCAAACAACAAGGGCAATGCCATTAGAACATACCCTATACTACTAGTAGAAGACTAGGGTTAGGTGTAGTTCTAGTGAGATCTGCCAAATCTAGGTTTCTAGGGTAAGTGATAGTGGACAATTGAGGGTTGAGGGTAGAGATGGGAGTGGAGATGAAGGGGTTTAACCTCATGCCACTAGCCACTCTAGCCTTTAGAAGGCCCTATGCAATTGCATCACTCTTACTTGCATTAGCCACTTAAATCTCACACTCATTTGTAGGGGGAGGGGTGTGTATGTAGGAACAAAGGGGGCTAGCTAGGGATCCACTAATTGGACCTAAGAGCCATTCCTAAGATTGCCACATACACCCCAATCCCTCCTAGAAATGAAGTGTCATCAAAAACCTCAAAACAAGCAATTCATACAAGAAGCACAAACCACATGCAATAAGATAGGAAAAGAGATGGAAGCAAGAATTAATCATCATAAATATGAATTGAGTTCATTACAAGAATTTATCCCCCAACATGGTATCAAAGTAACATTTTAATCCCAAACAGCCCACCACAAGGGGGCTTAGCTATACATGATCATGAAAACAGGAAAAGAAAGGGGTAGAAGAAGGGAAAATGCCATGAAGCTCTATGTAGTGGCTCCTTCTTCACCTCCAAGCAGTTGTGGACGACCTCCCTCCTCCAAAGGTGCAGGGGTGCATGAAAATGGCGAAATGGATGGATAGAAACCTAGAGAAACTAGGTTTCTATGGTGGAAATGAGTGGAAAATGGATGGAAATGGGGTAGATTGCAAGGAAATGGGTGGATTGGAGCAAAGGATGCAATGGCAGCAGCTAGGGTCAGCTAGGAGTGCTTAACCTCGAGCCCTAGAAGCAACTAGTGCTTATATAGGAGCTAGGGTTAAGTGGGGGTAGAATAGGAATAACAGTGGAAAGTTATGTAGGGTATGTGATCACCACGGTCGTGGTGGGTGTGCCACGGCCGTGGTGAGGGTAGTGGGGGACGACCGTGGGGTGGTGAACACGGTCGTGGGGTGAAGGCAGTGGTGAAAAAGCAAAGTAGGGTGGTGGCCACGGCCGTGGCGGAGTGCCACGGTCGTGGTGTGTAGCATGCACCATGGCCGTGTTGGGTAACACGGCCGTTTTGGAGGAGTTGGAGCTGATCGTGGGGAGGGGCCACAGGCGTCTTGATCAGCATCGGCCATGGTCGTGGTGACTTGGCCACGGTCGTGGCTTTCTGGGCAACTTCCCTGTTGGAAACTGATTTTTCGCAATTTAATTCCCACGACCGTGGCAGGGTGCCACGGTCGTGTTCTCTTCTACTGACCACGACCGTTCTGATGGCCACGGCCGTGGTGTCTTCAAGGGCCATGGTCGTGGCAGGTGGCCACGGCCGTGGGATTCTGTGGATTTCCCTGTTGCATCCTGTTGGAATTTGGCAATAAAGCCACGACCGTGGCATTGGGGCCACGGCCGTGGTGAGGCTTGACTTCTTGATTTTTCTTCTTACTTTGTCAATTTCGGATGTCTTTGCTCTGGGATGATTCTTGGCCACTGGAGGTAGGTTGAGGGAGAGTTTGGGGCCTTCTTTGGGTTCCTCCCTCTCTCTCGTCCATCTAAGCATGGTCCAAGTACCTGAAAAACAGTGCAAAGAACATCCATAAGCGTATTTGTAATGATACTCATATTGGGGAGAATAACCTATAATTCTAATGCATTTGAATGTGATAAAAGTACAAAATGACACGAGATACAGCCCTAGAATAGGGTTGGATCAATACTCAATGGTGCAGTCATAATCATTGATTAGCTCCATCCAGCGACGTTGTCGCATGTTTAGCTCATTCTACAAGAAGATGTACTTCAGATTCTTATGGTCTGTAAGATTTGACACACTTCCCCATAAAGATAATGTCTCCAAATCTTTAACGCATGAACCACTGCTGCCAACTCTAAATCATGAGTCGGATAATTCTCCTCACGTTTCTTAAGCTGTCACAAAGAAAAAGAAACTACACGGTCTTCCTGCATCAGCACGCATCCTATGCCCTTCTTGGAAGCATCGCAGAAAACAACATAGCCCTTCCCAGGCTCTGGCAGTACTAACACCGGAGCACTAGTTAGCTTCTCCTTCAGACTTTGGAAAGCTTGCTGGCAAAGATCATCCCAGACAAAAGGTACATCCTTTCTAGTCAACTTTGCCATCGGCAACGAGATCACACTGAAGTCCTTGATAAACCTCTGGTAGTATCCTGCTAATCCCAGGAAACTACAAACTTCGGTCGGCGTCTTCGGCCGCTCCCATTTTTCAACTGACTCCACCTTCTTGGGGTCCACTTTGACTCCTTCTGCAGATATCACATGACCCAAGAAAGTTACTTCTTTTAACCAGAACTCACACTTACTAAACTTGGCATATAATCGGTGCTGGCGAAGGAGAGCCAACGCTTGTCAAAGATGTTGTTCATGCTTTTGACTGTCCTGATTGTAGATCAAGATGTCATCTATAAAGACTACTACAAAGTGATCTAGAAACAGACGGAACACCATGTTCATCAAATCCATGAAAGCAGCAGGCGCATTAGTTAGCCCAAACGGCATAACCACAAACTCGAAGTGACCATACCTCGTCCTAAAAGCTGACTTTGGTATGTCATCTGCCTTAATCCTCAACTGATGATATCCGGACCGTAGATCGATCTTTGAAAACACTGTAGCACCACACAACTGATCGAACAGGTCATCTATCCTTGGCAACGGGTACTTATTCTTGATCGTGACCTTGTTCAACTGCTGGTAGTCTATGCATAGCCACATCGATCCGTCCTTTTTCTTAACGAACAACACTGGAGCACCCCAAGGCGACGTATTCGGTCGGATGAAACCTTTCTCCAACAACTCTTATAATTGTTTCTTCAACTCTGCCATCTCTGCTGGAGCCATCCTATACGATGTCTGTGCAACTGGTTGTGTTCCTGGAACTAGATTGATCTCAAAATCAATCTCTCAAGGTGGAGGAACACTGGGGAACTCATCAGGAAACACATATGGAAACTCTCAGACAACCGTCACCTCCTCAAGGCTAGGACCCTTTGCCTTGGTATCCATAACGTGAGCTAAGAACGCCTTACATCCTTGTCGTAACAACTTTTCTTCCAACATAGCTGATACTAGACACGTCAAAAGAATCTTCCTATCTCTCTGGAAGATCCACTTCTCTCCACCATCAACAAACATTGCCTGCTTGGAACCACAGTCCAACACAACCTTATACTTCTCTGAGGTATCCATCCCAAGGATCACATCAAATCCATGTATATTAAGTGGTATAAGATCCACTTATATCCTGTGCCCCGAAAAAGATAGAACACAGGATGGACACAATTCTCGAAGCATCGACGAACTGTCAAGAGGGGTTTCTAACAACAAGCTATCTTTTTTACAGCTAATAGGTAAATGACAGTTTTCAAGCATACTATGGGCGATAAAAGAGTGCGTAGCTCCCGGGTCAACCAGAATAGATATAAAGTAAGAAGAAGACAAATCAGAATGAAATAACTCCATCTGACCTGCCACCACTCGTGGGTTGACTATTGCCTCTGGCTGACTCATAACAGAGAATCGAGCTGTTGCTTGTTGTCCACGTCCTCTACTTCCTTGAGCAGTCGATCCTGCTTGCGATGCTTGGTCGCATCCCCGCCCTCTACTACTACTAGGTTTCTATCTATCTACTCCTTGCTGATTCTGCCTTAGCTATTGTGTCACTTCAACATCTTTCCTTGGACAGTTTGACTTAAAATGCCCTGTCTGTCCGCAGATATAGCATGCCCTATCCTCAAATGGTGGCCTAGACGGGCCTGTCACTGCTACAGAAGTTGTACTATGTGCCTTTGATGGTGAAGAACCATATCCTCTTCCCTTACTCGGAGACCACTGCGATGGTACACTGGAACCTCTCATCATGGAAGGTGCTGAAAATCTCGGCTTCTTGAAGCCACCAGACCTCTGTCCCTAAAATTGAGCAGGCCTCTTATAGGTCATGGCCTCTCTCTTTTCCCTAACTAGCCGTTCGATCCTCCGAACAGATTCCACGAACATAGCAAACTGTTTTCTATTCTCCAGCACAGAAGCAGGTGTTGTCAGCTCAGCACTCATGCCTTTCTCAAACTGTCTAATCTGTTCATCATCCGTTGTTTCCATGTGAGGGCAAAACCTTAACAGGTCCATGAACTTGGCTTCATACTTGGTGATGTTCATCGTTCCTTGGCGCAGGTGCTCAAACTGGATGATCTTCTCGTCCAGATATGTTTTTGGAAAGTATCTGTTGATGAACTCTTGCCAGAAAACCTCCCAACTGATCACCTCACCGGGTCGCTTTTCCTCCTCGATGGCCCGCCAGTGGCCAGCACTACCCTTCAGAAGGTAGACAGTGTGCTTGACTTTGTTTGCTTCGGGGATGTCAAGGATCCAGAAGGCCTTCTCAAGACCTGTCAGCCACTGATCTGCATCTGTTGGATCAGCCGTCCTAGCATAGTCTGAAGCTCTGACTCGGCGAAGCCACTCAAAGGTCTTCCCAATACCCAATGTTTCACCATGGGGATCATGTGCTCTCGGCAGAGGCACTGGCAATCTTTCTACCATGAGATTCATCGTAGCCATCACCTGCCCCATAAGTTGTTGGTAGGCAGGATTTTCAAAAATGGCTGGGTCAAGTTGGGGGACCTCAGGCACCCAAACTCCATGTGCCTTCCCTCCTGCTCCATCAACTGATGCAGCATCACTACTCTCAGCAGCATGTTCTTCATGATTTCCAGACATCTTGGCTTTTCCTTTCGCTAAGGACAGAAGATAATTGTAAGAAAATCTGGAAAACTCATGAGAACAGACACAACCTAGTCCTAAATCCCTCTAGACTCAGCGAACCTAGAGCTCTGATACCAAGCTTGTGGTGGCACATCCCGCTATCATACATATAATGAGGTGCCACGCGAAAACGTGCGGAAAACACCATAAACCACTTATTACCAAAAACACAGGGTAATTAAAACTGATTTCAGAAAAGTAGATAAACCAAGAAACTATTACATCCAGATCCTCATCCTACAAGAACATAGGTTATAAAAGCATTTACAAGCCTTGATACATGTCCACAGCTTAGAAGGTCAGTTGTCTTGTCCACACATGAGTTCATCACCTGTTTATAAACAATGGGCCATATCCGGCCGACAGCAGGATATACAAGGCTTCATCAATTATACATCGTAAAACATCGTCAAAACACCTCCAAGGACTTGAGAGTACATGGATGACTCCAGGACTCTACTACAAAACAACCAAAACAACAGTGCATCCATCTCTTGCCTTCTACTGCTCTTCTTGTTGCTCGGCCGCAACCCCGCGACCACCACCACGTCTAGCGCGAACACCTAAAAAGGGTGTAAACCAACGGGGTGAGACACACAGTCCCAGTGAGAAACATAACTTCCCGCCAAAACTATAAAACCTCAGAAAGTTAAAGCAATAACAATAGGTAAATGATAAAGTATAGAATAAGAGCATCATATTGAGCAAGGTGTACGGAAGGCATATAACCAAGTATATCTTAATGGAACATGATTGACAAGATAAGATTTATAAGATCTTACCACATAACATAAGGAACATATAAGTAACTGCAAGGTATAACAAGATCAACTACACAAGTAGGGTCTCAATCAATGTTCCGTGTTTTGCCTTAAGCAATAAATACTATTCGACTGGATTACATATTGTTATGCCCTGAGGAAGTGAGCCGCACCACTCATATCCAACCGACGGTTGCGAAACCCAGAGGCGGTGCCATACAAGGTCAATGGAAGAGCCAGACTCCACGACCTCACCACATCGTGGTCAGTGCACGAGAACCAAAGCAGGATCACAGTCTCACGCTTAAGTGGCTTCAGCCACAAGGTCAGCTCTGCAAGCTACCCATAACTCTAGCCCACCTTGGTACAGGTCTCTGCGCTAGTATATCTGAGCCACGGGCCAAATCACCGTGCTCTGAGCCATGAACGCATTCATGCTCTATCACATCTCCTCAGCCATGGGCCTATTCACCATGCTCCATCTATCTCGAGTCTGCAACCGTAGTTGCACTCGAATCCTCTCTATTTTAGGCTAGGAAAAACCTCGCATATTCAACAATATGCACTCCAGGTTAACCCGTAGGAAAACCCGTTTCACCATCACCAACTATTGACGATGATGGGTCTATGGCCAGGGCAAACTACATAAGATGTTCCACTGTGATTAGTTAGTATATTTTAAGTGGATTAATGAGGCAACCAGGTTGTAACACATACATAACATAAAGTTACATTATTATTACCACCATCACATTATCTTGAGATCTCAATCCCTCATCACAAGAAACCACTGCCTCATAAGGCATTTTCATCATTTGGGATAACAATCCCTGATTTCATCATCAGAGGATAATACCTCAACTAGGCACTTTAGCCAACTCAGGTCCTCATACCTAAACACATCAGACTAGTGATGCAGGTTATCTCATCAACAAGAGTGACCATCAATGCAGTGTTATTCAAACATATATATACCTCATAGCCCTTTTCCTGGCTATGAATCTGCATGAAATACCTACATGGTTAGTATATACATTCGTAGAGATAACTGAAGCCATCATGGATTAACAAAAGGATCATGCTATCAAATATAGGGCAACATTGATGATAATACACTTTATCATTCATGCCTCAAACCTATGACCATTGACATGGGTCACATCATCATGTGAAGCAACTCATATACTTCCAAGTTTATCATTTACTCATTATTATATATATATACATGATTCAAGATGGTCATAAACACATGTAATATCATTAATAACATGGAACCATCATCTACATGCAACCTGGGTTATCAGAACCCTTACTAAAACTCTCACAACCCTCACAAAAAGAGGTGGCGGGTAGCGTGTCCCTCACCACAACTTGTGACAGGTAGGGTAGAATCACTTACCAAAAGCATACCGACCTACACTCATATCGACCAACCACAACAGGTAACGACCATCGCCTAAGGGTGTCGTGCAGCTAGAGATCAAGACATATCGTGTACAATGCATAATGTGCAGCTAGGTCTATGAGGCATGTCGTGCATCCAAGGTGACAGCGTTCTACTGAACCAGACAAAGCCTTATCGGCCTACCCCCTATATGGTTAGGGCCATATCGGGCAACAACTACCATATCGGCTAGAGCCATGGCACCCATGCCAACCCTATAACGCCCACTAGAGAACACATCTTCCTTCGATACAAGGGCACTGAGGGAAATCCTATCATCCAACCAAGCTAGCCTCATCCTATCGGCCAATACGCAAGGCAAAGACCAAGGTGTATCGTACAAACCCAACATCATCATATCAACCCAGAACTCTAGTCCAAGAGAGGTATCGGGCAGCACCATCCCCAAGCCATATCATGCAAGATACAACCCAACAAGATCGTCATCAACCTCAAGCACAAGGGCACCAAACCCTAATTGATCAAGAAGATCGGCTCACCTCTCAACAACTAAGAGAGAGGGGTCTTGCACAACCTCTATCACAAATCAGGGAACTACAAGGATCAACCTTGACATAGGTCTACATCTACCAAAAAGCTCACCTCTCGAATCCATGGTGAGAGGACGGTGTTGCTCAAGCAACTAGAACACAAACTCACCTCTCAAATTAAATGAGAGAGGGGTATTGCTCACATTACTAGATATCAAGCTCACTTCTCTAGACCAAGGAGGGAAAGGAGTGTTTCTCAACAAGGAAACTCTAAACCATGGTTCGACCAACTAGGTGCAACTAAGCAAGAAGCTTATCTTAGAACATACATGGCCGATATGATCATATGAAAACATACAAGAATATAGAGGAAAGTATTATGGTTAGGGTTAGTAGTTATGTAACCCGCCTTAAGCAAGCTCCAAGCTCCTAGCACCAAGCTTCCAAGCTCAAGCACCACCACACGAAGAAGAGCAAGGCACTCTAGGGTTCGACTAATACTAGAAGAAGAAGAATAAGAAAACTCCAAAGAGAAGGATCGGCCACCAAGCTTTGCAAAGGAAGAGTGTCGTCCTCCAAGGAAGAGAGAAACCAAGGAACTAAAGAGATCCTTAGTAAGAGAAAGAAGGTGCATATATAGGAGAAGGTGGAGGAGAAACCAAGGTAAGACAAAGCAAGGTGTCGCCCACCTAGGGACACTTGTCCATGGGCAATGACACCTCTTTATCTCACCTTAAAAACATGTCCAAGGCCATTGCCACATGCAAGCATCATGCGCCAAGTGTCCACTAGTGGTGACACAAACGAGGTCAAAGGGTCAAAGGGGTCCATGGCCGATACACTCCATCACCATGCCCGACACACCTTCCTGGGCGACACACCTATGGCCGACACAACCATGGTCAACACACCTATGGCCGACACAAGGTCCAACAAGGTTAAGCAAGGCTCGAACAAGGCATAACAAGGCTCATCAAAGCCCAAAGCAATGAGCCCAACCCTTCCTCTCAACACTAGAGGAAGCAAGGAGAGAGAAGAACACTTCTCAAGGTGACAACTTGCCCATAAACCCTAGACTTGGGTAAATTGCAAGTAGAACCTCCAACACTCAACAAGCACAAACAAACCTTAATCACCACTAAAGATGATTAGCAAGCAACTAAACACCAGGGTTAGGCAAAGCAAACAGGATAAGCCCAAAACGAAGGTCAGGGTCCTTACAATATCTCCAGGACAAAACTCAATGTTGCTATAGAATTAGGATTGGATGTTGATACTCATCATCAGTTTTAGTTGATGAGTCACCTTCATGTTCACTATTTTCCCCCCTCCTCGACCTCAACACCACTAATCTCATTCTCAATAATAGGGTTTTGAGATAATTCAGGCGGTTGGTTTTATTGATATGTTACATTACTGTTACTTGTTTGAAATTGATTCAACAAACTCATATAACTATAACTAGAATGTTGATTGATAGATATTTTTTCAAGAAAGACATCAATATAAGCATCAAATGAAAGTGCGAACAAAGTTCTAAATGTATCATTATTGTCAACTTGTATGAGCATATGATGTTCTCCAAGGAAAAGATAGGATATATTGATAGAGAAGTGGTTGAGATTGATGTTAAGTGTTGTATGGATGTATGACATGAATTTGGTCAGGATATTCATAAATGTAATATTTGTGGGTCTAATAGAACGACTAGAATAAGACCTGTCAGAGAGAAATTGACCATCATATCAAAGCTTGACAATTTGTGAACGTGAACTAGATGTCATGTTCCTATAATTGTAAAAGATAGACTTAATTGAAAAAAACTTATTTATGCAAAATTTATATTTATGTTGATAACATTTACTTAATAAATGATAATTCAGATTTTAGAACAACAATGTTGTTTTTCTATAATTTGAAATTAAACATTCCATGAATAATATTATTTTATTTTTAATATTGAATGATAATTTTGAGTTTGAAATAATGGATAACTGAATGTAGTATAGAAAATATCTCAAGCGGTGAGATCTCCCTTGTGAATTAGAATTAAAAAAAAAGATAAGAAGATTGTTGCCCAGAGAAAGGAGATGGGAATTTCGTCGCCAGAGAAAGAAGAGAAGCAGATTCACGACCACATAATAGAAAAATAGTCACCCCAGGATCAGTTAGAAACTCTACCAACAGTTGCCTAGACACCAGAGCACTCTAGAGCAGTTGAGAATGCAAGAAAGTGAAGAAGAAGAGAGCAATTTGTGTAGCTTTGGGGGCTGGTTTCGACTGCCATTTATAGGACAACAATACGTCCCCATTGGGGACGCATTGCCTCACGTGGCATCGGCCGCAGCCCCCAATGATTATCTAGCCATTGGAGACAATGGTTGGGAGCTGTGTGGCAGTAATACATCCCTGGTGGTCACGCATTGCCGATCAAATGGCGTCAATGTGGGTGTATTTAGACAATGTGTCTAAGTTCTTGACGTATTGGTCCCACCGAGGGGAAATACGTCATGAGCGGAGACACATTGCTCTATGGTGGGGTCAATGCGTCACAGACATAGACATCTTGCTCTCTCTCATAGTAATATGTCCCCCGTCTGGACGTATTGGCCCACACAACATGGCAATGTGTCCCAGCTGGAGACGTATTGCTCTGAGAGAGAGCGATGCATCACCCGAGCAGACATATTGTCCTAAGAAAGATCAATATGTCTCCAACTAGGACGTATTACTCTGCAAACATGCCATTTTGGGAATTAAATTCTAAAACATACCCTTTTGCTAATTAAATGAAAACATGTCATTTTGTTTTTCTGACCAAAATTCAGTCTATTCTTTGATTATAAATCACGATGTTCGTTCTGGAGACTCTCCTTTAGCGGTCGTGAGGGTACATCCCACAAACCCTTCTTTGGAAGTAGAATAGGTCGGTGGAATTCCCTACTAAATAAATACTAAATTGTTAGGAAAGCATGTGTGAAGAGGTTGTTAGTAGTACCTCAAACCTGATAGAACCGGACTCGTTGTGCTTCCATTCACCTCCTAGATTATGAATGTACTGAGGAGGGGGGACCATGAATGCCTTATAACTGACTGAATGTGTAGTTATTCATTAGAAAAAAAATAATTACAATGAAATAGAAGGCAGATAAATAATAAATTGGCATAGTCCCTTTTTACTGGTAAAATTAATTCTCAGAAATACTACATCCAAAGACCTGGAGTCATAACATTGATAAACATTAATTTTTGAATCCTTTTAAGAAGTTCTACAACTTCTAGTACTAAGAATCTAAAAACATCAAACCTAAAGATATAAAATTATGTTGATTTTCGATACACACTTTCTTATGCTTGACTACTTTACCAATTAGGATAGCATGCCCAGTTATCAACAACAAACTCCGCCTATGTTTTCATATTTTGTGCAAATGTAGTCGATCCCAAGCCCAGGTAAAGGAGAAGGGTCGGTGGTAGGTTGACAGCCAGTCATAAAAACTTTGTCACTCTTTCATATGACATGGTTGGTAAGACAAGAAAAGACCGATTGAGAAATGACTATATCAGAAATAAAGTGGGGATGGCGAGCATTGGGGAAAAGTTGCACGAGGACCGACTCGTATGGTATGGACATGTGCAACCAAACTGACTAATATGCCTATATGAAACAATACTATTAAGACAAACACGATTAATAGAAGAAGAGGAAGGCCTAAATTAACATGTGAAGAGCTTATAAAGAGAGATTTTGAATCTGTACATCTCAACCAGAATATGACCCATGATAGAGCTAAATGGAAAAGAAGGATCCATGTAACCAACCCTAACATAGTTGGGATTGAGGCTTAGTTGATGATGATGATAATGACGATGATGATGATGTTGCTGCTACCGCCCAATTATCAACAATTAGTCTGCTACATATCCCCAACTTATGAGATGAATATGTATGTCCAGCTACTAAGGGTTATCTGGTACATATCCCCAACTTGCAAGAGGAATATGTATGTCCATATATTAACGGTTATCTGGTACATATCCCCAACTTGCAAGATGGATATGGCAGAGTTGCGGGTTTTCAGTGGATTATCAGTCGATGCGAGAACAACATCATGCCTTTTAGGTTTGGATTTTACACATGACAGTCCAACTGACTGTGACCAGCATCCATGGAAAAGTTTAATGATTTGTGTAAAATGATCAAGGGCTAATCAAGACTCTAAAGAAGGACAATAGACTTGACGTTTAGAGTTACTAGAAGCCATATGAATACGTTCAGATGAGTCAACACATGAACCTTGCAATTGTTTGCTGCATCTTTTTATTGCGGCCAATATCTTAGTATACTGAGGTCTCTTTTCTACCGTTGTTTAAATCCTTACGTGGGTGGTTGTTCATTCTGATTGATCTTGTTGGGTGCTGAGTTTTCTTTTATTTTATTATGATCGTAGGGTCTGGTTTATATTTTTTAGTTTGATTTATGGGACTCGGGGGGGGGGGCAGACACGCCCCTGACGCGCTTGAAAATCGCCCTTCCTAGCGCGGGTCCCATTTTTTTTCTTTTGATTTTTTGGGGGATAATAAAAGAGTGGAATCCATTATTTTATTTATAACTTTTACTCCGTAATGAATTATTTGACGAAACAAAATCTACCGGATTCATTATAAAAAATACATTTGAAAAAGACTAATATTGTCATATTTAAAAAAAATCAAATAATAAATAAGCTAAATATTAACATAATACGCCCAATATGGTGTTAATACGTCTAATATAAAAATAAATACAAAAATATTATTTTGTATGATCATCATCATCATCTACATGATTTATTGTTATGACAAATTCACTTAATTATGTGATACATGCTCCTAAATGAATAACTATGTGCATAGTTGTAGCACAAATCTTAACATAATGCATCTAATAATATAAAAGTACCCAATTATGGTACGAATGCGCCCAATTATAGTGTGAATATGCCTACTTCTTAGAGTACGTGCATAAATAGCAAACTAGCATAATGTATGGCAAATGTGCCTACTTGTCTGGTAAATGCGCCTACTTGTGTGGTAAATGTGCCTACTTATCTGGTAAATGTGCATACTTGTATTCGTGAATGTGTGACTTTTGATTGAATGCGCCCACTTATAGTTAATGTGCCTACTTGTGTAGTAAATGCTCCTACTTGTACGACAAATGTGCCTATTTGTATTGTCATGAATGCACAAATTTTGATTGAATGCGCTCGCTTATGTCAAATGTGCCTACTTGCATGACAAATGGGTCTACTTATCTGGAAAATGTGCATACTTATCTGGTAAGTGCACCTACTTGTATTGTTCGATGAATGCACAATTTTCGATTGAATGCACCCACTTTTGATTGAATGTGCCCAATTATGATACAAATGCGCCCAATTATGGTGTGAATGTGCCTACTTCTTAGAATATATGCATAAATATTAAATTAACACGATGTATGGCAAATGCGCCTACTTGTATGGAAAATGTGCCTACTTGTATGGAAAATGCGCCTACTTGTGTGGTAAATGCACCTACTTATATGGTAAATGTACATACGTGTATTCATGAATGTATGACTTTTGATTGAATGCGCCCACTTATGGCAAATGCACCTACTTGTGTAGCAAATGTGTCGACTTGTGCGGCAAATGTGCCTACTTATCTGGTAAATTTGCCTATTTGTATTGTCGTGAATGCACAAATTTTGATTGAATGCGTCCACTTATGTCAAATGTGCATACTTTCATGACAAATGTGCCTACTTGTCTGGTAAATGTGCCTACTTATCTGGTAATTAAGTGAGCCTACTTGTATTGTCATGAATGCACAACTTTTGATTGAATGCACCCACTTTTGATTGAATGTGCCCAATTACGGTGCAAAGGCACCCAATTATGGTGTGAATGTGCATACTTCTTAGAGTATGTGCATAAATATCAAATTAACACAATGTATGACAAATGTGCCTACTTATATGGCAAGTATGCCTACTTGTCTGGCAAATACTCACTTGTGTGGTAAATGTGCCTACTTATTCGGTAAATGTGCATACTTGTATTCATGAATGCATGACTTTTGATTGAATGTGCCCACTTATGACAAATGTACCTACTTGTGTAGCAAATGTGCCTACTTGTGTGGCAAATGCACCTACTTGTCTGGTAAATGTGCCTATTTGTATTGTCTTGAATGCACAAATTTTGATTGAATGTGCCCACTTATGTCAAATGTGCCTACTTGGATGACAAATGCGCCTACTTGTCTGGAAAATGCGCCACTTATCTGGTAAGTGCATCTACTTATATTGTCATGAATGCACAACTTTTGATTGAATGCGCCCACTTTTGATTGAATGTGCCTAATTATGGTGCAAATGCGCCCAATTATGATGTGAATGCGCCTGATTCTTAGAGTATACGAGCATAAATATCAAATTAACACAATGTATGGCAAATGCGTCTATTTGTATGGTAAATGTGCCTACTTGTATAGTAAATGCACCTACTTGTATTGTCATGAATGAACAACTTTTGATTGAAGCACCCACTTTTGATTGAATGTGCCTACTAATGCCGTCAATGCACTCATTTTTGATTGAATGTGCCTAATTATAGTGTGAATGTGCCTACATCTTAGATGTTGTGCATAAATAGAAAATTAGCACAAATCTTAACATAATGCGCCCAATATCTGTAAAAAAGGCCCAATTATGGTGTGAATGCACCCGATTATAGTGTGAATGTGCATAAATAACAAATTAGCATAAATCTTAACATAATGCGCCCAATATATATAGAAAAACACCCACTTTTGTTTGAATGCACATATCATTGTCCTCAATGCACAAATTTTGATTGAATGCACCTCTTATTATCCTTAATGCGCCCATTTTTAATTGAATGTGCATACTATTATTCTCCTTTACTTTCGTCTTCACACTCATTACTGGTGATAATGCATAAAAATATTTTTTAAAATATATGAATATTAGTCTTGTTGGATTGTATTTGTTGTAACAAATCCAACGATGTTTATTTCATCAAAAAACTCATTATGAGTTAAAAGTTATGCGCGAAATAAATTTTTCACTGCCTTTTTTTTCCTTTTCTCTCTTTTCCTTTCCCCACCAGCCACCTCATCCCAAAACTACCTACCCTCTCTCCAAAACCACCCCACACAGCCCAAAACCACCCCCTCACCTCGCGTCAGCACCACGTAACCTGACCAGCGTGTTAGGTTACGATTTTCATATATTTTTTGTTTCTTTTTCTTGGATAGGATGTAGGAGGCAAAAGTCTGTGACCCAAAGTTTGAGTCCTGATAGATTTCTCATGCTTACCTGATAGGAGACAAAGGTCTAGTCTTCTATGGAAAAGTAACTACGACCTAACTGACCTACTGGGCAACGAAGGCCGTTAGTCGCTAGGCCTGCCTACAAACTAACTCGCTCTGTTAACAAGCCATGCATTGGCCCCTTCCATTCAAATATCCAATTACCCCTTGATGCGGCCCTAAATTGCGGCATGACATAAGCAGAAGCAGTTCTGACTAGGGGTGAGTAGTGTTTTACAAAGCGATGTTCCTTATGTGTTCAGAGAGGTCATCAAACAGAGTATATGCGGTATTCAGAAGCATGTGCAAGAGTATGTGTGGTTTCATATTTTTTATCTATTAATTATTATATATATATATATATATATATATATATCATAAACTTACACAATTAATATGTATAATTGTGTATCTAAATAGTACAATTACAAGAATAATAATCATGCAGATATGTAAACATCACACCTCAAATAATACAAACATGCACTATGATCTAAATTTAAACAAACATAGTTGAATGTAAATATAAAAAAGAAGAAATGAAAATATGTCTATTTAAAAATTGGGGATTAGGCTACGCGGCCGATTATGCGGCATTATCCGCTTTTGGTGGGGATTTCTAGTATGCGGTTTGATAGGTGATCTGAACCTTGTAAGCACCCACACAAATCACTTTTTGAAACATCATGGGTAGACCTTCAGTTAATTCGTCCGGTTATGGTTAATTCGGTTCAATTAAATAGTTAATCCATGATTTGAGATTTTAACCATTAACCAACCAAATTAGTGTCAGTTAATTTGATTATGGTTAATCAGTTAACGGTTAATTTGGTCAGTTAATTTAGTTAAACAAATAACACTCTTGTAATAATATTACATGAAATTACTCATAAAATTTTAAACAATTGTTATATTAGAGTAGTATTTCATATAACTTTAGAGATATATAGTTAATGAAAACATGATAAGTATGTAAGTGTAGAGGTTATATATAATAAAATTACAACTATGTAGGTACATATATGTGTAGAATATTTTTAAATATATATATTTTAAAAATTCATTTAATTCGGATAACCATAGAGAACATATTTTTAACCATCAAATTAATTGTTTAACTAATTAACCAAACTAAATTAACCAAATTGTCCAAAATAAATTAACCATTCAATTTTAACCATGGGTGTATCTAGGGGGAGGCTTTCAGTGTTTTAGCCCCCCCCCCCAAAAAAAATTACAAGTAGTAATCTTTTTAGTATTAAATATAGATCAACATATAAATAAATATATTAACTACGTACTAGTTTACAAAGAAAGGGGCTAGTTGGAGTGGTAGAAAGCTGATTTCCTAGAACAAGTGGCATGGGTTCCATTCTCTATGTTGGTATTTTTTTGGCTCAGCCCTCCCTATGTGTTAAAAGCACACATATATGATTTTAGCCTTTTAGCTCAGCCCCCCCCCTTATGTGTTAAAATGCACACATACATGATTTCACCCCCCCAGTGTAATTTTATGATTCCGTCACTGATTTTAACCATTCAGTTAATAGGTGATTAACCATATTCTTCTTACCCCTAGTTCCGACCGCCAGTAGCGGAGCCAAAAAAGTATGATAGGGTGTTAAAATGGATGCAAACGATATTAGATGTACTAGAGGAGACTGAGTTAACTCAGATTAAAAAAATGTTGCGAGTGAAACTTGAACTCAGGCCATTGAACTGAAAAGTAATCAGATATACCAATTTGACTATTTACAGTATTTTATATATGTTATACACATATATCTAAACTATTAGGCTATATATGTATAAATAGATCTTTAGATTTGGGAAAGGGGCTTAAAGCCCTAGTTGCCCTCTGTAGCTCCTCCCATGTCGACCGTCAAGAAAACACAGAGCCCGACATTCTTTAGTCGGGGTTGGGTTACTCAGAGCTAGTCAAAATATCAGGATAAGTTTGATCCAGATCCATTTTGATTTCATTCAAGAAGTTAATTGGCACTCATATTGGACTAGTCTCGTATGTTGTATAAAACAAAATATCCTATAAAAGAGCTAGATCCGAATTCCTAAAAAAAAGAGCTAGATCCAGACTAGGATTTATAATCCTGCTAAAAATAATGCTGAGTTGGCCTAGATCACTGGGTTACAATATGTCAAATGAGACCATTATATGGGTGAGAAAATGATATTCTGGACCGCAAAATCAGATCGAACTGGTCAGTTCAGTCTAGTCCGATCCTAGACCATTTTGAGTTTGGTCTGCTCCGCGGTCAGAAAATTCTAGAAATTCAGTATGGGTTCATTTCGATCCAAAACTGGTCAGACCGCGGTGCGAACTGTGACCGTTTTATATATATAATACTTCTAAAGATAAAGTTTTATTATGTCAAAAGTATAAACTAATCACATATTACAACACTAGTAATGTAAATATTTGATATTAATGCTAAACAATAGTTAGAAGTAATTAAAATCATCAAAGTTTTACTATTAAACAAGTTATGAAATGCTAAAAGTTCTGATTATGATCCAAACAGTCTGGTCTCAATCCGGTCCTACTTTGAAATGATCTGGTCCTGGTCCGTCTTACTTCACAGGTTCACGGTCAATACTTTTACACAAATACGATCCTCAATCCAATCTGGTCTGGTGACTCTGGTCCAGTTCTAGACTGATGCTCACCCCTAGACCATTATGCCAATGTCTTCCAAGCGCCCCACTTGTTCAACCCGAATTGGATTATTGCCAGGTGGCACAAACAAACAAGCGATAATCTGGACTGCATCTCGTACCAAACATGGGCAAAAGAGTTAGGCTACCCACTCCTCCCACACACCCGATCACCCATCTGAGAGACGTGATCCTTGTTAATGTGGCAAAAAAATAGACACATTACAGAGAAAAAAAAAAAGAAAATTATTTTGCTCACTATTTTAAATAATAATAAAAATTTGGTCGAAATTTAAAGTTTTAGGCTCATCAAAAAAATACTTCGTAACAAGGCCAATGTTGACATATTTTGGTGAAAAAAATAACATGAGAAGTATAACAAGAGAGGAGAGAAGTATAAAAAATATAGTCTCTACAAAATCCGGATGTCTCTAAAGGGAGTAACATTAGTAATGTACCTCCTAGGCAATAAAAATATACCCTAAAACATAGGTAATGCATCCTAAAATATTGGTACTATACTCACATTGATCTTCAAAGTAAAACATTAACACTATACATGGTATAATACCTAGGGCTGTAAATGGGTATGTGTATACTCGTGTACCCGCAAAACCGTACCTGCCAAAACCCGTCATGGGTCCAGTTTTCTAGACCCGCGTACTCGCGTACCCGCGTACCCACATACCCGTATTGTCACGGTTCCCATAATGGGTATAGCTGTACCCATACCCGCTAACTCGTGTACCCGCAAAAAAACATATATATAATTTATTTGTTAGGGTTTAGGGCTATTAGTATTACTTACTACACTCGGCTCCCCGCTCCCCCTCTCGCCTCTCGAGTCTCGGCTCCCCTCATTCCGCAAAGCGAGCGGACCACTAGGGCTAAGGGCAGCCGCCAGCACGCTCCGCCGCTCCAGCCTCCAGCCAGATCCAGCAGTGAGCACGCCGACCCTCTCCACGCAAGCTGCCGATCCTCTCCGCGCAAGCTGCCCCCCCCCCCCCCCCCGACGCCGCGTCGTCCCTCGGTCAAGCAACTTCGTCGCAGGTCCTTTCTGCCAGAGAGTGCTCCTCACCTTGGAGGAGAAGAAGGTACCCTATGGCCTGAAGCTAGTCGACCTCATCAACAAGCCTCAATGGTTAGTAGTTATGTCTTCTACTCCTTCTTCTCCTTTACCCCGCTGTCCGCTCACCCCCCCCTCACTGAGCGTCACTACTAACCGGTGATCCGTCGACCCTTCTCTCTCACTCTCTCAGGTTCCTCGACATCAGCCTGGAGGGCAAGGTCCCGTGTTCAAGGCAGGTGAGGGAGCCGATTGGATACCAGACTCAGACGTCATCGTTAACCTCATCGAGGAGAAGTATCCGGACCCACCACTCGCCACCCCGCCGGAATACGCATCCGTGTAAGGATCGTTAACCTCATCGAGGAACTAAGGAAGCGGTCCGAGTCTAATTACAACATCCCCACTCTGTGGTTCTCCAACGCCAGCTTCACCAGGTACGCCAGCTTCACCAGGTTCTCAACTTCTCATTGCCTGATCGCAACATCCCCCACCCCTGCTCCTTTTTCGTTGCCCTCACGTCTGATTGCATTTGTTTCTCAGCCTTTTTTGCCATGTTGCTATTGCCAGCTAATTGTGTTTACTGCTCATTTCATTTGCTTTTCTCGTCCTGATCTTGTGAGTTTCAAATGCATTTGTTGGATATCCTCTATGGGTAGTTCTTTCAAAAGACTTAGTCTGGGAATCTGATATTACATTTGTTTACTATGTAATGATTCTATAGGGGACGACCTGGGTTGTACCCCCTTCCTCGCTGTAGTTAGTGTGTGGGTTTCCAACATACATCCTCCTATCTTCAACCTATTCTATTGTTTTTATATCCACATACATCCTCCTATCGTTATCTACTATCTGTCTATCTCTGTATTTGTTTGATTGATCTATTAAATGCCTATGCGTGATCTGTATATCTTTGTTTCTGCTTCTGTACAATCTGTCTATCTCTGTATTTGTTTGATTGATCTGTTAAATGCCTATGCGTGATCTGTATATCTTTGTTTCTGCTTCTATCCTTTTTCACATCTGTGATCTGTATCTCAAAATTTTGGTTATGGTCTGTGTGCTATGCCTATGCGTGTGCTATCGTATAATATACTGAGATGATGCTTTTTTGTTAGGTATAATGTCAAATGTTCAAGAAGCACCACTAGGAGGCACTAGTGGTACTGATTCCACACACAACGTGACTTCTAGTACTCAAATGAGTGCTGATAGAATTGATATTGATATTGATCCTACTGAATCAGAACCTAAAATTGATGATTGCCAGCCAATTAAAAAAAAAGGGTAGACAAACTACATTTGATGTGTGGAAGCATTTTGATAAAGTGTCAGTTAATGGAGTACCTAAGGCAAAATGTAAATATTGTGACTCCCTTTTAATGAATAGGCCCTCAGATGGTACTAGCTCTTTAGATAAGCATATTAAAAGGAAACATCCATCAAAATGTGTAGGAACTGTTGGACAAATGTTTATAAATGTTGGGGAAAAGAAGAAAGATGGGACAATGCACTTGAAAATTTTTGTGTTTGATCAGAATATCAGTAGGAGTGACCTTGCTAATATGATAATCTTGCATGAGTATCCATTTTCCATGGTTGAGCATGTTGCTTTTAGAGAATTTGTTAGAAACCTTCAACCGCAGTTTCAATTTGTGTCACGGAACACCATTAAGAAGGATTGTGTGATGATTTATGAAAAAGAGAAAGAGAAACTTTATAAAGTGTTAGATAATTTAACTTCACGTGTAACCATGACAACTGACATGTGGACATCTATTCAAAATAAAGGGTATTTTTCTCTTACTGGGCACTACATTGATGATGAATGGAGGTTGCATAAAAAGATTTTGAATTTTTCCGAAATAGATGCTCCTCACACTGCTGATAATCTTACTAAAGCAATTCTTGAAAAACTTTTTCAATGGAACTTAGATAAAAAGTTTATGTGCCTTGTTGTTGACAATTGTACCACGAATGATGCTATGGTTAGGGAGTTGAGTAAAAAACACAAGTAGGGGATGTTTGATAGCACAAGGGAAACTAGTTCATGTACGTTGTTGTGCACACATTCTTAATCTAATAGCACAAGAGGGGGTTGATGTCATAAAGTCAGTAACTTCAAAGATTCTTGAAAGTGTAAAGTATGTTAAAGGATCTATTTTACGCTCACAATTGTTTAAAGAAGTGGCTTCTCAAGTTAGAGCTCCTCAAAAGGCATTAATTCTTGATGTGTCTACTAGATGGAATTCCACTTTTTTAATGCTAAAACATGGTTTGGAATTCAAAGATGCATTTATTAGATTTGCTGATAGGGATGCTTCATATAAGTATTTGCCAAATGAGGTTGAATGGGATAATGCTAAGTTGACTTGTGATTGTCTAGAAATATTTTATGATGTCACAAATATCTTTTCTTCAACTTTATATCCATCTACCAACTATTATTTCAACAATATATGTGTTGTCCATGTTCATCTAAAAGAGTTGAGTAGTAGTGACATATCATTTGTTGCCAAGATGGGGAAAGAAATGATGTCTAAATTCAAGAAGTATTGGGGTGTGAGTTGTTTGATATTGTCTTTAGCTTCTATTGTTGATCCACGTATTAAGATGAAAAGTGTGGAATATAATCTAAGAGAGATCTATGGTAATGACATTGATGACAGTGATGATAGTGATGATGATGATGCTATTACTGGTGGCAATATTGCTCAAAAGAAAATTGATGAAATCAAAGGTTGTTTAGTGGATCTTTACAATGAGTATAGGTTGCAAATGGGTGGAACAAACTTCGAATACATTGATAGCACATGTGATAGGTCTGGATGCTTAAATGATACATCGGGGCAACAAAAGCCGAGTAGTAGGGGCTTGTTGAAGATTTTAGGGAGATTTGATAACCATCTACAAAAGGTACAAGCCACACAACCAACTAGGACTGATTTAGACTTGTATCTTCAAGAGGCTATTCACCCCAAACAAATAGGTGGAGATAGTTTGGTTGATACTTTTGATATTTTACAATGGTGGAAGCTCAATTGTGCAAAGTATCCAGTTGTTGCAAGAATGGCACGAGATATTTTGGCTATTCCTGTCTCCACTGTTGAATCTGAGGCTGCATTTAGCACAGGTGGAAGAGTTCTTGATCAATATAGGAGTTCTCTAAAGCCAAACACAGTGGAAGCTCTCATATGTGCCCAAGATTGGATGAGAAGTAATATGTGTGGTATGTAGATTAAAACTATTTTAACTTATTGCAAAGACTATTGAAGCAATTCTTACTTTATAATTCTTTTGTAGGACAAGATTGTGGAGGTGCAATGCTAGGTTCTGTAAGAAATGATTTGGAAGATGAGCAAGAGCTTGGGGATGTTGTCATCATAGAGATGGAATGATTGGTATGTTAATTTTAAGTTTAAGTTTTTGACATGTTATGCCCACAATAATCTTTATACTTGTTTATTTATATTGATAAATTGTTTACATTTTGTTTGTAGGTGCTTTGTACTCTTCCTTTTCACGTCATCTTGATGAACAACCATTCATTTTCTACATTTGACGATGTGCATTTGATTGCTGAAAATTGATGTAACAGCCTTATTGTTATGAATGTTGGCAATAGACAATTGGCCATGATGTATTTTGCTGTGTTGAGCTATCTTTAACAATCCCGTTGATCATTTAACAATTGGCCATGATGTATTTTGCTGTTGGTGAATTTCTTAATGTTTAACTTTCATATTTGATGGTATTTAATTTTGTGAAGTTTCTAGTTGATTATTGAGTGGTAATATTGATGTAACAGCCTTATTGTTATGAATGTTGGCGATGTGCATTTGATTGCTGAAAATTGCTGGGCTGTTTATAGCACACAACTCATACATTGAACGGTTTCTTTGTGTTCTATTATTGGGTTTTTCTAGTGTTTAAACCATATATGTGTATGATATGATTTTTTAATAAAGATTTTGGGCCAAAAATTAGGTACTTGAATAGTTTTTAAGTGCACAAAGCATCCCAAACAGCAGCTTTGTGTTACTCTAGCAGCTCACGTGTTGGAAATTTCAAACGTCGTTCTAGTGATTAAACCATATACGTGTATGATATGGTTTTTTTAATAAAGATTTTGGCCCAAAAGTAGGTACTTGAATGATTTTAAGTCCACAAAGCCCCCCAAAATAGCAGCTTTGTGTTACTCTAGCAGCTTATATGCTGAAAAGTTCGAACTTCAGTAAATGTATACATTAATTTGGGCTTAAAAACAGGTGCAACCATCAATTTTAATGCTTAAATATTTTTTTTTGCACAGAACCGTATACCCTTGGAACCGCACCGTGTACCCGCATTATATGTGGTTCCGGGTATGGTGCGGGTCTGGTTACTGAGAAATGCGGGTCTGGACCCGTACCCGTACCCGCAAAAACAATTGGCTACGGTTCTGGGTATGGTCATACCCGCACCGTACCCGCACCGTTTACACCCCTAATAATACCCTTATTTTGAGAAAAATACATCACCAAGTAAAACATTAATATTGTACACAAAAAGATGACAATAATGTACCCCAATTTTTGACATTTACCCCAAAATATTGGTGATATACTCAAATAGATAAATAAAAGGGGTATGATACTCTTTTTGTTAATACATTACTGCCATTTTGGGGATAATACTAATGCTTACTTGCTGATGTATTGTACTTAAGATAAGAGTACTGCCCCCAAAACACATGATATTGTACCTAAAATACATATTCTATATCTCTTTCATAGACCTATCAAATTGGGTCAAAATCCGTGGGCATCCATGGGTTGATCCATTTAAGTTGGATTTGGGTGGCAAAATTTGTCACCCGGTGAAAATCACCCAAACCCATACCCACATGTTTATTTATGCGGGTTTCACGGGTGACCCACAGGCACCCGGAGTGACCCAGTTAACTGAAGTAAATATATTTATATACATAATATACACATACACCTAATAAAAGATGTTACTTTTTTCATATAAGTTAACTCTTTATCTTTACGAACAAAAATTGTATTCTCTTTATTTTGTATTTACAATCGGCAACAATAAATACTTGTAATATTATGAATGTCTAATGTTAAATGACAAAATTTGTGTTATTTTTTGTGATATTTATCTATTAAAACTACATTGATTTTCCTACTTTACGTCAACATACGATAACTAGTTACTATTTTTTCTTTAAATTTGCATAGACATATACCGAAAACTAATCGAATGATCTGACTCAAATATAGTAGTTGGTTGGTTCCTTTGCACTATATTTGACATTGAAAATAATAGTTATGAGCTGTCTTAAATGATGTTTTTAGTGGTAAGGAAAGAAACTAACAACTTATTGTTGATTGGACACATTTTATATGGGTGCCCATGGGCAACCCGCAACCCCCTGGGTCGGGCTTGTGTGTATTTTTCTTCCACCCATTTAGAAGTGTACCTTTTTGACCACATCTGCCAGACCCGCACCCGCAACGACCCAACCCAAACCCAACTCACATCATTTTTCGAAATTATGTCAACATTAGCATTGCTTGAAAGTATCTTTTGTAAGGAATCTAACACTATTTATCTCATAAAAAATACATTTCAAATCGAAGATTCTAGACAAAATATTTTTCTCTCTGTGGTCCTTCTCTCGTCTTTTATTGCTTTGTTGTTGCTGGTTGTACGGGACAATGTGTGTACTCCCAACACGCATACACGACAAACACATCTATGTTGCCTAACAAACTTTTCTACACATGCAACAATATTTACGTATAAATTGTATATATAAACAAAGATTCCTTGTCTGTGTATCACACAACCGAGAACTTACCATCAAATTTGTTTATCATTATTATCTCATATAAAATTAACATATCACTTATTAATTTATCGATGACAACTAAACCTAGCACATCGGCGTGTCAAACATAGTAGAATTTTTCAACATAGAACACCCCATAAAACTCTGATTTGACGGTCTAAATTAATTTTTGCTTTCATAGGAGAAAAATTCCACCGCTACCTTTACTGAATCCATTAATTGATTCTCAGTCGGAACAACTTTAGCCTTTTCCACACCCTCCCCCTGGGTGGAATACGTTTATTTGCTAATAATATGATGGTCGATCATAGTTTAGTAGTGCATGTTTGGCAACGGACTGAATTTCGTAGTCTGGAATGGATTAGACAGGGTTAGTTAGGATTCAGTCTGATTCTGTTTGGTAACCTGGTCTGATTCTGTTTGGCATCCCAGTCTGATTCTGGTCAGCTGGTGTTACGACCCGCGTCGAGCTTATCCCGTAAGTATGCTGTTAAGCATGTGATTAGCTGATGTGCTAAGTTTAAGCCTGTTTTTGTAATAATGTTTAAAACGGATAAGACATGTGCTTAGTGTGTTTTCTAGCTTCTAAAGCGTGTAGGATCTTACGATTGAAGCGTTGCTAGAGAAATCGTTCGAATCCGACCTTCGAGTCAAAAGTTGCATATTTTTGGGCTTATAGGGACCCGTTTGTAGTTTTTGAACTTTGCGTATTGGCCCCTAGGTTTTCTTCCTTATCTACTCTTTCTCCCTTATCTCGTTTCATTTTCTCAGAAACGAGAGAACGCACGAAGCGTTCTTCTTCCTTGCGTGAGAAAGAGAGAGAGAGAAGAAGAGAGAGAGAGAGAGGGAGCTGAGAAGGGAAAGGCGTCGGAGCTTCGTTTTGCTCCGATCAGCTGCTGCAGCTCGTCCTCTTCCCTCCGTTGATCTTCTTCTCCGTCGATTTGATCCGGGTTTGCAGCTGGAGCTGCGGTTGCAGGGGAAACGGCCAAGAGATTGGGGCGCTAGGAGCAACCCTAGCTCGTTTCTTCCTCTCCTTCAGGTTCGGATTAGTGGAGTGTATCTATTGCGAAAGTTTTGTGGTGTTTGTTTGCGATTTGCCCGACGATTCGAGAGAAATCGACATCTGCAGCCCGGTTTTTGTTTTCTGCCTGTGTGCGGTTCGGCCGAGTTCCATATTAGGGCAATCGTATAGAGTTTTGGTCGGCCGAGTTTGGGGTCTTGAATCGGCCGAGTTTCTTATTTGGGTAACCGAACAGCGTTTTTGTCGGCCGAGTTTGGTCCTGATCGGCCGAGTTTCCTTGTAGGTGTATAAGCGGTGTCCTGATCGGTCGAGTTCCCCAGAGGATCGGTCGAGTTGCCAGTTGGTCGGCCGAGTTACAGAACCTGGGAAGTGTTCGGCCGAGTTCCATAGTGATCGGCCGAGTTTCAAGTGGTGAGTGGCAGTTCATTTAGAAATCATTAATAAACTCATTTTAAATGCTTATTTGCTTCAATATCAGTTGATATGACCTTTAAACAGTGTAGCATGTACATTTTAGTATAATAAGTTCATTGGAACTTGAATTGCGTGATGTAAATGATGAAAAAGAGGAAATTCTATGTCTTACAGTTGCTATATGATATTTCTGTTTAATTGTTTATCTGTTAATTAATTAATAGACCTAAGTGCCCTAACACCATAGAACCCCTAAATGAAGGTCTGTTTCTTAGGGGGGAAACTCGTGTTGCAACATCATCCGTGCGTGTGTCACGGACAAACGAGGAAAGAGAGGCAGTGTCTAACAACAATCGTGCGTGTGTCACGATGGCACTGGGAAAAAGAAATGGGGGTTATCTAACACCATTCGTGCGTGTGTCACGAAGGTAACCCTGTGAGACTCTCCGCCGGTGTACTCAGGTCAGGAGGAGTCTGGAGCACACGTGGTTGTGCATTGATGCCGTAGAGCCTATGTTTCTGGCCGGAGAGCCAGGGGTCCTGTAGCAGAGCAGGGCTGGCGTCAGACTTAACATTTCCCGGGTGTGTCTCTAAGTCTTGTACGGTGGGACCGTAGCATGAACTTGCTGCGGATCTTTATATGCAGAGTACACTGCATATGATTAGGGCATAATAAAATGAATAAGTAATCATGTAGGATCACAGTAAATTTACATAACTGTTTATTTACCTGAAATACATGTTGATGCTTAGAAATGTGGTTACTATCTGTATATCTGCTATGTCAAAAGAACTGCCCTGTTTGAACTGCATATACGTTTATTTTCAGTTTATAAACCTGACGAGTTGTTTAGTGATAGCTAAGTGAAATGTTATTCACTGAGCGAGTAGACTCATTCCTCTACTCAAACATTTTCAGGTCAACATCAGCATCAGGAATCGGAAGGATCGTTTCACCCTAACGCTTAGTCGATAGAAGGTTTGTCGTTAGTCTAGTTAGAGGTCTCTTAGTCCATTCCCCTCGATCTTCGGGACAAGGTGTGAGTGAGAGAGAGAATGTGTACAAAGATGTAAATTAATGTTATGCTTTCTTTATGTTAAACAATGTATTATGCTGTAGACCTTGCTTGTATCTTTAATCAGTTAAATAGAAAAGTTCCTGCAGTTTGTTTAGTTTCTGTTTACAGCCTAAACTTGGTTATTATTTAAATGTCTTTAATTGTTTTAAAAGGTGATGAGTGGTTGGTTGTGTAAATCCCACCTGTCGTGCCCTAATTTTCGTGGTTGTGGTTAATGTGAAATTGGGGCGTGACAATTTTTGGTATCAGAGCATAGGTTGAGTACATGAATACTCTAAGTCAAGGTCAGGGGACGATAAGAGACCAATAGGGTTAAGGTTTAGGTGTCTTTCTTCTATCTGTAGTTTTCTAACAGGAAATGTTCTGTTATATCATTGCAGATGGCAGAAAGAGGCTTTGATCGTGATGATCAGGCTGAGAGCCATGTTGGCCCCAATCCTTTGTACTTGGGTCCAGGTGGTGGTGACCACGTGGATGAAACATCACGTATGTATAGGATGTTTCTGGAGACCAGGGAGAAGTACAAGGCTGATAGGCGAGCTTCTACTTCTACCAGTAGTAAGGATCTGATGCGATCGTATGAGCTTGTAAAGAAGCTCGGTGGTACATAATTCAGTGGTACTACAGATCCTGCCAAAGCTGATGAGTGGTTTAGACAGATAGAAAAGGTCTTTCGTCTGATGGAACTTCCAGAAGATAAGAAGATCAATCATGCGGTCTACCTTTTAACAGGCGATGCAGAGTTGTGGTGGCGTGGTGTGGAAGAAAAGAGGAGAGGTACAGAGCTTTCCTGGCAGGATTTCTCTGAGGAGTTTCATCTCAAATTCTATCCACCCACTTTTCTTAATGAGAAAATCAGGCAGTTACAGAATATTAAGCAGGGGAACATGACAGTTACAGAGTATGAAGCGTTTTTCACACGGTTAGTGAACTTCTGTCCACAGCTTGTTCCCGATAACATAGAAAGATGCAGAAGGTTTCAGGAAGGGCTAAGGCCAGAGATTCGGCATACAGTTTCTGCTACTAGCAGGAGGAACAGAGAGAACTTTGGCGAGTTTGTTGAGGCTGCCAGACAGGTTGAAGAATCTGTGAATGCTGACAGGGTGCCTGAGTCTAAAAAGAGATCTGCAGACTTCAGTAGAGGGAAATCTAGTGGTGGATACAGAGGTGGAGGTAGAGGTTTCTTTTCTAAGCTTGGGCGTGGTTTTGGTTGTTTCGGCAGGCAGAGATCTGAGGATGTCACTACTTCTAGAGGCAGAGGAGGATACAACCCAGGAAGATGGGGCAGTGCCGATAGTGGACAGTCTTCTGGGTCGTCAATGTCAGTGATAGGCCCTCAGAGGCAAGAGATACCCCCATGTGACAAATGCGGAAGGTCACATACTGGTCAGTGTTGGGGTGCAAATCCTCGAGGTTGTTTTATCTGTGGACAAGTAGGACATTTCAAAAAAGAATGTCCTCAGCTTCGACAAGCAGCATCACAAGCTTTCCAGCCTCAATACCATGATGTTCCGAGTTCTTCTGTGGCTTCTGGATCTAGAGGTGGTGGAGTGTCTAGTGGCAGGAGTGGTCAGAGAGGACAGCGTGGCAGAGAAAGAGCTTCAGCACGTTTCTTTTCTTTGACACCTCAGGAAGGTATAATTTCTTCACAAGTTGTTACAGGAGAGATGCTTTTGTTTAATAGTATACCAGTTTCAGTTTTGATAGATCCGAGAGCTACTCACTCTTTTATACGACGTTCTTTAGTCAGTAAACTTAATCTATTAACTCGAGAGTTGGTAGATGAGTTAGTGTTGAGGGTTCCACTAGGTGGACCAATAGTTTTATCCGAGTCTTGTCCCGGATGCTTGTTATCTTTTGGAGGTTTCACCTTTGCTGCTAATCTCATACCCTTGGACGTAAATACCTTTCAAGTCATCTTGGGTATGGATTGTCTTGAGACATATCGAGTGGAACTCGATTGTTGGAAAAAGGAAGCTACCTTTCAACTAGGTGAATTTTCTTGTGTCTTTACTGGAGACAGGAAAGTTCTACCTACGTGCATAATATCAGCTGATGTAGCTGATAAGATGTTACAGAAAGGATGTGAAGCGTTCCTTGCTCATGTGGTTGACACCAGAGCAGAGAAGAGCACCGCCAGTGTTTATGATGTGCCTATGGTTCGTGAGTTTTCTGATGTTTTTTCAGAGGAGTTACCAGGCTTACCTCCTATCAGAGACATTGATTTTGAGATTCAGATATATCCTGGTAGTCATCCAGTAGCACTGCCAACCTATAGAATGACACCTGCTGAGTTGAAGGAACTCAAGGTGCAGTTACAGGAGTTTCTAGATAAGGGTTTCATTAGACCCAGTTCTTCACCGTGGGGTGCTCCAGTCCTGTTTGTTAAGAAAAAGGATGGTACCATGCATCTCTGTATAGATTACAGGCAACTGAACAAGATCACTATTAAGAACAAGTATCCATTGCCGAGAATAGATGATCTGTTTGATCAGTTGCGTGGAGTGACGATCTTCTCTAAAATAGATTTGAGATCTGGATATCATCAGCTTAGGATAAAGGCTTCTGATATTCCCAAAACAGCTTTCAGAACCAGGTATGGGCATTATGAGTTTTTGGTCATGTCGTTTGGACTGACCAATGCCCCAGCAGCCTTTATGGATATGATGAACCGGATTTTCAAACCGTTCCTAGATCAGTTTATTGTAGTCTTTATAGATGATATTCTGATCTATTCCTGAGACGATGAACAGCATGAGCAACACTTGAGAGTAGTGTTGCAGTTGTTGAGACAACACCAGTTGTTTGCTAAATTTAGCAAGTGCGAGTTCTGGTTGGCCGAGGTAGCATTTCTTGGACATGTTATCTCAAAAGATGGAGTTAGCGTGGATCCTAAGAAAGTTGAATCTGTGCTTCAGTGGGAACAGCCTACGACTCCTACTGAGATTAGAAGTTTCTTGGGTTTGGCAGGTTATTACAGAAGGTTTATAAAGAACTTCAGTGTGTTAGCATCACCCTTGACACGCTTGACGAGGAAGGATGCACTGTTTGTTTGGTTTGATAACTGTGAGAAAAGTTTTCAGATCTTGAAGAAAAAGTTGACTTCAGCACCAGTGTTGATTTTGCCAGAAGCAGAAAAAGGTTATACATTGTTCTGTGATGCTTCCAGGAGAGGTTTGGGCTATGTAATGATGCAAGAAGGCAAAGTTGTGGCTTATGCATCTAGACAGCTTAAGAAGAATGAAGAGAATTACCCTGTTCATGATTTGGAATTAGCTGCTATAGTTCATGCTCTTAAGACATGGCGTCACTACCTGTATGGTGAGACATGTCAGGTGTTTACAGACCATAAGAGCTTGAGATATATCTTCACTCAGAAAGATTTGAATTTGAGACAGTGCAGATGGCTTGAGCTGATTAAAGACTATGATGTGACAATCGATTACCATCCGGGTAAGGCAAATGTTGTAGCTGATGCCTTGAGTAGAAAGTTAAGTTCAACAGCTAATGCATTTTCTATGGCATGTTTCAAGAGAGACTTGTTTGTAGATATGCGAAGGTTGAACTTAGACTTGGATGTGACTGGACAGAGTGGGTTGATTGCTCAGATGCAAGTCAGACCTACTTTTTATAATCGGATTAAGGAATTACAGCAGAGTGATGATGAGTTGTGGCAAATCATGCAGGATATGTCAGAAGGTAAGAGAACAGAGTTTAGGTTTTCTGATGAAGGCATGTTGTATCTTCATGATAGGTTATGTGTACTCGGAAGCAGTGAGTTGAAAGAGCAGATTCTTGAGGAAGCGCATACTTCTATGTATGCTATGCATCCAGGTAACACAAAGATGTATAGGAACCTCAAAGAGCTGTATTGGTGGTCTGGTATGAAAAAGGATGTGGCTGAATACGTGGCTAGGTGCGGAGTGTGTCAGCAGGTTAAGGCTGAGCATCAAAAACCTGCTGGTACTTTGCAGTCGCTTCCTATACCAGAATGGAAATGGGAACACATCACGATGGATTTTGTGGTAGGATTACCCAGGACGCCTAAGGGTTCGGACTCGATATGGGTGATTGTGGATAGACTAACTAAGTCTGCTCACTTTCTTCCTGTCAAGTCAACCTTTGATGTTCCAAAACTGGCCAAGATTTATGTGAATGAGGTAATCAGATTACACGGGATTCCAGTTTCCATTATTTCTGACAGAGATCCAAAGTTTACATCTAGATTCTGGAATCAGTTACATCGTGCGTTGGGCACAAGGCTGAAGTTCAGTACAACATTTCACCCACAGACAGATGGTCAATCTGAGAGGACCATTTAGACCCTTGAAGACATGCTGAGAGCATGTGTGCTACAGTTCAGAGGCAACTGGGAAGAACACTTAAGCCTGATGGAGTTTGCATATAATAACAGCTACCATTCTAGTCTTGGAATGGCCCCATATGAAGCTCTATATGGCAGGAAGTGTAGATCGCCAGTTTGTTGGTACGAGGTGGGTGAGAAGGAAATTCTTGGACCTGAGCTAGTTGATGTAACTACAGAGAAGATATCTATGATCAGGGATCAGTTGAAAGCTGCTCAGGATAGACAGAAAAGTTATGCAGAGAGACGACGTCGACCTCTTGAGTTCGAGGTTGGTGACGAGGTTTATTTGAAGGTTTCGCCGTGGAAAGGAGTACTGAGGTTTGGTAAAAGGGGTAAGTTGACCCCTAGGTATATGGGTCCATATCCTATCGTTGAGAGGATTGGACCTGTAGCTTACAGGTTGGATTTGCCGTCTGAGTTGGCAAATCTTCATGATGTCTTCCATGTGTCTATGCTGAAAAAGTGTCATCCCGGTACAGAAAAGATTCTAGATCCAGAACCGGCGCAGCTTAGAACAGATGTGTCCTATGTTGAAGGACCAGTGCGGATAGTTGATCACCGGATCAAAAAGCTTAAGAACCGCGAGATTCCTTTAGTGAAGGTTTTGTGGAGAAACCATAATCTTGAGGAAGCTACGTGGGAACTAGAGTCTGAGATGCGTGGCAAGTTTCCTTTTCTCTTCTAGGAATTTCGGGACGAAATTCTTATAAGGGAGGAAGATTGTTACAACCCGCGTCAAGCTTATCTCGTAAGTATGCTGTTAAGCATGTGATTAGCTGATGTGCTAAGTTTAAGCCTGTTTTTGTAATAATGTTTAAAACAGATAAGACATGTGCTTAGTGTGTTTTCTAGCTTCTAAAGCGTGTAGGATCTTACGCTTGAAGCGTTGCCAGAGAAATCGTTCGAATCCGACCTTCGAGTCAAAAGTTGCATGTTTTTGGGCTTATAGGGACCCGTTTGTAGTTTTTGAACTTTGCGTATTGGCCTCTAGGTTTTCTTCCTTATCTACTCTTTCTCCCTTATCTCGTTTCATTTTCTCATAAACGAGAGAACGCACGAAGCGTTCTTCTTCCTTGCGTGAGAAAGAGAGAGAGAGGAAGAGAGAGAGAGAGAGGGAGCTGAGAAGGGAAAGGCGTCGGAGCTTCGTTTTGCTCCGATCAGCTATTGCAGCTCATCCTCTTCCCTCCGTTGATCTTCTTCTCCGTCGATTTGATCCGGGTTTGCAGCTGGAGCTGCGGTTGTAGGGGAAACGGCCAAGAGATTGGGGCGCTAGGAGCAGCCCTAGCTCGTTTCTTCCTCTCCTTCAGGTTCAGATTAGTGGAGTGTATCTATTGCGAAAGTTTTGTGGTGTTTGTTTGCGATTTGCCCGACGATTCGAGAGAAATCGACATCTGCAGCCTGGTTTTTGTTTTCTGCCTGTGCGCGGTTCGGCCGAGTTCCTATTCGGTCGGCCGAGTTCCATATTAGGGCAATCGAATAGAGTTTTGGTCGGCCGAGTTTGGGGTCTTGAATCGGCCGAGTTTCTTATTTGGGTAACCGAACAGCGTTTTTGTCGGCCGAGTTTGGTCCTGATCGGCCGAGTTTCCTTGTAGGTGTATAAGCGGTGTCCTGATCGGCCGAGTTCCCCAGAGGATCGATCGAGTTGCCAGTTGGTCGGCCGAGGTTGTTCGGACGAGTTACACAACCTGGGAAGTGTTCGGCCGAGTTCCATAGTGATCGGCCGAGTTTCAAGTGGTGAGTGGCAGTTCATTTAGAAATCATTAATAAACTCATTTTAAATGCTTATTTGCTTCAATATCAGTTGATATGACCTTTAAACAGTGTAGCATGTACATTTTAGTATAATAATTTCATTGGAACTTGAATTGCGTGATGTAAATGATGAAAAAGAGGAAATTCTATGTCTTACAGTTGCTATATGATATTTCTGTTTAATTGTTTATCTGTTAATTAATTAATAGACCTAAGTGCCCTAACACCGTAGAACCCCTAAATGAAGGTCTGTTTCTTAGGGGGGAAACTCGTGTTGCAACATCATCTGTGCGTGTGTCACGGACAAACGAGGAAAGAGAAGCAGTGTCTAACAACAATCGTGCGTGTGTCACGATGGCACTGGGAAAAAGAAATGGGGGTTATCTAACACCATTCGTGTGTGTGTCACGAAGGTAACCCCTGTGAGACTCTCCGCCGGTGTACTCAGGTCAGGAGGAGTCTGGAGCACACGTAGTTGTGCATTGAGGCCGTAGAGCCTATGTTTCTGGCCGGAGAGCCAGGGGTCCTGTAGCAGAGCAGGGCTGGCGTCAGACTTAGCATTTCCCGGGTGTGTCACTAAGTCTTGTACGGTGGGACCGTAGCATGAACTTGTTGCGGATCTTTATATGCAGAGTACACTGCATATGATTAGGGCATAATAAAATGAATAAGTAATCATGTAGGATCACAGTAAATTTACATAACTGTTTATTTACCTGAAATACCAGTTGATGCTTAGAAATGTGGCTACTATCTGTATATCTGCTATGTCAAAAGAACTGCCCTGTTTGAACTGCATATATGTTTATTTTCAGTTTATAAACCTGACGAGTTGTTTAGTGATAGCTAAGTGAAATGTTATTCACTGAGCGAGTAGACTCATTCCTCTACTCAAACATTTTCAGGTCAACATCAGCATCAGGAATCGGAAGGATCGTTTCACCCTAACGCTTAGTCGATAGAAGGTTTGTCGTTAGTCTAGTTAGAGGTCTCTTAGTCCATTCCCCTCGATCTTCGGGACAAGGTGTGAGTGAGAGAGAGAATGTGTACACAGATGTAAATTAATGTTATGCTTTCTTTATGTTAAACAATGTATTATGTTGTAGACCTTGCTTGTATCTTTAATCAGTTAAATAGAAAAGTTCCTGCAGTTTGTTTAGTTTCTGTTTACAGCCTAAACTTGGTTATTATTTAAATGTCTTTAATTATTTTAAAAGGTGATGAGTGGTTGGTTGTGTAAATCCCACCTGTCGTGCCCTAATTTTCGTGGTTGTGGTTAATGTGAAATTGGGGCGTGACAGCTGGTCTGATTTGAGTCTGGTTGCAATCTGATTATGTTTGGCTGCTAGGCTGGATTCAGTATGATTTTGTTTGGCAATGTAGTCAGTATCTGCTGATTTTGTCCTGATGTTACAGAATTGTTTTAACAAGAGTAAGGAATGTGTAGTTGTGATGTCGCTCTTAAGCAGAAGGGCGAAAAAAAAAAATCAATGTAGATTTTGTGAATGTCAGTTTTGTACTTAGGTAGGGGTGTAAACGGTGTGGGTACGGTGCGGTTCAGGTCATATCCATATCCATACCCATCTAATTTAGCGGGTCCGGTTCCAGTTCTAGACCCGCACCATACCCGTACCCGCAATTATAGCGGGTATGCAGTGCAGGTATGCGGATAAGCGGTTCCATAAAACATCATATTATTTATGTAAGAGAAATGACCATGTTCTATATATTTAAGACAACTAGATATTGTTATTATATAGCATGTTATATTTAAGACAACCAGATATTGTTATTATATAGCATGTTAACATGCAATAGTTATATTAGACAATGCTATATTTTATACATTAACATTAATTGAGTTAATTGTTTACATATTTGTAGTCATCGTCATAACATTTAACTTATGTAGAAAGTAATGTAAATTAGTAGACATTTTGATTTTTAAGTTTACATTTCATGTTCATTATTGAAACTAGAATACTTAATTTTTTATGATATGACTAGTCTCAACCTTATTGTAGTTAGAGTAGGATATAATCTCAAGAATTATATTAATTAGACTAGTAAAGTATTATATATAACATGTTATTTAAGTAGTTACTTATGTATTGCGGGTACACGGGTCTAGCGGGTCTGGGTCCAAGCATACCCATTATTGGACCCACTTATATGCGGGTCCAAGGGTATGTTGGTATAAAAAATTAGATCCGTGACGGATTTTTTAAGGGTCCAAATTTGCGGGTCTGCGGATCTACCTGTACCCATTTACAACCCTATACTTAGGAAAACTAAACATAATATATGAGTATGGTCATAATTACATGATGATTTAAATTAACCAAATTGTATTGTTGTCTTCAATTGTTGTGTATGTTGTAAATAAGTAGTATTTTACATATTTGATCCAAGAAATGTAAAATGACAAGATTATTAAAAATGTCCTGTTATCTTGTTATATACTTATAAATAAGAGAAGGTGTCATGTTTGTGTGTGTGTTATTCTAGAATTGTGTGTGCTTTCTTAAGTAAGTGATGAGTGTGACTTAGCAAATATATCCTATCCGTGGGCTCTAACTCAAAATCATATGGTATCACTACCCTATCATCCTCTCTATTTTTCTAATTTACTTCCATATATCTAGTTTAATCTTTGTGGACTACTCTATTTTTCTAAATTTTAATCAGTTCGTTCTCTTTTAACACGTTGTACATAAATTAACGTGAATATCAATACATATGCAAAGAAAATTGTGATATCTCAAGTAATGTGTGTAACACCTTGATATTGTTGTTGTTTCAATCAAAGATAACATTCAAAGATAATTGCATAAAGAATGTATTATATAATAAATAATAAATAAATAATATATAAAATGCATAGTTTATGAATTTAAATTCAATGGTAGCAAACACACGTAGCAAAGAGAATAGCATGTCTTTAGCAGAACTTAATACCACATAAAAAATAGATAATAACTTATTGGTTCCCGGGCAAATACATCTCTAACATACAAACTGAGGGACACAAAGGAGAGGTCTGCCCTGGACCTAGACATAGACATTGATACACAATCTAAGATGGTGACCAGCCACTGTGGAGGGCATGCTTTAATGTGGAGGAAGATTTATTTTGATTCCATGTAGGATCGTCCCAGTCGACCCACTTCAGGGCCTCGTCGTACTCGTCCCATGACACATGATAGGCTTCCTGCAATGACTTATTGGTTTTCTTATTTGATGTCATCTTTTGGCCAATCAAACAGCAACAACATATGGTGAACAGGAGGAGTAACACCCTTGGCTTGTTTGTGGCTCCCATTTGTGCCCTCGTCACGTGTAGGCTCGCAACATTGTTTTTGCAGACAAGGTTTTCTTCTACATATTTTCGAATCATCGATGAAGACATCAATAATTTTTCAAACTTTGTTGTTGCCTTTGACCGCGACGACGACATCTATAGTTAATAAATAAATATAAGTATTAGAAAATATTAATAATAGTAAGATAACTATGACAATATTGAATACAAATCAATGCTTCAACCAAACTTAGCTACAAACTAGTAAGAATGCGATGTATGCCTTCAAAACATAACAATATAGTAGAAGTTTTTCAAGTGATGGTCCAAATAAAACAATGCAATAGATAAGTTTTGCAACAAAATGTTGCGAAGTAAACACAAACAACTACAATGTCGTGGAAATATATTACAAGTTCATGTGTTACTCTCACCATCTAATGTGGTTGTTTGATTCACTCATCAGTGTTAAGGTATTTAGCAACTCCAGGTGTGTAAGTGTGACGAGTCGTCATGAAGTTGCGTTTAATGCCATGTTGCATGACCAATGGCGGGGGAGGCAATAAATCTCCCAAAATAAAAAGATTGTCTCTTATGAACTCTCTCCTTATGTGTTTCCATCTCATCTGTAGCTCACTCAAAGATATGTAAGGCCCTCCAGTTATGTTTCAGAAGTCACGCCATGCCTCCATCCAAGCATGTGTAGTATATACTCCATTAACACATCTCCCCAACTCATATTGGTTTCTCATCATACCTCTGAGAACCATATCAGGCTCCGTACACCACATAAAATAAGGTGTCGTTGGAAGCCCAACCGTATTACAGATTCTGTAAGTAATATATTCCATATGTAAGGGTGTATGGCACAATTAAGGGAATATAATATTCATATTTGGTGTTAACTAACATTCATCAACATCACGATGAAAAAACATACACCCACCATAAAACATACACCAACATTACGATAAATAACAAATGTCTGTTAATGTAATACGACAGATGAATTAAGAAAGATTATAATGTTAAAAACATCAAATGGTAGACAATGTAAATCGAGAAGACAAACTAAATGTAGCTCTTCCATTCAACATTATGATGTCATTGTGGGTGAAGGTGTAAGGACCCTGACCTCTATTTAGGGTTTATCCAGTTTGCTTTGCTTAACCCTGATGCTTAGTTGCTTGCTAATCACCTTTAGTGGTGATTAGGGTTGTTGGTGCTTTTTTTTAGAGTTGGAGGTGCTACTTGCAATAAACCCAAGTCTAGGGTTTGTGGGCAAGTTTGTCATCTTGTGAGGTGTTCCTCCCTCTCCTTGCTTCCTCTTGTGTTGAGAGGAAGGGTTGGGCTGGTTGCTTGTATTCCTTTGGGCTTGGTTGAGCCTTGGTGGGCCTTGTTGTGCCTTGCCTTTGCCTTTTTGGACCTTGTGTTGGGCAAGTGTGCTTGTGTCAGCCTGTGGTGTGTCGCCCAGGGTGTGTGTCGGCCTGTGATGTGTCGCCCAGGGTGTGTGTCGGTCTGTGGTGTGTCGCCCAGGGTGTGTGTCGGCCATGATGTGGAGGTGTGTCGCCCATGGACCCTTTGACCCTCTTTGACCTCGTTTGTGTCACTACTAGTGGACATTTGGTGCTTGATGCTTGCATGTGGTAATGGCCTTGGATATGTGTTTAGGGCATGTTAGAGTGGTGGCTTTGCACATGGACAAGTGTCCCTAGGTGGGCGACACCTTGCCTTGTCTTTCCTTGGTTTCTCCTCCATCCTCTTCTATATATGTGTTCCCTTTATCTTGCTAAGGATCCCTTTAGTTCCTTAGTTTTCCCTCTCCCTTGGTGCACGACACCCTCTTCCTTTGCAAGCTTGGTGGTCGATCCTTATCTTGGAGTCTCCTTCTTCCTCTAGTGGTGGCCGAACCCTAGAGTGCCTTGCTCTTCTTCTTGTGATGGAGCTTGGAGATTGGTGCTAGGAGCTTGGAGCTTGCTTAAGGTGGGTTACATAACTCCTAACCCTAACTACATTACCATCTTCTATGTTCTTGTTTGTATGTTGCTTATGGTCGGCTATGTATGTTGCTAGTTTGGTTTCTTGCTTAGTTGCTTCTTGTTGGCCGAACCATGTTATAGGGTTTCTTGTTGAGCAACACCCCTCTCCCTCCTTTGGTCTAGAGAAGTGAGCTTGAACTCTAGCAATATGAGCAATACTCCTCTCTCATTTGAGTTGAGAGGTGAGCTTGTGTTCTAGTTGCTTGAGAAACACCCTTCTCTCACCATGAATTCGAGAGGTGAGCTCTGTGGTGGTTGTAGACCTTTGTTAGAGTTGATCTTTGTGTTGCTTGATATCTTTCCTTGGCCTAGAGTCTTGGTCGACACGTTGTGGCTGTGTTGGGCGTCACACCCTGGTCCTTGACCTTTTGTGTGTCAGGCGTCATACTATGCTGAGTGCCCTGCCCGATACACTTAGCCTTGTTTGGTGGTAAGCGGCACACCTGGTCCCTGCCCTTGTGTGTGTCGGGCATCACATCTGGTTGAATACCCTACCCGGCATGCCTAGTTCATATGGTAGCTCGACGGCGTTACCCCTTGGACGATGGGGCGTTGCGATCTGGACCTGCGTTGCCTTGTGTGTTGGCCGATAGGATGAGGGTAGGCTGGTTGGATGACATGTTTCTTTGTGGCCCTTTGAGTTGTATCTTTGGGTGTCATACCTTGTGAGGGATGTTGGCCGATACACTTAATCCGAGATGGTAACCTAGTGCATAATGCACCATTGCACAATATAGGCTAAGCTGCACATTGCATATGTATGCCCGATATCCATGATGCACGACACAGAGGTGCCTGATACATCTGTTGCACGATATGCTTGTGCACGTTATGCCTTGGGTCCTTATTGCACGATACATCTTGTATCTTTGCTGGTTTGCTTGGCCGTTATGAGGCTTGAGTGGTTGGGCGATATGGGAGAGTACCCTGCCCGATGCTATCTTCTAGTGAGGGTCTTGTTCCTCCTAGAAAACTTATATGCTAGCTCTTGTTCATGAATCATGTTTGGTTTATGATGCTGACCCTTGACATGCTTGAGGTAGTAGATTATATCTATGTAACTCGACATGACTTTTCATGTATTTATGATCATCTTGAATTATATGTATAATGCTGAGGAATGGTAAGCATATAAGAGGTGTTGCATGATGTTATGATCACAGGTTGAGGCATGAATGATAAAGCATATAATCATCAATGTTGCCTATGTTGGATAATATGATTCTTCTGTCAATCCATGATGATTGTGCATACTAACCATGTAGGTGTTTGATGCAGATGTATAGCCAGGTAAAGGCCTATGAGGTAAATATGTTTGAGTAACATTGTTCTGATGGTTACTCTTGATGATGAGAAAACATGCATGATGTGTTTTGGTATGAGGACCTGAGTTTGGCTAAAGTGCCCAGTTGAGGTGTTATCCTCTGATGATGATCTGGGCACTAGTAAAAATTGGGCCATTATTCACGAGTGAATCCTGTCACAAACCCCTCTCTACAGGCCCTCAAAAATAGGGACGGTTGTGAGTCTGGCCCTCACAAATGGTCCGTGAAGAGAACTCACGTGACAAATACCAGTGGCCCTCACGAATAGAATTGTCACGGACCAACTGACCCTCAAGAATGTTATATTGAGGGCCTATTTAACCTTCATAAATACATTTTTGAGGGACTATTTAGCCTTCATAAATACATTTTTGAGGGCATGTTTAGATCTCATAAATAAATTTTTGAGGGACTTGATGGTCCTGGAGAATATATATTTTGAAGGGCTAATGCCTTCATTAATATTATTTTTGAGGGGCTATGTGGTCGTCATCAATGCAATTGTGATGGCCAATCTAGATCTCATTTTTGAGGGACTAAAGACCTTCATTGATATATTTTTGAGGGATTACTATAAATTATTTGGTTATTGATTTATTGAATGATTTGTTGAATCTTAATTAATTTTAAATTAAAAATTTGTATATATAACATCAAACAATATTTTTATAAGAGTCACATGACATCATAAGAAGTTTCAACACCAAAATGACACATAAAATGTTAAATCACTTCAAACCAATTTCTATTAATGAAGAAAAATATTATCCATACATTGCATGCTCAACGTTGATATAAATAACAAATACATATGGTTCTAAAATTTGAGATTGATGACAATCAACATATCATGCTAGAAACTCTTAAGATCTATAATGTCTCCATATTCCTTCAAATGGTGTGGTGCTCTTCATCAATGCCAGACATCTTACGGTTGGGTACTTGAGTATTCTTCTCTTGTCACGTGAATGAGCTAGTTTTCAGTCAATGCTATGCCTCTTACGGTTGGGTACTTGAGTATTCTTCTCTTGTCACATGAATGAGCTAGTTTTCCGTCAATGCCAGGCCTCATACGGTTGGGTACTTGAGCATTCTTCATTAATGCCAGGCCTCCAAATATTAGTTTCTATGTAACTAGCTGATCTCTCTTGTCACGTGAATGAGCTAGTTTTCCATCCACAATACCCAGTGCATAGTCCAATCAAACTTCAAAGAGATACGCCTCACATATTTTTTGTATTAATCTGTTACAAATGGAAAATGGATCGTCAAAGAAACAATTTTACATAAATGATTTATACGACCCCATATCCACTAAAATAATTGAGGAAAATTAATGACAGAAATACGAAAGCAATAGAATGAAGTGTGAGTAAGAAACCACATATCAGTAAACCCAGTACAAACCAAGCAAGTACCTTATAGAAATTAGTGATTAGAGTCACTCCATTCACTTCACAAATGGATTGGGACATGCACACGAATGGACTCTTAGCTTCTAAGGAAACCCTTATATTTCTAATAATTATCGAGACAACAAATTTTTTTTATCAATCTCTAAATGTTCTCAACGAAATATTTCCTAGACACATTAATTGTTCTTCAACTTGCAACTTTCGGATTGGAGAAATAGCGAAGTATTTTACAGGTTGACTTAATAATAATTATAATATGAATTGATTTCACTAGTTCATAATCACAGCAATAGTAGTTCATCTACTGATAACATCAATGTTACGAATCAGCTATTGTTAACACTATATTACGGTTGAAACAATCAGTAACCTAAAAAGAAATTGATTTAGAATGTTATATTCATCAATTAGGTTCATTTATTCATATATAATTGACATATATATAAACAGAGAAAACATTATGGAAATATTCAAAGACTATACAACTAGAAATTAACCTAAAGACCAAACCTTCGTAGCTATAATATACTATATGACCTTAAATATATGTTTACAAAACACTATTTTTTCTTGTGTACCTCCAATTCAAAGACTATAAAGGGTTGTAGGATGGGAGGTTACTGCCTTATCCAGTTGTCACAATTTCTGGTTTATATATTAACCTCATTTGATTGGTGCAAATTTGCATAATGATACTGTTGGGTTAGAGGATGGAATTACAGTCAAAGTTCAGATACTCATGGGGAAACAATGAGGTAATGGCAAGATTTCTTTGAGTTTTCTCCAACCACAGTGCTAATGATAGAACTTTCTTCCCCTTAAACTTCTAATTTTCCCCCTCTGTAGACTCAAGTTGCATAATGTTGTGTTAAAAACCTGGCATGAGTAGGATGAAGATGACCATTATGATGATGGACAACACTATTTGCAATAACTTTGGTTAATTCAAGATATTGATGTACACATTCAAACTTATTTTAATCCGCCTCCACTCACTCCTCAAAGATACTTGCAGGTTTGTAGGGAAATCATTTTGGTTCAGATTTCTGCTTTCATTTCTTTCTGATTACACCTCCCTACATTGGCTTGGAGCTTACTATTGGGTTTCATTGTCATTGTTTCTACATCAATATATAATTGGTTACGTTTTAAAGCTGAATTAGGCTGCACAGTGAAACATGATACTAATGTGAGTAAAGTTCCACTTCTCTTAACTAATGTTTGAGTTTCGGTAGGCTGTTAGATGAGTTCTTGATTTATATTTTCAGGTCACAGATAGAATGAACAGTTGACCATATAAGCCAATGAATCTTCTTATTACAATATCCTATTGCTTGTAATCTTTATACAGCAACATGGTAACCATTCCTAGAATCCTAGAAACCATCTTTGAATATGGACGTCCCTTACATTGTTATTTTTCATTGATCTTTCAAAATTTATTGCTACAATATGACTCTATACTTTAATTATATGACTCATTTCAAAATGTATTTTGTCATTTGAATTGCACAATATGACTGACCAATGCATTATTTCAACAAAAGTTAATAGATAGAGCAATGAAACATTTGAGTTTTGGCCAAGATTTTTCTCTCCATCCAGGAAGGATACCTCATGGATGAGTTTAATGAAATATATTTGTTCCTTGATACATAGACGGGGATCCATGCCACATCAACCCTCCTCAATTAGAGGGGTCCACCTGCACACTCACATCCTCCATCTAATTTAACCAATATTGATGACTACAACTATCACCAGGGACAAAATAGCACAAGAACAATTTAGCTCGACACATAACCAACTGATAGAACAAGGATGACCTTGTTGTTTCTATTGTTTCTATTGATAATACGTGGCCTGAAAGTCACACTCTAACATTCTTAAGCATACATTTTTTGTTTTTGTTGCTTCACTTCTGATAATCCTAGATTAAATTGAAATGGCCGATCTCTATCCAAGTGATCATAATCTTTACATCATTCTTGTCATATTCCTTTTCCATGGTATTGCATGCTCTGACGTTTCTACCTCTCCATATGAACCCCATGATAATATACCTGAATGCAAGTTTGTCCTGCATATATAATCTCATAAGGAGAGCCTTGCTGTTTTTGAGAGTATTGCCTTATATTTCTTAGTAAATATTGACATATATATGGGTATGGCCTAGTAACTAGGCCATACCCATATATATGTCAGTATTTACTCATGAATTCTGCAGAATAATTATCATTGGGTTTATGTCATACCCATATATATGTCAGTATTTACTAAGAAATATAAGGCAATACTCTCAAAAATAGCAGGGCTCTCCTTATGAGATTATATATGCAAGACAAACTTGCATTCATGTATATTATCATTGGGTTCATATGGAGAGGTAGAAACGTCATAGCATGCAATACAATGGAAAAGGAATACGACAAGAATGATGTAAAGATTTTCTATGTTCACCAGGCCTTCATTCTAAAAATCCAAAACAACAGTTCTAGATTGATGTATTTCACCAAATGACATTAGTTTGTTGGTCTTGAGATGTGCCAACCAACGATATGGTTTTTGAAGAAGAAAATAACAACAATAAAGATCAAAGTGTACCTAGGTAGAGGGTCATCTTGTCAGTGCCAAGTGTGAATAGATAATTAATGACCTAAACAAGCTTTCTCATTAAATTTCAATATTCATCTCATATGCATACAATAATATGATGTTTACCTATATAGGACAAGTGTATAGTGTGTTGACCAAATTTGCTAAGCTGTCATATTTTTTTACTACTTCCAAAGATTATATATAATTAACCAGTAGGGAAGAGTAATGTGGGCATACTACACATACCATTTGGCCACTGTTTATGCAAAATCTGGAAACTCATATATCCATTTAGTGTGAAATGCAGTTGCTAATTTCAAGAGTAGAACCTGAACAACTGCAACATTGCACACATGAACACAACCCAGCCAGTGGTAATCAGGAGTTTCTTCTAATCCCAGAGACTATAAAATGTTTAGCAAAATACATCAGTCCACTACGATCAAAGTCCACAGTTTAACATCAATAAGCTAGATAACACACTATTTTATATAGTAAGCTACATAACACCCATAGTTGTTCTTTTTATCCTTCACTCGGTTTCAATTCAGTTGATAGTTATCTTTGATTAGGATGAGGATTCATTGGTATTTCCCGCTATAAGTACATTGCTATCCAAGAATTTATCATTGAATAAAAAAATGACACCTTCAAATCTAGAGAGTTTCTATATAGTAGTTCCCATAGACTCTCTTTAGTTCCTTTTCTAGTAAGTATCCTCTTTATCATCTAATATTCATGTTCAAATGTATTTTAGTATTCATGTGGACTCTGATGTACCTTTTCAGATTTCTTTCATAATTTTCATAGAGTCTCTTCACTTCACTTGAACTTTGTATTATATAAACTATCTACAGTTCTATGAACCTAATAAATTGATTTCATACATGACACAAAGCTCGGAAAGATTTCTAATATTATTTCATCTTTTAATGATCATCTTGTTGCAAATTTAGAGACACGGTTAATATTATTTCATCTTTTAATGAACACATTGCTAAGAACAAGACGGTCTAAGAACACCTATCGAACTAAAAGAGTTAAAGACTATGTTGCAAATATGAGTTTTCTACAACATTGTACATCTCTCTAGGAAAGACTTATGTCTTTCTAAAGAGCATAGGTCACACCATGAGATTAAGTAGTTATTAAGAATATGTACATGTTTCCAAGAAGTAATGGTATTTTTAACTATCAATAGGATATAGTTTTATCAAATATAGATGTCATATTAGGGTATCATCCATTGAGGATCAAAGCAAAAGATGTCACTAAGTTATTATTCAGATTTAAGTACAAACATAAGTCATCATTCAAAACCAATCATGTGATATATGTATTCCTAGTTATGCCTTTTCGATTAAATAATTCTTTCTATACATTTGAGGATATAATTTCAAGAGGTTTTAATCAATTTTTATACCAATCTAGTGGTTTCTTGATTGACATTTTTTTATTTCACAATTGAAGAACAATACAAGATGCATTGAGGTTGAACTTGTATATATTAAGGAGACATTGAGTATATGTTAAGTTTAGTAAGTCGAAGTGTTCATCACTAGTGGAACTATTAGGCATGTGATATCATAAGAAGGGATTAACATAGATCCAAAGATGGAGGAGTATGTACTTTAGTGTGAACATCCTAAGACTCCCATTGAGGTCAATACTTTCTTGGTATTGGATGGATATTATAAGATATTTAAGTGGATTTTAATATCATATCTACACATATCACCATATTAAAACATAGGAGACTCATGATTGTAAAGAGTCACGTGAAAAAATATTTCATACATTAAAGGAGAAGTTGACAATAACACCAGTATAGACACTATTGGAATATGGAAATAGATTATAAAACTTTATGATGATTCTAAAATTGAAATAAGGTGATTTGAGATAATATGGTGGAGAGATAGGATTTAACTCAAAATATAAAGAAGAATGAAGCTATTTACCCCACACATGGTTAAATGGCAAAAAAAGTTCATGTTCCATGGATAGGGAGGCATTATAGTAATCGAGAGCCATGCCATATTCTTACTAATCAAATGAGTTTGGAACATATTTTCACACAAAAGGAATCAAATTAAAGATCAAGGACATACTTGTAAATCCTAAAATAATATAGTTGTACAACTTATTATGTTGATGTCAAGACAAATGTTCTATAAAATACTCAACTAGAAAATAATATTCCTCTACAACTAAACTATCCTAGTCACGATACAAAGAAAGAGAGATGTTTTTGACACTTAGAGGGATGAACATGGAACTAGTGGTTTCACATATGGAGTTTGTATATCTTAGTTTTAAGTTAAACCATTGTTGTATGACCATGTCAAGGAGATATCATAAAATAATGTGCACATCAAGAAATGAGTTAGGACAATACACAAGAGTCTAGATTTCTTGGTTGTAAGATAAGACATTGTCGTGTGACCATGTCAAGGAGATATAATAGGAGAATGAACACATCAAAAATGAGTTAGGGGAATAAAAAAGAGTCTAGATTTCTGGAGATTGTGTATATTTTCTACATAATAAAATATGTGTCTTGATAATGATGATGCAATGAAAAAAAATCTTGAAGAGGCACATTAACCTATGTATGCAATGCACTTAGGAATCTCAAAGAGTATAGAAAAAAATAGGGCAGTCCAGAAATAAACAAGGACGTTAGAGTGTGGCAACATGTTAAGGTAGAACATTAGATTTCAATATGGATCTTATGCCCACTTCCCGTAGCAGAATGGAAATAATATCATGTTGGACTGGACTTTCTAAGTGGACTTCCCAAGCAATTACATGATTCTTATTCAATTTTGGTGGTTGTATACATATCTGACAATTCAAAGGATTTTATAGGAAAGAAATCCACACGTAATAAAAGGCATATCAATATAGACAATGTTGTCAACTTGTATGGAGATCGACCTATACAATATCAAATGAAGATACAAGTTCATAACTATAATTTGGAAATCAAATATATATTCACTACAACTTCTCATATGCAAACATTTGATCATTTAAAATATTCCATACATAATCTAGAAGACATGTTATTGTATTTTACAGTTCAGAGAAAGGGAAATAACTAATTAGGTCTTTTGGATTTCTCATATAATGATAGTTACCATTTAGGTCTACGAATGTTCCATATGAGGCACTATGTAGAAGCAAATTTTGATCCCAACTTTTGGTATGAGCTAGAATAAAAGAAACTCTTTGTTTTCGTGTAGTTCAAGATATACCAAAGAGTCATGTTGATAAAAAGATAATGTTAGAGTTTAATATTAATGATAGTTTTAATTGTAAGTTTGTCCTTAGAAGTGAATATGAAAATGGGAAGTTGATTTATATGTATACGGTATACCACTATTATGCATACTATTCCACTTGATTATAAGCTATATTTTTCACCAAATACATGATTTTTTTAATGTGTCTATCCTTGAGAGATATTGCCCAATTACATAAATATTTTAAATGAAGACTTCATCAAGACTCAAGAAGATGTAACCTATGCAGAAGGAACATACCATATATTAGAAATGAAGATTTACAAGTTGAGGATGTGAGTAATTCCATTAGTGAAAGTTTATGGAGGAATCATAGAGTAGAAGAGTTCAAATGGGGATTGAAATCCGATATGCATAAAAAAATTCTTTCATTTTCTAAAAAATATGGGGTTAAATCTTTATGAAATGGGAATCTTGTCGTAACCTAGTGTTAGCATAGTAGATAATATAAGGTTATCAGATTCTTATCGTGTTGAATGAAGTTTTCATTTGAAAATGGGTAATGTAATATTTTGCACTCTTTACTCTTGGTTTGAACGTTCATGTTTTGTTTCAATGAAATTTTGATAACTAGGGTTTGTGCTGAAACCCAAAATCAAAGAACTTGTTAATTTTCATGATGTTGAAATCTTTAATAATTTAGTTTCACACACTTCATTTGAATTCATCAAATTGTTAATAGTGTATATATAATTATAATGTAAACTATAGAATAGTGAAAAAATGCCATTTATGACATTAGATAATATGTTAAATTAGGATTCTAATTTGAGTTGGATCACATTGATGATAGTGGATGTGCAATTTAAAAAATGAAGTTTATGTTGGTATATATGCTATCAGAAAGAGAAAATAGACTCGAATTGTGCTATGGACTGCATATTAGAGTTGTGATTTCTGCAAAATGTATTTATATGCAGTGGCATTATACTTTGCAGCAATCTAGATAGGACAACAAAGAACAAGACGGTCTAAGAACTAAAGATAAATATAAGAATCTTGGATGAAGGTGTTACAAATGTTACCTTTCAAGTATACGACCACACATATTATAAGACAAAAAGAATCATTAATGTCCCCCACCATCTAAAAATGAAGAAAGGTAATAATGAAAATGGAACTTTCTTAATAATATACTTGGACAAGTCACCTAACTGTATGCAGTTTGGATAAAAATGATACACAAATAATTAAGGTGCATATCATAATTCCATTATATAACAATTACTTATAATAGTGACTATAGGATCACAGACATACAATGCCAATACGAATTTGTATCAAGAAATTAGATGGATGTGTACCCTGCTAGACCTATCATCGTTATATTTTTCAGAATTGAATCCTCTAATGCAAATGTATGCCATCTTAGTCAAGCATACATGTACTAACAAATACCCATAGTTTGAGGTCAGTAGGAGAGCATCTTTCCAGTGTACTACAATACATGTTATGGTATAATAATGTAATCATTACTGTATACAAATTAGAAACCAAATCCTATGAAATATACATATTGACCTATTGCATTTGTACTTTTAAAGATGCAAAAAAAGTTCAAGAATAAATATAGTGTTGGGCATGAGTAAGATTATAAAAAATACATAGAAATTAAGAATGCACTTTTTAAAAAGTACTCACTGAAGCACCCAGTTGGTGCTTAAATAACTACAAGTTCATGTCCGCCAGACATTGATCCTACCAGATGGTTTTGTGTGAGGAGTTTGTGGTTAAACTGGTTTGACGAGTTTGTTGTCTGGATTGCCCCGCCATCGTTCTCGATTTAGTTCTGACATCCATGAATTAGACCCATGAGCATATTAAGGTCAACTCCGAGTCAGGTCTAAAACCTTGGATTGAATCCTAGACTCATGTGTTTAGAAATTCAAACAAAATGAAAATGATATTAGTTCTGTATGAAGTAATTGGTTCAAGTATGATCCCATATAGACCCTGGTGCTGATTGTGCGAAGTCAATAGGCCATGCAAATAAAGAGAAACTCGAGATGGCACACTTTGTTAACATTGTGAATTACAGAATTAGTATGTGGTCTAAAGGTAAAGAAATGCTCATGTGATTATACATTGCCAAAACAGTCAGGTTGGGATCGGCACACATTGAGCAGTTACATAGTTTGATGGGAGACACATACGTACTTCATCGCCATCATTACCACATGCGGTAGCGGCAACAACATCTAAGCCCCAATCCAGACCATGTGAAGTAAGCTACATGGATCCTTCTTTTCCAGTCATCTCTATTTTAGGTTTGAGATGTAATGAATCCAAATCTATCCTTATCAGATCTTCCTAATTAATTTAGATCTACCTCATCCTCTTTCTCCAAGTTAGTTTACCTCTTCCATTGAACTCAATATAAACAGAGAGATATATGCACTTTCATAATCTATCAATGAAACTTAAGCCTCACTCCCAAGTCCCAACAATGTCGGGGTCAATCACATGGATCTTTTTCCATTCATTTGAGTTATTGATTTTTGAGTTTGAGGTATGATGAATCTAGATCTCTCCTTAGAAAGCATTCCCCGAGTTATTAGATCTACCTCTTTCTCTTTTCGATGCTGATTAAGGTCTACCTTTTTCTCTTTCTCTAAGTTGAATCAGGTCTACATCTTCCTCTTTTAACTTTGTAATAGTACTCCAAACCGATTCAGGGTAACAATCGAGTGTCTTGTTGTTTGACGAGTGGGAAATGAGATTTGAACACTTCCTTATCATCCCATTAGCATTTTTGAAGAGCCATAATAAAATCCACAGATTGTTCAAATTGCACACATGAGATTATCATGGCACTCGTTCTGCATCAGAATGGGAAAAATGGCTACAACACTACAAAGAGACTTAGGATACCAATACTGCCTCCTATGGGGTATGGGCAAGCTCCATTGAGCCTTCCTCTAGCAAAGTCACATAATAACCTATGAAGATTGCCTCATGGATCATAAGAGAGTTGGGTTTCATGTATTGAATGCCAGAGTGGTGGTGACTTAGTAGTTAAAAAAGTGACTTTCTAACAAAAACAAATCAACTCTCCTTGAAGCACTTTCTAAACAAAAAAGTAGGAATTGCCTCAAAGCAAAGAACAATTATTAACTTGCTTGTAGTAAACAGTTCTGAATAAGACGCCATACAACAGATTAGCAAACATTGTCTTACAGGTCTATGCCCAAACCAAGAGTACACATTTACATGTATGCAAGTATATGCTAATAAGTCAATCAATAATGTAGTATTTAATCACAGACTTGCAGAGGTCGTAAATAGCTAGAAGATAACTTACTTCACAGCACCATAACCAACTGCCTCAGAAGTTTTTGTAATTTCTTCCTCCGTCCATCTTATGTTCTGTAGGCGCTGCTTGTTTCTCTTTGACAAATCTTCGAGCACCTTGTGCTTGCTTCCCGAAGCGGAACTGGACGTCCTTTGGAGGAGCCACACTTTTGCTAGATTTGGGACATGAACTCAGCCTATGCCCGAATCTTGTACATCCTGAGCAAAAGAGGGGCTTCATAATAGCTTCAACCCTTAGTTGCTTCTTAGATCCGTCAACTTCCACCAAAGTAGATTTGGGGATTTTATCGGAGCAGGTTAGTTCCACGCACAACGAAGCATCATCCATACATCTGACTGAAAGGGCGATCTCCCCAAAGTCCAGCAGTCTCCCCGATGATCTCGAAGCTCCCGCTTGGTCGCCACTGCCGTCTGATCCAGCCACTGAGTTGGCCCCTGAACGGCTTCCTGCTGGGGAAAGAGACGATGGAAGGAGGTGCAGTGATGGTCGGGGGAGGAGATGGCTCTGAAGGGGGAGCGGAAGAAGGTGTGATGGATAGGGGAGGAGATGACCCGGAAGGGGACGTGGAAGGAGGTGTGATGGTCGGGGCGTCGGGGGAGTCGGGAGGAGTCGGGGGCAATCGGGGCAAATCCCTCGCTCTGGTGATTGCAAATCTCACCAAAAGTGGCGTATTTTGGGAAGTCCGCGGAATACAAATGGTAAAGAATGAAGGGAAGGGTTATGAGATGGAGGGAAACATTTGACACGGCATTTTTCACGGAGTGATTAGTGAGTAATGTATTTTTTATGGATTAGTGTTCACATAAAAGATCTAAGGATGTTAAAAACACGGTTGAGGGATTTGGTCCCATATTTGAAGGATGAGCCCTCACAAATAGACATCATTATTCACGATTTTTGGTTCCTCACAAATGTTCTTCAACAAAGGCCAAATTTTTTGTAGTGGGGATTGATATCCCAAGTGATAAAGAATGCCTGTTGAGGCAGTGGTTTCTTGTGATTAGGGGTTGAAATCCTGTAATACCATGATGGTGGTAGTAATAATGTAGTTTTATGTTATACATGTGTTACAACTTGGTTGCCTCAACAATCCACTTAAAATGTACTAACTAATCACAGTGGAACATATCATGTAGTTTGCCCTGGCCATAGATCCATCATCGTCGGGAGCTGGTTATGGTGAAACGGGTTCTCCTGTGGGTTAACCCGGAGCGCATATTGTTGAGTATGCGAGGTTTCTCCTAGCCTAAAGTGAGGAGGTAAGAGTGCAACTTCGGTTGTAGACTCCAAGGTGTAGATTTAGGCCCGTAGCCCAAATATGATAAGAGCATGGTGAATAGGCCCATGGCTCAGGATATGTGATATGGGAGCATGAATGCGTTCATGGCTCAGAACACGATGAATAGGCCAGTGGCTCAGTTTCACTAGCACCGATACTTGTACCGAGGTGGGCTAGGCAGAGGGTAGCCTGACCCTGTGGTTGAGGCCACTTAAGCATGAGACTGTGGTCCTACTTGTGTTGTACTCGTGCACTGACCACAAGGTGGGAGGTCGTGGAGTTCGGCTCTTCCTTTGACCTTGTATGGCACCGGCTTGGGTTTTACAACAGAAGGTTGGATCTGAGCGGTACGACTCACTTCCTCGGGACATAATAATATGTAATCTAGCTGTATAGTATTTATTTCTTAAGGCAAAACACAGAATATTGATTGAGGCCTTGCTTGTGTAGTTAATCTTGTTATACTTACAGTTGCTTATAAGTTCCTTATGATATGTGGTAAGATCTTATAAATCATATCTTGTCAATCATGTTCCATAAAGAGATATTGGGTTATATGCCTTCTGTACATCTAGTAAGCCTGATGGTAAGAATAGCTTTGCTATATAGACTACTCTTGTTATACCTTTTATCATTTATCTACTGCTATTACCTTAATCTTCCTTTGGTTTTATGGTTTCGGCGGGGAGTTATGTTTCTCGCTGGGACTGTGTGTCTCACCCCGGTGGTTTGCACCCTTTTTAGGTGTTCGAGCTAGACGTGGTGGTGGTTGCGGGGTTGCAGCCGAGCAGCAAGTAGAACAGTAGAAGGCAAGAGATGGAAATGTTGTTGTTTTGGTCATTTTATAGTAGAATCTTAGAGTCATCCATGTACTCTCAGGTCCTTGGAGGCATTTTGACATTGTTTCACGATGTATAGCTGCTGATGTTTTGTATATCCTGTTGTTGGCCGGATGTGGGTCGTTATGTACATATAAACAGGTGATGAACTCATGTGATGACTAGACAGCTGATCTCCTAAGCTGTGGACACGTGTCAAGATCTTGTAAATGTTTATATAACATGTTTCTCTGCAGGATGAGGATCTAAATGTAACAGTTTCTAAGTTTATCTACTTTCTGCAATCAGTTTTAATTAACCCATGTTTTTGGTAATTTGTGGATTATGGTATTTTCCACACGTTTTCGCGTAACACCTCACTGTCTGTGTGATAGTGGGATGTGTTGCCACAGAAGGAATGTCCAAAAGAAGACTACAATCTTCCTCCAGACTGTCAACATAGCGTTCTAGAACCTCATGCTCATACTTTTTGTTGGTGTATATATCATTGTAGTTGTGATGAATTTCAACAAAGTCCTTCATGTTCATTGCCTGGCCCCACAGTGACTTGCACTCGACAGTTAGTAACATAATCTCAGCTTTTAAAGAATCAATTGTGGGGGGAGGGGGAGATCGACTGCCCAAAAGAAGTATCTGCACCGATCTTTTCCCTAAAATGTATTACAAATTTAAGTGAATGACAATGAATGTGCTGCGTACACAAGGGCAACCTATTATGTATGTATTTACTAGTGCACCTCACGAGAAGGACATATGTAATACATTTCGTCTGGCCTTTCACTCAGAATGCCAAAATCATACAACCATGCATCCTCTGTGTTAAGCCACAAGGCTGCATCTAACCCACAATCACACCTCAGAACTTCAGATGGATTCATCGACATCTAAAACATGATTGATGATTAGTAAAATAATGTTGGGTTCTGAACATAGATTTCAAATAAAATTTTCCGAACATAAAATAGGCCTAGCTTCTTATTCAAACATAAAAGCGAATTTAGTATGAAAGGTTGTTATACATCTATGATGTATTGCATCCGTCTTTGTTTGAAGAGTCGTTATCACGCGTGATGTGAAGTTGTTGGCGAAGATATTTGTCATGAAACCGTTCTTACCCCAATCCCAATCCTACTTCCTAGACAGTAGTAAGAGGATTGAAGTGCCTATCTCTGAGTGGCCCAATATGATCTATCACACTCGCATATACAATAAGAAATAAATAACTCAAAAACTGGATATTTAAAGAACTAACCCAATAAGAAGATATATCTGATTTATCTTTGTCATCAGAGAGTATGAGTGCGGAAGCGATCTTATTCAATATTCCGTTTGTATTGCCTAAAATCAAAAAATCAAGACACCATCATGCAATTGCATGGTACACTATCAAAATCAAGTAAAACAGTTTATAAGAAAATTAAGTATACTTGGCAGGACGTATATCCAAAAGAATAACAAGCAATTTGCAAAACCAACATTTATTCGACAAGTTTTTCAAGCACTTTGACTTTTATTACGAGTTCCCATTATGTTGTAATTCAAGAAGCATGCTTATATATTTTGTGTGACTCTATTATCCCAACGTGATGGGGAAGGTCACTAGGCTCCTTATCACCATAGGAACATAGGAAGCCAATGTACAAGTCCCACCTCCATCTGAGGGGGGTTGTTGTACTCAATATCAACATTATCAACATTATCAATATCATCATCATTATCAATATACGGGCAGTCATAATGGGCATGTAATTTATGTTTTCATGTTTTTCAAAATATAGTATAGAAAAATAGAAGACTAATCATAGGGAACAGTAGCTCATCCAAGTAAATAGCCAAGTATACAGCCAAGAGATACATAAAAGTATCTTCATGCAATCAAGGAGGAGTTATATAATAGCGTACCTTTCACCGAGGATTTTGAGTATTAATCAACTAGTAATAGGGTGACCCTTCGAGTTAGATCCTAAAACACAATATTTGGATCAAGGGTCAGGATCATGATATTTGGAGATCATGTTTCAATATTTTGATATTAGGGTTACACTTTTCCTATGTCAACCTTAGGGTTGGGTCACTCACTTATATGCAACCCATATTTCAATATATCCAACATTATTTCCCATGTCAAGTATTTCGAGTGTGAATGACTAACCTAGGTTTTATAGGATCATAAGTGTTAACCCTAATCTATGATCATTATCCAAGTCATCATCAATTTCCTAGATCATTATCATGATACATATTATAATTGGGGATCAAGATCAGATTGATGGGTCAAAACTATATCGAGTGTTTTGCAAGAATTAAGATCAATATTAAGATTACTCATATTCATTATAACCAAGATTGAATCAAGTAAAAAGATCTAGATCACTAATGATTCATTTTCATGAGTATATGATTCAAACATATTAGATCCAGGTTACAAGATAATCATCAGAGTCCAAATCTAGGGTTTTCAACATTTAATCATGATTAACCACAAATAGAGTCATTTAGACAATTTACATAATCAATAGATGAAGATTTAGGTAAATAAGTGAGCATAGTTTGGAATCAGGTTTCAAAAGTATTTTTAACAGGTTCATTGGATTTTTCTGATCAAAATTGACTATTTATACATAATTTTTGGAGCTAGGATGCATTTCTATGATTTAATCAAGATCCTAACATTTAATGGAATTTACAGGCAGAGAGGAGATATAATACCTTATTTACAAACAACCAGGGCCGTTGGATGTGCAAGTAATGGTCCAGATCTAGCCATGTGGATCGCTGGTCAAGGGTTTGGTCCAGGCCTGTGATTGGCCGGTTCACTCCTCCAATTAGTCGGTTCAAGAAGATTGATTGGGCCGGCTGGTTTTTCCCCCTTGGACCGTCGGTCTAAGACCCCTTTCTCATCTGCTCCAGGCCTTGTACGCGAGCACGCATCTGCGGCTGAGCAAGGTTGCCAACGCTAGGGCCAAAGGGAGCAGGATGCTCCTATGGTGGTAGTGAGGATGCCGGTTGGGATAGTCGGGCATCCGCTAAGGTGATGGGGGCCTTAATTACTGGAAGGAAGAAGCAAGGGCAAAATGCCCAAACCCAGCTAGCGGAGGCACCGTAATGGCAGGAGAGAGACGGGTGGGAGAATTGGGGGTACTGGAGCTTATGGAGGGTGCGATCACAAGGCAAAGTCATAGCAGTACTTGTTGCGGACCTCAGGGAGGCCTTTTATAGGGTTGGGGCTAGGGTTTGCGCCGCAAACGATCCTTGGTTTCAAACCAAGGTCACCGAAAAGAGAAAGGGAGGCGAGGGTCAAGCTTTTGATGGAGATCAAAGCATTAAAGGGGGTCAAACCAAGGCTCGCTGAGTGCAAAATCATGAGGGGGGTAAAATGGCTCAGTTAGAAATTTGAATTGTGGTCGCGAGTGGGAGATCTCACTTCCGGGCCTTCAATTACTCCTTACCGCTGATTGCGGAGGTAGAAGACGATCAAAAGGCCGTTGGATTCTACCCTGATCCGTGGGAAGGAGATCTAAGGGCTGAGACTCGCCCCCGATCCTTTGCCACGGATCACTAACTTGGACAAGTCAAAAAAAGGACCAAATAAAGGGAATAAAAAGGGATTTTAAGCATACAACTTCCAAAATTCATAGAAAATTGTAGGAATGTCCAAAAGTGATGATTTTTGGACCATAACTTAAAAATAATTTGTAGAACCTTTATAAAAAGTTTGAGAACAAAAATATGAATTTTGATGGATCAATTTTCTTCATTGGACAAGGTGATCAATTTACCACATTTAAGGTGTTATAATGTGTATAAAATCCACATTGATTACTATATTTCGATTTTGAGTATCAACAATGATTATGAAGACAAGAAAAATTATTTCAGACCATGAGAGAATATATAGGGGTCGAAAGAGTAGTATTTCATTCTTATGCTAAAATCCATTTTTTCACAATATTGGCACCCCTCCCGTAGAGTGGAAATATCTTGTTGGAGCCTATCCGTGTCTGCTCTTGTCGAATAGACAAAGTCACATTGTTCAGACCATAACTTGTGTTCGTTGTGTGCATATGCAAGTTGTGATAGCATTGCATCCCTAACTAAGTGTGGCCACTATGGGTTGAACACATTGCGCGGGCAACCTCATTTGACATCTGTTCGGTACAAGACCCCTACCACATGTAAAATACAGTCTGTGGGGGTTGTTGTCTTCAAAACGTCCATTTGCCGCATCTGTGGCATCCATATACATGCATACAGTGCATTCAAGGCTGCATGTACAGTAAGGCATTCCATTCTCCATTTCAAGACAACCTACCGAAACACAATGTGACGTTTATGATTAGGATCCATAAAACAGTTCGTGAAACAAATAATTTAGAGCTCCAGAGTCACGTGGTCGATGAGTTATCATACAAGTTAAAAAATATGACAAGTACAATGCTAGGTCAATGAGTTTCCCAAAGGAGATTAGAAATCGTTTCACGTAAAAGATCACCCTCCCTTGAATCGTCCGGAGTTGTTTGTTGGAGGGAACTCAGGTCAACCCGAGAAGGGGGAACGACAGACGTTGAACTGTCATATGAGAGTTCATCCATAATAGTTTCGCCATCATGTTGGCATCGTATATAATTATGGAGGATACAACAAGCCAGTACGAGGTGACACTATGAATGTATAGGATATGTTGCCCCCTTTTTAAGATAGGTAAACCGCCTCTTCAGTACCCCAAATGCTCTTTCAACAACATTACGTAATTGAGCATGGCGGTGGTTGAACATCTCCTTCTTGCTGGTTTAGGGATGTTTATTTCCTCGGTACTCAGAAATATGGTAAGCTGTGTTGCGATAAGGTGTAAGAAATTGACGAGTGTTGGCATACCCTGCATCAACTAGGTAAAACTTTCTCGGCGGAACTTTAAACCCGCCAGTGGTTGTTGCTGATTGTAGGACCCGTTGGTCAGCAGCCGAGCTCTCCCACCCAGTTAGGACATATGTAAACTCCATTGAGAAGTCTACTACAGCCATGACATTCAGAGAGACATTCCCTTTTCTATCTTGGTAGTGATTTTGCTTGTCTCATTTGACCAAGACTGGGATGTGGGTTTCGTCAATTGCCCCGATGGCATTCTATAACACTAAAATAGGTTGTAAACATACAAAATATTTGAAAATGATTATAAATTTGTAGGGGCTAACTATTACCTTGAAGTAAGGATAGAACCTTTGGGTCTCCAATATACGAGAATGTGTTGTTGTGCATGTTGATGCGGTTTGCATGACAATATAGTCACGGGTCAACGCACATATAGTGTCCAACACTTTATTGAACTTTCTACTTATGGTCTCACCAGAGTGAATGTAGTCCTCAGCCAAAGCACGATTTGTATGTCCATGTCCAACCATCTGTAGGAAGTAGCATACAACCTCAACTGAAGTGACGCCTCTAGTACTTCATAACAAGCCATGACTCTCAAGCTTGTCCACAAGGGCCATTATAGTTTGTGGTCGCATTCAGTATAGGTCATAAGCCCTTTTTTCATGACTGATTAATATTTCTAAGACCTTTTGGTGGCCACTCCTTATGCTAACTGACCTAGGTATTGTAGGTGGTATGTCGGCATCAACGGAAATGTCATCCATGATGGAGTTCACTATCGACTCATCTATTGCATCAACAACGTGATTTGCTGGACCAGATAAGGTATCTAAAATGTGTGTAAGGAGGTCAGGTGCTTGTGTTTGGTCACTGGCAGACATGATGCCTACAAGTAAAATGATAACAACGTTGACATGGTGACTACAACAAGATAATAACTACTAGAACATAATATAAAACAATTGACAAGTAAAATAACGGCTTCAAGTGTTCAAACAAAGTAGATTGTACGGAAAAGAAATGTATGTATGAGAAAGCAAATATTACAACAATTAAGCAAATTGAAATTGGTGGTCTGAAACATAGCAAACATAATGGAAAAATGAAGTTCCCACTTATGATCCCGAAGGGCCAACATCATTGTATCGAGTATACCACATGGATGGCATACTTGATGTGCTGTTGAAGTTGGATGGCGAGGTCTGCAAAACAAATGGCTACTGAGATGGCACAAAAGAGGATGGCATTGAAGGTATTGGTGTTGCATTTCTACCTTGGGACCTTTCCCAAAGGTCTTGCAACCATATTATTATCTTTGGAGGTGTGTGTCTAAGGCTGAGGTAGATGTTGTGGTTTGTTGAGTCCTTTATGGCGTTCACAAGTGTTGTAAATACAGCAGTGGGGGCATAAGGAAAAGTGTCATTGGAATGTTGTAAAATGGTTGCAAACTCTTCTTTTTCAAAGGCTCTGGTTGCCACACATGTGCCTAACTTGTGAACCTTTGTGTACACCTGTGTGAATTCAGATAACACTTCATTAGAAAGCACACGTTGCTCCTACACCATTGATGGTCGCTTCCTGCGCCTATTGGCAGGAGGAGTCCTCCCCCCAACACTCTGGGTATCTATTTTGCCTCTCCCGATGTCACTCTCACTTTGCATCCCATATGCGCCTATGTTCGGTTCCTCTGATGCGGGTTCTGTGTTCATGGGTGTATCAGACACATCTAAGTCGACAGTAACATCATCCTCGGAGGCAACGTCGGAAGGGATTTGTGTGTCCGTAGAAGACATTGCATGGTGTCCTCTAGCAATGTTCCTCCCCACCATCATCTCGATGTCGTAGTAGTGGGGAAAGGGGCGCCTAAGCAACCTAGCAAGGTCCTTGTTTGCCTAAGTATTCCAAAAATTTGTATTAGGAAATTTAAGTGTAAATGTAGGACATTACTTTTTTGGGGTTAAGGGTGTGATTATTGTACATACTGTAATGCTCTGCCTCTACTCAGGGGTGTCAGGAAGCGTGGACTTGTGCCTTGTGTCATCCCATCCAACGCCACTCTTGTTGGTCACAAGCTTCAAAGCGGCATAGTCTTTCCTCAGGTTCTTCCACTGAGTTTTGATATGTTCTAACTTACTCGCGTCCTTCCCCGTCCTATTTTGTACATCAGAAGTTACCTCCCTCCAAGAGTCCTTAGTAAAATGACTGTCAATACACCTGCCTAAGTCATATTATCTCCGCAATGTTGATACTAGAGCGACATCAGACTCTCTTGTCCAAACAATACGGTACTTGGGGTCTGCGAAAGACATACTCACATAGGTACTGTAATATATAATGACAGTGAGCAGTGTTTACAATGATAATTACTATATAACATGTATGGTTTTCAAGAGGCACATCCCATGACAATAGAGAAATCGTTATGGTAAGAATAAATTTGTATCTGACATGTGTTACTTCTCCCTTTGCACAAAGCAGAGCATGGCCTTAAATACATGCCCTTAAATACAATCTTTCCAAAGTATAGACAATAAAATTTTGTAGGATAGACAATGAAATTTTGTAGTATAGACAATAAAATTTTGTGTATGTTACTTATGACAAGGTAGGAATTTAATGTATGAATTAAGTAAAATCAAATTTGATTAATTGTCATCGAAGTCTATTCAGGACTATATTATAATATTTGATGTAAGCAAACTGCATACATGCTATATTGGACCAAAGTGCGCAGAGACATGCTGTTGAAATTCCACCAACCAAAAATTAATTTTTTGCTAGCACAATTTGTACTACATTGCAATATACAATTATATATATAAACCTTTATAGAAAGAGTAGTTAGATTAACCAAGCTAACCTCCACTAATTTTTTATAACATAGACAATTTTGACATATCATCCTGCAAACAGTTTGTTGAAATACATATATATAGACTGGACTACTAAACACACATCAGACTACAGAGACACAAACACATATTAGAGCAATCACCACATAGGGTCGTATGACATATGTCATGATGGATATATGTGCATACAGTTAAGTTGATGTAACACACACAAACCTAGAATATTGTAATACTCAACAATAGATGCAACATTTAAAAAAGAGCAGTTCGAATAATAGCAAGATGACTTTTTCTTAAATTAACGACACCAAAAAATGAACTGATTAGCCCATAACAAACTATTAAAACGCGTAAATTGATTGGACAAATGTGCATACAATCACGTGTTGTAATTCATAGACCAGTCACAAAATAACAACCAATCAAGCATATATAGGGAGCTCAATCAACAACTGAGTAAGATACTAGCTGAATCAGAAACGCAACCAAGTAGCTGAAAAACTAAAATAAAAATTAACCAGGTGCAGCAACACAAAAAGCTAGCAGCACAGTTACTCTGTTGTAGAGGGTTACTAGCAAGAGATACGTGCTAAGCACGTAATATACAAATAAATCAATGTAAGACATATTATATAAGAAAATAGATCTAAAATTTTGGAAAAATGATAAAAATGTATTAGGAAACATAAAGTAACACAATATTATTCGTAGAAAAAATGTCTGATTGTAAATTTCAAATAGGAGCTGAAAAGAATTGAATATCACTTCAAGAAAAATTTTAAAATAGAAAATTTTGACTAACAATTATCAACATGTGAAGAAAAATAAGAGTATTGAACCTACCCAAATAGTGCAGATAAAGAAATCTACAAATAAGGACTTAAGAACCAGACATAATAACAATTTTAGTACAAAATACCATAGACATCTGAACTTAGTAATCAATTAAAATTCATATAAATAGAAATTTGGAGTAAAAATAACATCCGCACGTCTTGTTGAAGTGATAGGTAGATAGACAATTAATTTTTTCTAGAATAATGTTTTTGTTAAACTAATAATTAGTATTACATTGTCAAAATATAACGATTTACACACATTCTACTGAAAGAGATTAACTCAGTTACACATTATACAAACACAAACACTGACTTGACCAATCAGAACATATCCAAACTACTGAACAACACATGCGTTCAATTAGTAACTACCTAACTTCTTCCAACATGTACCGTCCTTATTAAAATTATTAAAATGTAAACTAAGAATGATATTTTTGTTGGTCTCAATATTAATAATATATTAAATAAAATAGTTTACATACAACTTAATAAGAGATAGCAACTCTTCCTTCAACTTTTAAGTGGACAAAATACGCATCAATTTATTTTTGCTGGTTGATTATTAGTGAACAATAATGGAAGTGGACAAAATAGACTGATTAGCGTGTGCGCAGACTGGCTGTAGATACAAATTGGCTGAGCTAATGAGCACACACTCAAAAATGAAAACACATGACTACAAATGTAGAAACCACAAATCAAAGAACTATTCAAATCCGTGCTATATTTTGATGATGGATATGTACAATTACGACACTGATTAATACACAGACGTACTGTCGGAACAAACAAACTGACTGAACTGGAGCACACACACTCAATACACACTACAAACACAAAACCTAGAAAGCAAACAACTGTGTCAACCTCTAGTTGCTAGTAAACTACTTTGCTTGATCGTATTTGTTGTGTTGTAGAGCTTAGTTGGCTGGCAAAGATGATGTGATATCACATTTAACTAGTTTTATGCATGATTAATATTATTCTATTTGGATCTCCTAATATTTGATTAGCATTTCTATATGAGATAAGAAGTGACTTTACCTTGGTAATATACATCTATGATGATGGTAAATTAATAATGCTACACAGAGGCAAAATAAAACCCTATTTGGGATGATTTTTGACATTTGGCTTGATAACCAAAACAGATAAGGAGGGAAGTAAGCTAAAGATAAGGAGGGAAGAAAGTTAATTCCCTCCTTATCTAAATGTCAAAATTCATTCCAAATAGGATTCCATTTTGCCTCTGCACAACAGATCTCTTAGTAAATCAAATCAAAGTAAGGGCACATGCCCCACATTTAATCTTACATTCATTTCAGCCAGCTCATTAGGTATACCTCAACATGCATGGCTTGTCTTGGCCATGTAATTTAGACTGGACGAGTTGTTAATGTATTGCACCAAGGATAACTAATGTGTGTAAGACTTATTTTGACATTACACAAATCATGCTTGGAGTTGAGAGCATTAAGTTTAAAAAAATAAAAGTGAAATTGTTCATTTAAAGAATGTGAGCATAAATTTAAAAAACAAACCTAATTTTTTTTTATGAAAAAAGAATGATAAGGGGTGGGAACTACAATAATAAATTTGAATAGAAGGATAGATATTCTTAACATAGAAAAATGATTATAACGTGAATCTGTAGGCATCACATTGATAGTAAAATTCATTTCTAGTACTTTGGATACTTTACATATAGAAAAAATCAACTAATATATTGTACCAAGCTATATCATGTTTTTATGATAATATTTTCTTCTAAAAATAGAATAAAGGCTTTCTTATGATATTTGTTTTGAAGCTAGAAATACTTTGTTAAATATCTTATGCATTACATTAACGCATGCACTTATTCAAACAAGTAAGAAAGGATAACCAAAATGAATGTGACACAAACATAGGTTTGAGCACATAGGCTTCCCATATGGTGTCCACTCTGGTTTCACACGATAAGCTTTCCACCTACATAAGGGGTGGGGAGACATAGAGGATGACGATGAACCATTTTGAATCTCAAAACAGGGCAGCCCAATCACATGGATATCAATGTAGAGGGTACATAAAAAATAGAGATTTTCAATGTCGTATTAGCATAAAAAATATAAATAAACACAATAGAGGTCGATAACCAACGATTCAAATGTTTTCAACTAATGCCGGCTCCATTGCCACTGAAACAATACACATGGTTGGTTATTGTACTTCTGCCCTAATCTACCTCACAAACAAAGCATCCTCTACCCTAATTCGTGACCAACATGAGCAGAAGGGGGCGAGAACGACGAGGGAGTGCAGAATCGTCTGTCTGTGCAGCGCCGCCGGAGCACCAGGGAGGAGAACTGCCGGAGTTCAGCAAGGGACGACGACCAACTTCCACGAAAAGCTCATCCAACAGGCGTATGTGGAAGTGGAGAACCTCACAGCACAAGGAGAGGAATAAGAAGGTACACAGACACTTGCTAGGGTTTCTTGTTGCCTTGAGCGAGCTAGGGTTTCTTCTGTGCGTCGACAAGACAAATCAATGTCATGGGCAGGTAGTAGAGAAGACCAAGACAGGACATGAGTACCTTGCTTTTGAGGGAGATAGCCGCCCAGGTAGACCGGCGGTGGCAGACAACATCATTGATTCTCCACGCGGACGCTTCACCCCACGACCAATGGCCTCCATCCGCGACCTGCTCGAGGCAGCAGCCTTTGCTTTAACTTCTGTCACACATGAACCAACAGTATGCACGATGCGCGACTGTAGCGAAGCATTGCGAGAGAGAGCACCGAGAGGGAGAAGGTTAGGGCGAGAGGGAGAGGGAGGGGCACGAGTGATCGGGGTCGGGGGGCGGGGGGGTGTCAGGGTGAAATCGGATAGGGTGAAATCGGACTGAGAATCATAATCCTGCCTCAAGGGGGATTGGGCTAAACCGGATAATGAGATTCCGTTATCCCAAAATAGAGATCGAAATGGCTTGCCTTTCAAAGGCTTTTTTCACCCAAATCGGATCGGATTTAGCCGCCCTGGCGCTACACGACGCTGCTGAAACCGGATCCAGTCCGTTGCCAAAGAGGGGCGTAAAGAATCTAAAGATTGTATGTGGGTTTGCCCCACCCAACAAGCCTTCGACTAGAAGGAATGTCAGTACGCTCCTTCAAAATGAAACCCAAAAAAACTCGGAAAGTTTATGTACTTACTAGTGCTGTTCGGCTGATGACGAAATAGCAGGCTAAACTCCGTCCTCGGCCGCTGCCGCTCTTTGCTCCACGGCTCTCGTGATGGGGAAGGTCAACTGCGATGCCGTCATCCTATTCGCCCTCCTCGTTCCTATCACGGCCGCCTTCCTCACCTTCGCAGAGAAGCCGTTCGACGTCCGGCAGCACCTTTGTACCGTCACCAGGTATATTCTTCGGGATTTTGTTCCTCGACGGGACATTCCTGGAGGTGTTTCTGCTGCTGTCTGCTCGAACATTGAACGTTATTGGATAGTCGGTTTTTAAACTGCCAGTGGCATACAATTTTCGTGCACATTTTGCTTATGATGTCTCGGCTTCTTCTTCTCATTTGATACTATTTCTCGTCTCTCGCGTATCTCGTGTATATAGTTACTTCCTTTCCAAGTTAATGTTACTGCTCTGAGCCCTCCTTCACAATGAGGAGGTAGACTAGACTTCCGATAGAGAAAACATATGGGGTTGTAGTTGCCGACTTTTCTTTTTTGGCATGCAAAGCTATGAGATCCTACTCAACGATCTGTTGTTTAGGTGATAAAATTGACAAAACCTCATAACCGAACTGTCGTGAAGTTGGTTGAGAGGCTAGGGAGATTGGTCATTGTGAAATGAAAACACTATCCCCTAGGGATCATGGCCTCTGAGGTTAGTTCTTATATTGTGGGGGTGTGGGGCGCACAAAGAATTCTAACGGGAGAATTACACAATGTGGATATAAATGCTCCAGTATGTGTTGAAGGTGTAGCTCTAGCAAAACTCTAATTAGCAACTCTATACTGTTGATGGCTATAGCCTTCTAGTTTATGTACCACTTGTGTTCTTATTGAAAGCAAAAAGTTAAATGCCTGCATAACATTTAGGGCCATTTTGTTCCTCAGCTTTACTTGCTGAATGATATTAGCTTTATTTATTGAACTAGCATATGGTAGATAATTTGGTATCACCTAATTAAACAGTTTTTGTTGTCACCCATCCTCTCAAAACAGTTTTTCCTGACTTTGATTCCTTACAGCTACCAAGCTGCAGTGAGTTGCAACGATGAAAACTTTCTTCCAGAAGCTATCCCTGATACTTGCAGTCCAATTCATCTAAATCTTGTGGTAAGATGTAGATTTCAACTAGCTTCTCTTCATATTCACTTAACATTATGTTGAATACTAGACGTGCCTCCAAAGGGCCAAGTTCTTCCACATGTTGATATCCTAATGTGAATTTCTTAGGCAAGGCATGGAACCCGGGCTCCTACAAAAAAGCGCATCAAAGAACTGGAGCGCTTGGCTACTCGCTTGCATTCTCTTGTGGCTGATGTGAAACATGATGGAAGGAAAGATGAGCCCAAAGCTGATAAGGTTCCTGAATGGTTCTGGCAATGGGAGTCTCCATGGAAGGGAAAGAAGAAGGGTGGAGAGTTAATTGTCAAAGGAGAGAATGAACTCTATGAGCTTGGGATCAGGGTCAGGGAGAGATTTCCTGAAATTTTTGATGAAGAATATCACCCAGACACTTATGCTATGAGATCGTCTCAGGTAACTGCTACTCTCTGAAGAACGATAATCTGGTTTAACTCTGTTCTCTTCCTGATTTTATCGACACAGTGACTTACTCTTATACTCCATAGTGCTGCTTGAATCACATTATCTATACAGATAACTAATCAGTTGAGGTGAGAGAAAATTTGAGACAACAGATATTAGTCAAGAACGTAAGGATATTGGTAACATTTGCATCAGAAATACACTGCGTGGAAGCCCCTCATCCACGGTGTGACTTGTAATAGATATTCTCCAGATAATGCCAGTTTTTATTCCATTTGGTGGCTGTGTACATGTTAAAACTTAAGAGCTTCCTGTCATAATCCGATCAAAGAGTCCGTGCTTTCATCAACATTGTAGCAGTGAATATCCCTTTCCGAAAATCTAGTGGTAATGAAGCTCTGTCATCTTTTCCACTGAAGTGCGTATATTTTACTCCATTTAACATTTTGTGAGTATAGTGAATAGAGTCTTTTCTATTAAGTGAGTAAAAAGGAGCACAATGTCTTCTCTTTTGTTACAATATATTCCTATTTTACATATTTTGTTAGTTGTTTTGTTATTTCCATATTATATGTGGACCTCTCTGTAAATGTTTCAGTTTTATATATATGAGGGTGCACATATTGTGCAACCCTACGCTTCCCAAAACTGCTTTGTGTTTTACATGGTATCAGAGCAGTAGATCCAGCCGCCACCCTCCCACCCCTCTTTCTCTCTCTTCTCCGCCCCCCCCCCCCCCCCCCCCCCCGCAGTGCCGCCGGGCTAGCCGCCAGGGCCGGGCGCCCACTCCGCCGCAGGGGCCGGTGCGCCTCCGCGGTTATTTGCCGCCGGTCCGTTGGCTCCGTGAAGATTTGCAACTGTCCGGTGGCTTGAAGTTAGTGTGACGTAGACCGTTTTTTCGGTCTTTTGCCTGCCTGCCCGTGTAGGCCGTTGTGCCACCGGGTTCTGTTCTGCGCTTCGGCGTAGACCGTATGTGAGAGGTTCTTCTACGGTGTTTTGTGCCTGTCTGACGGCGTAGCCCGTCTCCTGCCTGCTCGTGCTTGCTTGTGCCTGTTTACTTCTGTGCCTACTGCTCACATGGCGTCCTCGAGTGATGACTTCCGCCGTCAGGTTACTACTGTGAAGCTTGATGGGCGCAACTATCCACATTGGGTATGCTCCATGACGATATATGCCAAGTCCCAGGGCAAGTACTCACATCTTACCCGTGCTGGTCCGCCAGCTGCCGCAGAGGACGCTGATGCTAAAGATGTGAAGGCGTATGACGACTGGGTTCGTGACGACTCGACTGTGATGACTTGGATTCTCAACAGCAACATTGAGAAGATCAGCGTCACGCTTCTTCACTTGCCTACGGCGAAGCAGATGTGGGATCAGCTCGCCGGTACATACTCGCATAGTCAGAACCCCAAGAAAGTGTTTGACATCACCAAGCAGCTAGGACGTCTACAGTTCACAGGGGCGGACATTGCAGATTACTTTTCTGACTTTACTGGATTGTGGGGTGAACTGGAATCCTATCACCCTCTCTCCACGGACCTGGCTACCATGCAGCGTCAGCGCCAGGAGCTGCAGTTAGTCCAGTTTCTTTGTGGACTGCCCGAGTCCTACGCTGGAGTTGTGGACCAGATCTTAGCCAGTGACCCTCTGCTGTCACTACAGAGTGCCTACAAGCGTCTTCAGCGTTTGCCTTCGTCTTCATCGTCTCTGACTACTGATGTTGGGGAATCTTCTGCTCTTGCTGCCGCGTCTGGTCGTGGCCGAGGTCGCTTTACTGACAGCCGTCCTCCCTTGGGTGGAGGACGAGGACGGACTGCTTCTGGTCGCAGAGCCCCTTCTACTGCCCCTACTGCTGGTGTGCGTCCTCAGTCAGGATAGCGCCTTTGTACCTTCTGTGGCCGGTCCAACCATATTGAATATGGGTCAATGCTGGGAAAAATATGGTAAGCCAGAATGGGCCAATGCAACTGCTGACTCCACTACTACTGCATAAGAAGGAACGACGCAGCCTACTGACTCTGCCTCCTCGGGTGCAACTGCTGACTACATCCGTGCTGAGGTGGAGCGTCTTCTTCTTGAGCATGCTGGTGCGTCGTCTACAGCTTCGACTAGTGGAGCTCATGCAACAACTTATTCTGGTTATGACACTGCCTTCCTGAGCTCTTCTTCTAATCTTGGTAATACTAAGTGGGTCATCGACTCCGGTGCCTCTTCACATATTTCTGGAAATCGTTCACTATTTCACAAATTATATAAACCTGCTCGACCCTCATCTGTTATGCTGGCTGATGGTTCCAAGTCTGCAGTGTCTGGAGTAGGGGATATTGTTTCTGACTTTCTGCTGAAATCTGCCTTATATGTGCCTAGATTTCCTTTGAATCTATTGTCTGTCAGCAAGATATTGAGAAGCCTACAGTGTAGTCTGACTTTTATTCCTGGTTCATGTGTTTTTCAGGACCTTCGCACGAGGATGAAGATTGGTGGGGGGTATGAAGGTGCTGATGGACTATTCTACCTGGATCATTTGCCAAGAGCAGCTAAAGCAACTGTGACTCCTGCATTATCTACCTCGGTTTCTGCTTTACAGTGGCACTACCGGCTGGGACATCCATCATCTGAAAAGCTTCGACATTTAGTTTCTGATATTGGCATTTGTAGTTTTCAGTGCGAGTCATGTCAACTTGGAAAGCAGACTAGAGCTGTTTATCCTAGACGCAGTCATATTAGCAGTAAAAATATGTTTGATCTAGTGCATTCTGATGTATGGGGCCCTTGTCATGTGCCGAGTCTATCTGGTCATAAATATTTTATTCTGTTTATTGATGATTTTTCAAGGACTACTTGGTTGTTTATGATGAAAAGTAGGTCCGAAGTTTTGTCTATTATCAAGTTCTTTTTTGCTGAAATAAAAACACAATATGGTGTACCTGTAAATTTTTTTCGTACTGACAATGCGCTGGAATTTGTTAAAAAAGATGTGGATGTTTTTTGTAAATCTGTTGGTACGATACATCAGACCTCCTGTGCTTATACTCCTCAGCAAAATGGTGTGGCTGAGCGTAAAAATAGACATGTGTTAGAGGTGGCTAGAACTATTATGATGCATGCACATGTTCCTCGCTCTTTTTGGCCTGAGGCTATATTGACTGCTTGTTTTCTGATAAATAGAATGCCATCTTCTGTGATTGGAAACAAAATACCTATTCAAGTTCTTCAACCAGATCGTCAGTTATTTACTGTGCCTCCTCGGATTTTTGGATGTACCTGTTTTGTAAGGTTACTTGGACCTCCTTCTGATAAACAGTCTCCTCGTGCTGAGAAGTGCATTTTTTTGGGATATTCTCGTACCTAGAAGGGATACAGATGTTACAGTCCTACTGCAAGAAAATGGTATACTAGCAGTGATGTAGTTTTCTTTGAGGATACCCCTTACTATTCTACTCGTGGTGACAGTTTACAGTCTGATCTTATTGCCTCTCCTCTACCTGTTACTACTGATTGTGTGCCTGATATTACTGAGAATGTCACTACTGAGGCTGCTAAACCTCCTATTATAGTTTATCAACGCAGGAACAGAGCACCTTCTACTCAAGAACCCCCCCCTGAAAACCAATCTTCACCTCCAGAAGGTTCTACTACACCTGAGGTACATTCTGATCTTGATTTACCCATTGCTCTTAGAAAGGGTACTCGTTCCTGCACATCACACAATATTGCTCAGTTTGTTTCTACTGATCATCTGAATGTTCATTCTAGCAATTTTGTATATGCCTTATCTGTTGTTGCTGTTCCAAAGAATATCCAGGATGCTCTACAGAGTATTGGATGGTTGTCGGCTATGAAGGAGGAAATGTTGGCTCTTGCTGAACGAGATACTTGGGAGCTGGTGGATCCACCTCCTCAGTGTAAACCTGTAGGCTGTAGATGGGTATAAGCTGTGAAATATCAACCTGACGGCACTGTTGAAAGGCTGAAGGCACGGTTAGTTGCTAAAGGCTACACCCAAACTTATGGTATTGACTATTTTGAGACATTCTCTCCTGTTGCTCGTCTTAATTCTGTCAGAATTCTTCTTTCTGTTGCTGTTAATCTTGACTGGCCACTGTTGCAACTAGATGTGAAAAATGCCTTCTTGTATGGCGATTTACAAGAAGA
>OY856410.1:118642517-118680017 GCA_963693085.1 Alisma plantago-aquatica | reverse complement strand
TCCTGACACCCAACTCACAAGTATCATTGCCACAGTCCTGGGGTCATCAGACGTGGCATTTTCCCCCAAGGGAGTCAACAATGACATCATGAAGAGGTGATACATCAAACTGCTATGGATGGATGGTGTGTATCTGTGCACAAGAGAGAAGACAATGTAGCAAAGTGAGGGTTTGGTGTGGTAGTGGATTCATTTCTTGGCCTGTAAATGAATTGTATGATGCACCCCACAAATGAAAATAAGACCTACACTATTGTGGAGGGTTTGGGTTGTACTTCTTCAGAGAAAATATATTGTTCCAAATGTAATCATTTATCACAAAAAAGTAACTAGACTGTACAAAAAATCAATTATTTTGTATAAATTTAACTATATTTCAACTAAAGTAATAGATAAATTACATACTTTCGAGACAACCTTGGCCTCTCCTTACCATGGGCGACATTGGGTGAAGTTAATATGCAGCAAAGTCAAGGTGTCACGACCAAGTTTGACTATTTATCTCAAAAATTAATGCCCATTCATCAAAAACAACTATGTAGTAAAAACATAAATATTTGACCTAGAAAGTAACATGGAGTTACTAAAATAACCATTTGCTACGAGAAGTAACTATATAACATAGAAAGTAGCACATAGACATTAAGAGTAACAAGCTATCTATAAAAATTAATAACAACATGACTATTTCTATGATAGATAACAACACTATTACCAATGTCATCTAAAAAATCTTCCTGGTCTCTTCATGATAAATAATCATTTTATATTCAATCTCACCTTAAACACCTTTAATAGTAAATTTCCAACACACTATTTACCCTCTGCTCAACATAATCATGCAATTTCCTTTTTTGATATAATGTTTGTATATCCATCATGGATGAAGGAAAACACTTCATCAAGATGAAGTGCATTGATGAGAGAGATTATGTATATTCATTAGCAATGAAGGAAGATACTTAATTATGATTTTTGTTGATGCACACATATGATTGAATTCTTTCAAGGTAGACAAATTAAATACTACATAATTTTATTAATAATTATGATTAATGTGGTTGTATTGTAGATAAAAACTATTAATCTAGTTATTTTAGTCGTATGTTGTAGATCAATGACAAACCTTGAATTATGTAGCTACCCATTGTGGATTTAAAGTGATGAGTAGTGTCTTGAGTGATGATTAAAAGTAAAACAGCCTACAAAATATACATGTTACATATTATATATATGAATCTTTTTTTAAAGTAAATAACTAACATTTTACATCAAAATATAAAACAAGCGGGCAACAAGCTATGCCGCTAGTCATCTTTGGATGGCAAAACCAATCCTTTGAAACACTACATACATACACTTGGGAGACACGACATTACTATTCATCACTTTTTTGACCCTCTTCAAAAGCTCCACAACTTTTGGTACTAAGAATCCAAAAGTATTATATATTAAAAGGGATGAAGGCGTGTCGATTCTCAATACATGCTTTCTCATGCTTGACCACTTTGGCTGAAGCAGCTTTAAGGGAAGCATGTCCTATTGTAAAGGCCCCACTCTTGAATCCCACTAATGGAGAAACTCATGTTAAATCCACACACGCATGTTTCCCTCTGACCCATCCAAAAATCAAAACATCAGCAGGTCTAAGTGTAGATCTCCCCTCTTGTGGATCAGTTAAAAAGTTCATAGGTGCCTCTTTCTTATAAGCCACACCTACACTTTTGAGTACATCAAATAGAATGTCTCTAACAAGATTGTGCTTGTATTTGAAACCTAGAAGCTCCTTGTAATGAACTGCATACTTCCCAAAAGTTTCCAAGCATGCCTTACGACAAACTGGACATATCTCATTGACTAGAAATAAAGGAATCATGAGATGATATTTGAGGATACTATAGTATCCACTGGTGTCATGTGCAGACCAAGTCCATTAATAGGAATATCAAGGAGAAAACCTTGAGCATGATCAGCTTGATGACACCTAAAAACTATCTTCTGTCTAACGGTCATGTCAAACTTAAACTCCATGTCCTCAATTATTTTACTAAAAAGATCACTCAACAAAGCATTTTGGGTTTTTTTTTCTGGGGGGGTGGGTATCTTTTTCTAGAAAAACAAATGAGGTCAAATGAGGGAATCATGACACAAAGACTATCTAGAGCATAATCAAAGTTAGAGGCCATACCCTAAATCTCACTATTGCGCAAGATGTGATCCTGAAGCACCCAAGATTGGGCCCTAGATGCCACAAAAGCATACGAGGAAGCCTCAATTGCTGAATATAGTCCCAATCCACCAAGCCAAATGGGAAATGAAGCCACCCTCCATTGGAGGTCCCCAAAAAAGGGGCCTCCACAAACTACAATGTCTTTAATAGACCCTCATAAGCCTCTGTCAAATAATATTTTTTCCTCCTCCATGTACATAGGTTGACAAATCCTCAAGACAAATAAATTTTTTGCAATACCCTTCACGATCAGAGTAAAAGAAGCTCACTCTCAGGATCCACCAACTAAGGAAGAAGATTCATCAACTCAACAGCCTTAGAAGCCCTCTCCATAGCCAAACCCTCAATAAAAATTTTATCTCTACTAACAGCTCCTCCAAGCAACTTCACCCCTAATAAAGGTCTTCCAATAACCGCTAGGAAAATCTGGTCCACATCGCTAAATGATACCCAGAACCTTGGCTACCTCCTCTGTGTCCCCAATGACTTTTCCATCATCAAGATACCACACATGAAGAAGATGCTTATAGTTATCCATGATATGATGGATAAGTGGATATTATACAAGAGAAAAAGAAGTGGGCCCAAAGGATCACCTTGTTACACCCCATTGGCTGACTAAATATGTTTGTCCCCAAGGTATAGCCTTGTTTCCTGGCCATATAAGAACTCCACCCATAAAGAAATAGAAGGACACCTCATCCTCACCTCGCATAGTAAGGCAGACCTATCAACTAGATTGAAGGCATTAGAAAAATCTACTATGATCATGGATCAAGAGCCATCACTATGTCTCGCGTTCAACACTCTGTTGACACTGTGCAAAATAGCCTCAGCCCCACAAGATACACCCACTCCAAACTAGAAGTCATTAAGATACTTGGCCATATCTTTACTCACTCCTACCACAGAAACTTTGGACACTAGGCGTCTCTAAATAGTACCCATTGTGATGGGGTGTATGTTGTTGTCTAGCTTAAGTAGTGGTGTAAGTGGCGTAGAAGCTATAAACTCAGCCAATCACAAGGGACATCTTCCTCCCAACCATAGATTAACCACAAGGGTGATGGCATGTAGGAGGACAGTGGCCACGATAGACCACTCTCTACACATAGCTTCAAAGATGTGATGGGCCCTCAAACTCTCTCTACCACATGAAGTCCCTTTAGGAAAAGACTTAATACACCCAAGAATAGTATCAACTTCTGCTACTAGAGGAGCTTCAGAAAAAAGAGAATTCAGGAAGGAAGGAGGTGGCTTGTACGGGTGTTTTGCCTCCAAAATCCTATGGTATCTTCATTGTACGGTGCCACACCTGATGAAGACAACATTTTTATAGCTTCTGTAAATTGACCGTCTGCAACCTTGCGAAGGCACTGCCTGATGTTGGGGTTTACTTTTTTATCTTCCTCCTTAGAGTAGTCATTGTCATGGTCCATAGCCTAAAGTCCAGGAGCATTCAACACCTTGTGCACTAGCTTAGCAATATCGTAAGATTCTCCCCACGTAGAAAGTGAGCTAAGAATAAGACATTGTTGTAGAGAATTTTTGTTGTCAGACCTATTATCTCATTTGTTCTAAGGACGAAACACCTACAAAGTACAACATGGAAGAAGCAAAAATCTCACCCAAGCGGATTTAAATCCTGGTTCAGCGATCACTTTGTAAAGATATGTATTCAATGCTTGAGACAAAGCTAGTCGACAACTATGAGGAATGCTTTTCACTATCGTGATAGGTTCTCTAAAGCCCGATTGAGAAGCCTAGCATCCAGGAGCAGCCCCTCCATAGAAGTAGAGATCTTGAGACTCTTTGGGAGAGGAATTAAGATGCCTACAATGTGACTTTCAATCTCTCTTGTCTCATTAGTGACCCAGACAATACCATCATCATGATGACAGGAACGACTCGTGGCTTGTATCTTCATAAACTTCTAGAAAAATCATTGATCAAGGACCCTCATGGTCTCATCTATGGCAAGAAATAAGCCATAATCCTTTTGAAGGGCTCCCCGCAACATGGTACAATGCTCCTCACTTGAGAGATGTGCTCTCTTGAGATTAGAGATCATGCGTGTGAAGCCTTTTCTACGCTCTCTACCATCCAGAAAACAATAAAAAATTCCAAAAGGGACAATATAAGGTCCCTCTAATAGAATTCTCAGTGGGGCATTATTACATATTAAATGTATACTAATAATATTATCTTAAGGTGATTGACATAGAATTTACTTTAAATATAAATTAATGATTAGATGGAAGTATTTATTGTTACTCTAGTATTGATACTTAATTAAGTATTTATTGTTACTTTTAGTCATTCATTTATTACTTATAATCAATCAGCATTACTTTATGTGTTAAATACTTACTTTGTGTAGTGAATAGTTACCTTTTTTACCATATTGTTACTTTGTGTACCACATAGTTACTTAGTAGTAGAAATACTAGGCCAAAGACTTCAATGCACATAACTAATTCTAAATGACAAGATAAATGTTTTTCTGACTTTTAATAATTAATATTTTCAATTTTTATAACCCAATGTTACTTCTATGCCAAGTGTTACTTTTTATTCAAAAGATTTATCTTTAATAGAAATTAGTCACATTTACTTTATATAGTTACTTTCTATATAGAACAACTACTTTCTATGCAAATAGTTACTTTCTATACAAAATAGTTATTTTTTGTACAAAGGCACCTCCATTTTCCCTCTTGGGTCATGTATGGTTCTTCTTCATTCACCCCATCCAAGTCCACTCATGTAGACACAAGGAACCATCCTCCCACTCACGGTCATTGTAGTATTAGCAAAAATCATCCATGACCTTTCTTGTATCATCTCATGAATTACCTCCACCCTGGTGCCCTCACACCACCATATGTAGAGTCCAAAAAGACAACATAACTCTGTATGATAGGGTGGTAGATGATGATGGTGCCTACAACACCTCAGAATAGGAGACTCAATAGCAAAATTAAAAATAGAAAACTAAGTCATGAGAATCACCTTGGAAGGAAACTTTATCATTTTGAAATATGAGTTCACCCCAAGGAAATGGACATGAAAAATCAAAGTAGAGAACTAAGCTATAAGTAACACCTCATTTTTGTAGCTTGTGTTTTTATTTTGTTTCATACTTACGGTGTTACTTCTGATGCTTTTGTGTTACTTTTTGGATCAAATTGTTACTTTTAGTACTGCATAGTTACTTTTTAGGTCACACATTTACTTTTCATGTCACATAGTTATGTTTGATGACTTAATGTTAAATTTTTGGTTCAAATAGTAAAATCCAAATGCTCAAACAATTAGGGATTAACCAACTGGGAGAAGACAACACACATGGGGAAAATTGTAATATCAGACTTTGCATTTAGGATATCAGGCTAAGTATTGATTGTAAAAGATTTACAATACAATTGGAAAAATATAAGAGCCAAACACATCATAGGATTTTTTTTCTTACATCTACCATGAGGATTCACCAATTGGGAGAATACAAAACTCGTGGTTCCACCTTTAGAATCATCATCACCACTACATGACCTTCTCCCTTCAACCCCACCACCAACATTGTTGTCTAGTGTTCAGAACATGGGGTGTTACAACCCCAATTTTTGGTTCATTTGATGAGAAATGTAATCTCTCATATTGGAGATATTTGGGAAAATAATGATGTAATTTCGTATACAATATCCTTGATGATTTTGTTGTGGGCTTATTGGCTATTGGGCCCAATAACAAGGAAATTCAATTAATTAATGAATAATTGAGAATTTGAGAAAAGAAAGAAGTGGAAACCTCTAGAACGCAAAAGAATGTAATCCAAAGATGGATTTCGTGCCTCTTTGGTTCCTTGGGTTCCAAGGAGTCCAAAGTTCCATAGAGAATGCAATAAGAAAAGAAAAGATCAATTAAGTATTTCTTTATTACGAAAGAAATTGAAAACAATGATAAAATGTGGAAAATAAGTGGAAAGAGGTATAATTGAGTTATCCTTAGTGGAATTTCGTATCCCAAGGATTCCTAATGATAAAACGAATACCAATGAGGAAAATAAAAGAGAAATAAAGAGAAATCCTCAAAAAGAGATATTTTAATAAGAAATACACATGATAATGGGAAGTAATGCATATAGATGCATCTAGAAGGATAACGCGTATCCTTGGAAAGGAATTTTGAATTATTATAATTGCTTGGGGTCCAAGGATCCCAATGAATAAAAAGAGGAAAGATAAAACACCCATAATAGAAAATAAGAAGATAATGTGAGCATACAAGATAATGCAGGATTTTGGGGTTTTGTTAAAAAGGGAGTAATTTTGATGGAACTTCCACTCACGTGGAATTGCACGCACCACTAAAAATCCTATAGATGGTAAGTCTTTAGGTTTAGCCTTGCTTATACTAGATTGAGAACTCCACCTGCGTATGCTAGGATACGTGTAAGTCTTATCGTAGTATAGTTAAGGGTCGAATCCACGGGACAATGGTCTTGTTGGGAGCAACAAGATGGAAAACGTTAGAATTTCACTTAACCTCTTAACAGTTGGTATCTAGATCGAAATGTAGATTTGGTTGTTTTTAAACTAAGTACAAGTAAAACAAAGCAAGAAAGTAAACTTAAGGATGCTAACAATGATAAGGAGCCACTAGGATTTGATCGACTTTCACCACCACTACACACAGATCAAAACATGCAACATAAAACATAAAACATAATTTGAGTTTGACGACAAGTACATATTGGGGATTTTTGTATACAACCCCTGTATAGATGGCCTAGCCTCCTGCTGTTTTAGGGTCTCTCTTCGAGATGCCTTGTTTTGTTAATATCTTTGCTATACCTCTTTTGGAATATATTTACCTTACTCTAAAAAAAAACATGCAACATAAAACATAACCTGTAAAAAGAGTCTAAACAATTAGTATCTTTGTAGATTTAGTTTCCTTTCGGAGAACTAACTACGAGAAGTGTTGGAATGTTGCAATGCCAGCCATCCCCGAACGAATGGTCACTTGCTTTACATCATTCCCTTCGCAAAGTGTGTTCCTCGACTTATCAAGGTTTTGCTTTCATACGTCAAATGATTCCATTTCATAGTATGAAAGTACAACTATGGAAGTGAGTTTACTCCACTTCTTGAAAAAAACACTCCTAGATACTGAAACAGATGCATGGTAGATACATGCATCAAAAACCAACATCAAATCGAGATTCAAATCTAATAGTACAAACGTAGACAATTCATACTAAAAGATAAAAGGTAAGACAAGTTGGTGATCAAGCAACAAGCATTCTATAAACGATTGATGTTGAACTGAAAAGAAAGTATATCTCTATTGCAAACTATGGATTACAATGCATGAAATGAAAACATGGGTAGCGGGGCTACTCCTCGCACCCTAGTGAAAGAGACTACTCGCTCATAGCTAGGACAAAGAAGGAGGTGAGAAGAGAGAGAGAGAACGTCATCCCCACAAAGGAGAGAGGAAAGTCAACCCCTTGGAAGGAGAGAGAATGACGATCTTCACACTTCACAGGTTTCTCGATAAATAGGTCTCTTCTTCCCACCTTCTTTGGCAAAGAGAGAGAAAGCAGCTTCAGGATGGAGTGTGGATCTCAGATCGAAAGCCTTTGGGTAAAGGATGGAGGATGGAATAGCTCTGGAATAGTAGAGGCAGCCTCTAGATGTCTGAAACTTGATGATTTTGGGAGGACCCCTCGGGTCTTATTTATAGGCTTTAAGTGAAGTCTAAACGGTTTGGGTAATTTTACTTTGAAACCGTTTGGGCTCAGAGACCGTTTGGACCCTGAGACTGTTTGGACCCTGAGACCGTTTGGGCTCAGAGACCGTTTGGACCCTGAGACCATTTGGGCTCAGAGACCGTTTGGGCTCAGAGACTGTTTGGACCCTGAGATCATTTGGCTCCATGCGGTCTCAGGACTGGTTAGCTTCATGCGGCCTCGAGACCGGTTGGCTTCATGCGGTCTTGATACCATTTGACTCCATGCGGTCTCAGGACTGGTTGGCTTCATGCGGTCTTGATACCGTGTGACTCCATGTGGTCTCGGGACCGGTTGGCTTCATGCGGTCTTGAGACCGTTTGACTTCATGCGGTCTCGGGACTGGTTGGCTTCATGCGGTCTTTAGACCGTGTGGCTCCATGCGGTCTCGGAACCAGTTGGCTTCATGCGGTCTTGAGACCGTGTGACTCCATGCGGTCTCAGGACCGGTTGGCTTCATGCGGTCTTGGGACCATGTGAGGCTTTTGTGATTTTTTTGTGTCTTTTTCTGTAAGTAAAAAGGGAGAAAAGTTAATCTAATAGTATATTTTCAATGAGTTAGGAAAGTTAAGGATTCTATCTAATTTATCTGAGAAAGAGTGTGGAAAACTGAAGAAAATTACTAAGATAACATCACAAAATTGGAGGTTATCACCCCCCCTAACTTAGAGTCTAGCTTATCCTCAAGTTAGATAGAGATGAGGCATGTAATGGCAAGGCGATTTTATTTAATTGAGATTTCCATACTTTTTCTCCAATTCTAAACCAGAGGTATCCTAAAGTTGTATCGGGGCCTTTGCTTGCCTTAACTATTTCAGATATTGAGAGTTTCTTGGATCTCAGGTTTCTTCCATCTCTTGTAGCCTGCATTGGGACCACTTTTTGTTCTGTGCAATTCGTTGATTCTAATCAGTTTTATACTTCTCTGAAAATCCTACCGGCAGCTAGAGTGGGTATGAGGGTTGGCTAAAGGCTTGATGTGTAAATCCCCTTTCAAGTTGGGGAGGGGTTGTCTATGCTTTTAGGATCTCACTACCGGGAACGATACATCTGCCTTTGTGAGGGAAGCTAAATGTACCGGCCGGGCAAGTCCTTTATCAACCTTTCATATATTCAGATACCTTAGGGTTTCACTACCGGGCACGACACATCTGCATTTGTGAGGGCAGCTAAATGTACCGGACGGGTGAGGCCTTTATTGGTTCTTATTTTAGATCCTTATTCATGGCACAACTCTCATAGTTTTATTCAACACTCTGACTTTTATTCGTAAACTCACATGCTTAGGAATTGGGTTTTTAGGAATTTTGATTTTTGGGCGGCGAAGCCTCTTTTATTTGAAGAGAAGAAAGTTGTTCTTAGAGTTGCTCGAAATGCACTTATTTGGTTTATACTAGTGGTCCACTTGCAAGGCTTCATGATTTGGATGTCACCTGATGTCCCTCCCATCCTTGAGAGTGTTTGGCTTATTTCGGCCCTGATGTTGACTTGTGTAAAGTCAAATGTAGAATTGAAGCAAAAGCATGAAAATCGAATGTGAAGATAATTTATTAATTCACCATTACATGTCTATGTGCTATTCTTGTTGTTACTCCTTAGGACTAACTAGATTCTGAAGTTATTTGGGGATGACTTTGTTCCAAGAGGGATATTATCCTTTATGAATAGGATTTATTATCAGGGGAATTTTTTAAAACAAAAACTAAGTGTGCAAAGAAAAATTTTGTGTAGGATTGAAAGAGAAGATAGAGAGGGAAAGATTTAAGAATGATACCTCACCCTTGTCTAGTGTACTCCCCCCTAACTTATCACTCACTCTGTCCTCAGAGTGTCAAAGTGATAGGTTGAGAAGTACAAGGACAAGGGCATCAGGTGTCTGTTAGTCCTGCATTAGCTCCATGTGCGTAGAGAAGATTAGCGGCGAAATTTCCTCGTAACACGTGGTAATCCACATATATCATGTCCTCTACTGGTCTTCCAACACTACTACAGAAACAGCCTTTGGCGTCGGTTGTTTAACCCCCTTTGGCGTCGGTTTCTGAGCGACGCCTATGTGGGCGCCGCTAAAGGTCGAACACTTCGGCGTCAGTTTTTTAACCGACGCCTATTTAACATATAGGCGTCGGTCTTTTAGTAGATAACCGACGCCAAAAGGGTTTGCGCCACAGAAAACGGCGTCATCTAGGACACATTCTGCGTTGGTTATCTACTAAAACACCGACGCCTATACTTCAAGACGACACGGTCGTGCTTCCCTACACGGCCGTGTTTAGTACTATAGGCGTCGGTTTTATATGAATAACCGACACCTTTTCCACCACGGCCGTGCTATCCTGCACGGTCAGGTTGTTTGTACTATTAGGCGTCAGTTTTGATCAAATAACCGACGTTGTAGGTCTTTGCTGACGGTTTTCTGTAAATAACTGACGCCTATATCTATTTTTTTTTCATATCAGTTTGCAGGCCTGCTGTGGCTGGTCAGCAGGATGAGAACCTGCAGTTTAGTTTTCTGAACTGCAGGTTTACGACATCCATTGATATCAGCCTACAAACAGGCCACAAACCTGCAAAATTCACAAAAAATAATTCACACAAGTAGATACATTCGGACATCAATTCAATTCTCACATTCACACATATAGAAACATTCAAATACATGTATTAACATTCAGAAATATTCATTTACAAAGTATCATTCATTATCGCTATCAACATCCCAATTATATCTTACAGTTGCCACTGCTTGTATGGCTTTTGCCCATTCTTCTCTTATTTCATTTAATGCTTCCATCATATATGGAGCATGTATATTTTTTAAGCGTTTACCTATTGTGTTGTCAGTTTTAAACACCTGCAAAGAGAATGATGTATATATATAAGTAATAATATAAAAATAAGATTGATATATTTCATACTAACTAATGAGACTATATATAATACCTCATGTATGGTATCGATGTCCAATGCGGCATGTCGGATAATCATCTGCATAAATCGCATCACATAGTATGCGCATGCCCAACCATTGTCTTGTGTAGCGCACTATAAATTGAAACATACAAAATAATACAACTAAGCACAATTCACATCAATAATATATACATTGGAGTCGCATCACATACTTGTACGTTCTACCAATTTATTGGCTGGTTCTTTTTCCTTAGGACCGTTCCTCCATCCTTTTTGAATGCATCTAAACCCCTACATATTAATATAACACAGTAAATTGCATAAGTAAATAGTAATGTAATAACAGATGTTAACAGATACAAAAATTAAATATTTCTCACCAGAATAATGGCATTCTCATTACGTGTCCAATTTTAGTGTTTAATGTACTTCCCGCGGGATCTAGATAATAAACAGTGAACGTCCCGGGGACAATAACTAGTAATTCCCAATGTCTACCGCTAGAGGTAAAAAGTTAACAATTAATAACTCAAGATGCACAATAAAAATGGAATTTTCTTAAGTCCAAATTATAAATAAAGTAAACTTACTTGACATTGAATGGAGCTATTATTATCATCTTCTTTTGCTGACCAAAAATTGTAAAAGCATCTATACAGTATTGTTGAACATTATCAGGGTCTTTAGCTACCAAACTAATCAATGAAGGAATCAAAAATCCCACATGATCAAATGCAAATTGTTTGCAATGATCTTCGACTAAGTAGCTGCAAAATATGTATTACGTATGCATTAATATATAAGAAACCAGCTCACCGGATCTTACACAAGGTATATGGATGTATAAATAAGATCTCACCTTATCCATGTCTCTATAATTGATGTATTCAACCACTCATACATAAACAACTCAATAATATCTTGTATAAATAAAGAGCTATCGTATGATTGTCCTGCATAATCTGCATCTAAAGAAACAATTATAGGGCAATGTATATTATGTGCCCGTAGCCAACATGCCATTCCCCTACAAGCAGGACCTAACGGGTATGTTAGGTCAGTTGGAACCCAACTTGGTAATGCGGGAAGTGGAGGTGGAGGCCTAGGTGCTCCGGTTGTCTTCTTTTTAACCTGTATATATAATTTCAGATTAGTTGACCTCATATATACACATTAACAATTTAAATTAATGTAAATTTATCTTACAATTTCAGTAGTGTAGACGACATCTGCTTTGGGCCACAATATCACCCCGCCTTCTGCATCAGCAAGTGTATCAATATCCGGGTGGGGATATGGCAATGTAGCTTCTCTCCAATCGGGTAACACATGTATCGGGCTCACACAAACGTAGCCCTGTGGCATTGGAGTCCCGTGAAACATTGCCCCAGGAAGGGACGGGTAAGCCTGCGCCTCTACAACAACGTAGTCTTGCATTCTTAAGCGGCATGGCTTCAATGCCTACAAATTTACATAAAGAATATTATACATATATACATATCATCTTGAAAACATAACAACTTTAAAAGACTAACTACAATGTCATAAACAATACTTACAGCAGACGTGTTAGGCGGTGGGTCTACAGGATTACTTGTAGTCTGTACATCAGGAGAAGAGTGGGTCGCCATAGGCTGATTACTTTCACCCGTGATCCCAAAATTCCTTTGCCCTCCTCAATATTCTTGTCATTATCAGGAGTGTCATTACCACTGAGAAAGTCATTGCAAAAATCCATAACCTCTCTCGCCACATAACCTTCAATAATACTCCCTTCAGGCCGATAACGGTTTCGAACATCACCTTTAAAAACGCTCATGTATCGTTCAAAGGGATACATCCAATGCAAGAAAACTGGTCCCAACATTTTCACTTCCCTAGTCAAGTGGACAACAAGATGTACCATGATATCAAAGAATGAAGGAGGGAAATACATCTCAAGCTGACATAGGGTAACAACCACTTCTCTTTGCAAATTATCGAGAGTATCAGGGTCAATAACTTTACTGCATAGACTGTTGAAAAAGAAACAAAGTCTGGTAATTGCAAACCTTACATGCTTCAGCAATATAGATCGAATTGCCACAGGTAATATTTGTTGCATTAGAGTGTGACAATCATGAGATTTAAGACCTATCAACTTCAGATCTTTCATTGATACCAATCTACGGATGTTGGATGAGTAACAATGTGGCACCTTAATATTTACCAAGCATTCACAAAAAGTTTTTTTCTCCTTTCTAGACAATGTGTAACAAGCGGGAGGTAAGTATGTTCTTTTACTACCCATTTCACATAATTCTGTTAATTCTGACCTTATTCCCATTTCACGTAGGTCCAGTCTGGATTTTATCCCATCTTTAGTCTTACTTGGTATATTTAACAGAGTACCAATGATGTTATCACAGACATTTTTCTCAACGTGCATTACATCGATACAATGCCTGACTGTCAAAGAACTCCAATAAGGAAGATCCCAAAATATTGACTTCTTCTTGAATGAAAAATTGTCACTCCGTGTGGCCATACTACATTGTGATTTCTTACCAAATTCATTGACAATGTCTTTTACTCTTTCATAAACAACATCCCCTGGTATAGGTTTAGGTGCACTCCGTTCATCATTCCATCCATTGAATGCTTTGCGCTTCCTACGATACGGATGGAATTTTGAAAGAAACCTTCGATGACCAAGATATACAGTCTTTCCGCCATGTTTTAGTCTTATTGAATCAGTGTTTTCTTCACATATAGGACACGCTTTAGCTCCTTTGACACTATATCCAGACAAATTCCCATATGCTGGAAAATCATTAATAGTGCAAAACAACATAGAGTGCAAACAAAATGTCTCTCTTGCTGAAGCATCATAGGTCATCACACCTTCAGCCCAAAGTTTCTTTAAGTCATCAATTAAAGGTTCAAGATAAACATCGATATCATTTCCGGGTTGTTTAGGGCCCGATATCAACAATGACAACATAACATACTTATTTTTCATACACATCCAGGGAGGAAGATTGTATATAACAAGCATGACTGGCCAAGTGCTATGTTGGCTGCTCAATGTCCCGTACGGATTCATCCCATCTGTACAAAGCCCAAGTCTTAGATTCCTATCTTCTTCACCAAATTTGGGGTACAATAGATCAATCTTCTTCCACTGTGGGGAATCAGACGCATGTCGCAGGATCCCATCATTATTTTTCTTAACATCTGCATGCCACCTCAAATTCTTCGCATCTTTCGGATTTGCAAACAAGCGTTGAAACCGTGATATTATAGGTAGATACCACAACACCTTGGCAGGAGAACCAATTTTGGACTCCCCCGAAGTCGTCAATTTATACCGTGACGCACAACATTATGGACAATCTTTCAAATCTACATAGTCCTTTTGAAATAATACACAATCATTCGGGCATGCGTGTATCTTCTTGGCCTCCATTCCCATTGGGCACAACATTTTCTTTACCTAGTATGTTGAGATTGGCAGCTCATTTCCTTCAGGAAGCATTTCTTTCAACAAAGTCAACAATGAAGTGAAGCTTTTGTCGCTCCATCTATTGTTAGCTTTCAACTTATACAATCTCAACACAGCACTAAGCTTCGTAAACTTAGCACAACCTGTGTATAACAGTATCTCAGCATCATGCACAATGTTTCTAAAGATAGGAGGTGGATCGGTGTGCTCTACCCTACAACTATCCAGCATCGCATCAACGATGTATGCTGGAACTGGTTCGTTCACATTTACGTCATCGGAGGCAATTTCTTCTTCCACCCAAGCACTTCTATCGACATCTACTGGTTTCGATTTTGAAATCTCTCCATGCCAGTGCCATTCTGTATAGCCTTGTACAATCCCGTTGCACATGACATGACTTTTGATTTCCTCACCAGTGTTGACTTTCAAGTTGTTACCGCAATGCCTACATGGACAGTAGAACCTATCTGTAGGTTTTTTCCTATGTTCCTCGGCAAATCTAATAAACTGATCAAGACCAGATATAAACTCTGGGGTGCAACGATTACGAATGGACATCCATGATCTATCCATTCTATGATCAGAGAAAACAAGTATATATTAGGAAACAAGTATATATTAGGAAAAGATTAGGGTATACACTTACATCCTAAGTGTATAATGTGATTTCATTCTTATATATAATAAATGTGTACCACCTATCCCATCCTTGAACACCTAATCTCACTAGTAAGTGTATAATGTGTATTGGGTTTTCGAGAAAATTTCGGCAGCATTTCCCCGCTGTTCTCTAAGTACATATGTACTTAGAGAACAAACAGGGAAATGCTACCGAAATTTTCTCGAAAACCCAATACACATTATACACTTACATCCTAAGTGAGATTAGGTGTTCAAGAACAGTCCCAAACCGGGGACTATCCAAGATTTACTCCTAATGAGTCAATCTTGGACGGGTTTCTAGGCCAACAAATACATTTGATGTCATTCTTATATATAATAAATGCATGTGTACCACCTATCCCATCCTTGAACACCTAATCTCACTAGTAAGTGTATAATGTGTATTGAGTTTTCAAGAAAATTTCGGCAACATTTCCCCGCTATTCTCTAAGTACATATGTACTTAGAGAACAAACGGGGAAATGCTACCAAAATTTTCTCGAAAACCCAATACACATTATACACTTACATCGTAAGTGAGATTAGGTGTTCAAGAACAGTCCCAAACTGAGGACTATCGAAGATTTACTCCTAATGAGTCAATCTTGGACGGGTTTCTAGGCCAACAAACACATTTGATGTCATTCTTATATATAATAAATTTGTACCACTTATCCCATCCTTGAACACCTAATCTCACTAGTAAGTGTATAATGTGTATTGGGTTTTCAAGAAAATTTCGGCAGAATTTCCCCGTTGTTCTCTAAGTACATATGTACTTAGAGAACAAACGGGGAAATGCTACCAAAATTTTTTTCTCGAAAACCCAATACACATTATACACTTACATCCTAAGTGAGATTAGGTGTTCAAGAACAGTCCCAAACCGGGGACTATCCAAGATTTACTCCTAATGAGTCAATCTTGGACGGGTTTCTAGGCCAACAAACACAATAATAGATATGTGAATCATATCATTAAGAGCATGATTTCTTGTTAGGTCATCATAGGTCATAATAATCCACTAGAATTAATGAGCAAAAAATGTCTCATAGTGTTTAAATATACTAGACATCTAATTAAGAACAAACAATAAGACAAAGTTAATTTAGCTCAATTAAATGGAATAGAGTCAAAGGAAAAATTGTAAAATGATTTTCATCGAGTTAATTTAGCTGGCCATTAAATGGAACAGAGTCAATTAAATGGAACAGAGTTAAATGGAACAAAGGAACCCTATAAAGATGTTTGAATGAATCTAAACTAATTAATTTGATTAGAAGCTGAAAATAGAGTCAATTAAATGGAATAGAGTAAATTAAATGAAACTAACAAAGTTAATTTAGCTCAATTAAATGGAACAAAGTCAATTAAATGGAACAGAGTTAAATGGAACAAAGGAACCCTATAAAGAACCAATTTCACACCTGGGTAGGTCGGCAGGTACCTGGGCAAGCGAGCAGGGCGAGGTCGAGCTGGTCGAGTACGTGGGCGGCGGCGACACCGGCGAGCTCCAGAACCACCGGCACAAGTCAGGAAGGTAGCGGCAGCGACTCCGACGAGTAGGGAGCGGCAGGCGGCGGCGGGCAGGCAGGCAGCGGAGAAAGAGCTACAGGCAGGCGGCGGCGGGCAGGCAGGCGGAGGAGAAGGAGCGGCGATATGTCGGTGAGCAGCAGCACAGGAGAAGGGGGCGCGGAGAAGAAGAAGAAGGCAGCAGCAGTGGCGGCGCGGCGGCGTTGTCGTGGAGAAGGAGCAGAGAAAAAGGGAAATCGGCGGCGACAGCAGAGAAAAAGGACAATCGGCTCGCAATGAAACAGAAGAAAGGGGAAGAGTCGGGCATCGCGGGATATTAAGTTCCCAAATAGCGTCGGTTGTTTTAAACAACCGATGCTAAAGATGTTTAGGCGTCGGTTGTTTTAAACAACCGACGTCCAATTGGACGATATTTTCACGAAATTATTTGGCGGGAACCACTTTCAGCGTCGGTTATAAAAGGATAACCGACGCTGAAAGTGACACTTTTCGCGCAAATTTCCATCGCACATACGCGTCGGTTTTTTATCTACATAACCGACGCTGAAAGTGACACTATTTTTTTGCTCGAAAATTGGATTTCGCGGGCGACTTTAAGCGTCGGTTTTTTATAAGCAACTGACGCTGTATTCAAAGCGGTACCTGTGTCTGGTTGGTCTTCGAATATAGACGTCGGTTTGCCTAAATAACCGACGTCTAATATTATAGGCGTCGGTTTTCCTAAAGAACCGACGCCCAGAAAAGCGACATTGAATGCTGTTTTTGTAGTAGTGCAAGGGCCATAATGGTGTACATCCAGTAGAAGACGTGGAAACCACAGTCGTTCGACTTGCGGAGATGCTATGGGCATTTGTGGTTGAAGGCGGGGTGATGAAAGTGTTCTTTACCGTATGCTCGTGTGCGCTTGCTGAGAAGGGCATGTAGTTGGTCAGCACACTCCTTCGCCACTTCTTCTGTAGGTGTTCTTGGTGTTGTAGTGTATTGTTGTTGATCTGGATTGTACTGGCTATCAAAACTGTTGTATATGATTGTTGTTCCGTCGTGAAGGTTTGTTGCCAACAACATCCAGTGTTCTGAATGAAGGAAAGGAAGAATGATAAACTTCGGAGTCGTATGTTGTAGGAAGGAAATGAGTGCCTCAGTTGTTCTGAAGTTCTTTAGCTTTAGTAGATTGTCCTTCATATAAGAGGATGCCATATAGGTTGTAGGGTGATTCTGTCCGATAAGAAATTGATAGGCGGCCATCAAACTTACGGATAGAGACCCTTTTGTCTATATAGTTTCTCGTAGCACATATGCCATGACCAGAATATCGTCGGACCTGAAAACGAGGTCATCTTTCTTGGTGAAAAGCCTTGACATGATGAGGTGAAGTTCATTGTTAGAGAGGCTTTTGCAGGCGCTGAGGTCAAAATTGGGGAATGTTGGTGAAATGACAGTCATGGGGACCATTTGTGAAGATGATCTGATGATAGTCACCCCGGTTAGCAACTCAGTAACCCCTTCATCATCTGCTAGATTGAAAGAGTAAGGGTCCCATTTCTTCTTCTTGGGAACCTTGGCAGGTTGTTATTTCCCCAACTCCTCTATTGTTTGCCAGAATGGCCTTTTGGAGGATGTTGGATGACCGAAAAGAGGTAGCGAGGAACGTCGTTGGGCGCCATAGTTGGGTCCTTGAAGAACCTTCTATCACAAATTAGCTCCATGGTGTAACAGCCCTGTAAAGAATGAAAATCCTCTTTGGCCAGTTCGGTGAAAGGGATTTGCTGATTGAGCGCTTGAATATGACATATAACGTAGAAAGCGCAATCCTTAGATCCCTCTTGAGTTTGGGCATGGGGGTTGATGATTTGGAACCATGGTTGGTTCCAACCATTGCGGAGGGATGGGCAAGCAACCCAAATCAATTTCAGGAGCCAGAAAGGGATGCATCTGGCCTCCCCGACTTTTGTTCCAGCGAAATTAATTATTCTGGCTCTTATTTCAGTGGCACAAAAGTTGTACACCTTTGCGTCTCGAGCCACGGTGTCCACTATCAGTAATAGCCAGTGACCTAAGACTTGAAAGGGCACGGGGATATAACGTGCCTTTCTGGAAATCCCCCTCTGCAACCACTCGATAGATTTGTTTTGTAAGTCTTTATATAAAAGACTCATGGCCAGAGAAGGTGAAGCATTAAGTACTAGTTGCTGTCTTTTGGAGCTTCTATAGATTTCAATGGAATTGGCAAGGAGGACACGGAAGACTGCCATCTTCACTGCTGATTGTGGTCAAAGGATGGTGCGGAAATCTTCACGGGTCAACTTGCGTTGCGTCTTTGTATTATGGTATATAACATTGCCCCCATCTTTGGCATTATCTACTATAGTGTTTAGGATGAAGATGTCTTGAGCATCTAGAGTAGAGATGGCTGCCATATCTAGATCGTGCATTTTGTGCGATAGAGGTGGAGGCGGGGGAAGCTCTTGCGGAGGGTGGGAAGAGGTCTTCTCCAAATCATCGATGTAGCATTGTAGATCTTCTTCTTTGTCAGAATCAAAAGCAGAGTCAAAGTCTTCATCTGTATCTAAACTGACTCTTTTGGATTCTTCGTGTTTTGGGGGAAAGGGCACTGATTGTTCTGGTGCAGAGAGATGTTGAGCTGATGGTGCTTGTTGTTGGCTTGTGTTGGTTCTGAATAAACATTGTTGGAACTCAGCGAAAGCTGCCTCTTTGGAGGTTTCCCCCAGAGATCCCATTGCTGAATAATCAAGAAATTGATCCCCATATGACATATTAACGTTGTCATTGTGAGTAGGGGATTTGGGATCTTTATCACCTTCGTGGTGATCTTTCTATTGTTTTGGTACAGCTCCTTGGCTGGGGCCCTCCCCAGCATTGTCTAGGTCGTTAGATTTATCATTTGAGGAGGTGCTATTATTGGAGTCAGTCGTGGAGTCAGAATCCTCATCGTCATTGTCTTCTTCATCATCATCTTTGACTGCTGTTTCATTTGTTGTCATCTTTGGTGGAGGCTTCTTGCACTTTCGGTGGAGTGCTTGTATCTCATCGAAAGCCACTTGTGTATGCTCATTTGTTTCAATCAAAGCGTCATGGGCTTCTTTAAGATCTGAAAATCGAGCCTCGGCGGAGAGGAGTCGTGCAGAGAGATCTGTCACTTGAGTTCTCAGTTGGTTGATTTCATTATTGGATGACTCCTCTTGCCAGTTATTTAGTTGTGTGAGGGTGGTGCTGATGTCATCCAAGTGTGTGCTTAAAGTAGTTTGTTGCTACTTAAGCTCGCATAGAGTTTCTGGTAAAGGTTGATTTTGTGCAGAAATCCTATCGACTTTCTTGACCAGATCGTCTTGCTGGCCTTTCACTTCAAGCATCAACTGTGGCAGTTGTTGCAGGCGGTCGTCGAGGTGATCGACTTTCATGGCCGCTGCTTTTTGCTGTTGGTGGATGCTTGAGATGATGTCTGGCAAGGCAAGGTTTTGTGCGTCAATCTTGGCGACCTGTGTAGTTAAACCCTGCACACAAGAAAAAATAGATTGTAATATGTTAGAAGGGTCAGTGAGGAGGTTTCAAATAGCGTCGAATTGACATCCAAATTCCTCACCGACGTTAGTGAAATGGACCCCAGATGTGGATGGGTGGTGCGGGTGGGGTTGGGGTGGTAAGTTGGTAGTGCCTTGCATAAGAGACACTGTTGATGGTCCCGCGAACTACGTAGTGACTGTTGATGGAGTCACCAGCAGTGTCGGGGTGGTAGAGGAAGAAAATCGTGATTGTCCGGGTGATAATTATGGGAGAGAAAATGTTGAGGAGAAAAGGGTGGAGATGGGAGCAGAGTATGTGAAGCCGGGTGTTGGAGCGGAAAAAGGGGTGCCTGGGGAGAAAGATGGTGAAGTGGTAGATGTGGGTGAAGGGATTGTTGTTGGGATTGTTGTGGAGGGAGGTGGGAGGGTGGTAGATGGTGGGATGGTAGTGGATGGTAATGTGGTGGGGGTGGTGGTGGTGAGCTCATTATGTAGGCTCATGATGAATGAGTCTAATGATGAGGTAGTGATTAGCTCCTCCGGATGAGGGCGGTCTGTCTACAGTTGTAGTTTTGATGTTGGCATCCCCGACAGCTATGGTGGTTGTAAACGTGCCTTAGATGTTTGTTTAACTGGTATTTTTGTTACCCTGGCTTCCGGGGCGTTAATACTAAGCTCTGTCTGTCCCGCTTTGGTCTTCTTCTCTTGTACTTTAATCGAAGCCAAGATTTGGTAAGCTCTTCGTCAGTAAAGAGGAGCTTGTTTTTGTCATAATCCGCAAGCTCCGGAAGCGGTAGCAGAGTTCTGGAAGATCGTACTGTGGGGAAGAAAATGTAGTGCAATTTTTCATCCTTCTCTTTGATAATGTAGGAGTTCTTCAAGGTTTGCTCGTTAGTAAGGATGTCTCCCTTGATCTGCGTGCATCGATGGAGTAATCTGTCCATCTTGAGATATTTGATGATGGAAGTTATGTGCCCACCCATGCAGATTTCTTTCCCTATGGTGTAGGATGAGAATTTTTGTATCATGTGTCGTCCGATGTTCACCAACATTTCGTGCAGAATGGACCATAGAAGAAAAAGGTCGGCGATGATAACATTTCCTCCCTCTGTTCTGGGGAACAATGCACTGGTGAGATATTTGTGAAGAGTGCGCACGAACCCAGAATGAATATTGGAGGCTTTATAGGTATTTGCCTCATAAGTGGGGACCCTGTTAGGGTCTTCCAGAAGTTGTGTCTATTGAATTGTGAGTTCTCTGTGATAACAACTTTGGCCTGTTTGAGTTGCTCTGGGTTGTCTATGAATATTTCGTTCAAAAGATTTTTTGTGATAATAACGTTGTTACCAAAAAGCTTGGTGACCAGCCTATGATCACCTCCGTCCCTTGCCCTATGCATAATGTCCACAAATTCTTTAGTAAGATGTGTAAAGAATTATGTTGTGGGTTCGATGTACAAAATTTTAGGGACAAAGCATAATCTCGAGAGATTAGCATTGTCAAGCATGGTGAGGGTTCTTTCATATATCCCCATCTTGTGTAGTACGGTTGAGCAAACGTACTTTGTAGGTTTTAGTATTTTTTCGATGGATGGGAGGGTGTGGATGTAAAGGTTTTCTGGTGGTGGTGTTGTAGTGGTGATGGAGGGGAAAACGGGAGTAGTGGTGGAAGTGGTAGCGGGGGTGGTAGTGGTGGTTGTTGGGACGTACTCTGCTAGGGTTTGTTCCCTAGCAGTAGCGGGGTGGACCTGCTTCCTTGCCCGTTTCTTTGAGGGTTGTTCGGTCACAGTTTCCTGGACCTTTCATTTCCCCTTGTATTGTTCAACTAGGGATTCTTCCTTGGAGTGTGGCTCATATTCGGAGCCTTCATCACTGGAAGAAATTTCTTCCACTTCCTCTTCAGGCTCCTCAGCTAGACATTTGTTGATGTGGTCAATTTCACACATGACCGCTATGATGTTGACCTTTGGTTGGGTATTTCCAGTCTCATTGTAGGTATCTACGATCTTTTGGAACCTGGCTCGGTCCTCCACTAGTTGCTCTGTTGTCCAGTGTGGGTTGTCAGTGGTTCCGGCCGTATCTGAAAAGAATAAAATCATGTGGTAAGATGATTTGGATTTGTAAAAGTATTAAGGTTGGTTTACATGTAAGTATTAACGTTTTTAGGTTTTTAGCTGAATACAAGCGGTTTGAAAGACCAAACTATTTTAAGACTGTTTGGTTCCAAACGGTTTCAAGACCGTTTGGCTCCAAAAGGTTTCAAGATCGTTTGGCTCCAAACGGTTTCAAGACCGTTTGGCTCCAAACGGTTTAAAGGTCGTTTTGCTCCAAACGGTTTCAGGACCGTTTGGCTCCAAACGGTTTCAGGACCAAACAGTTTCAGGACCGTTTGGCTCCAAACGGTTTTAGGGTCGTTTGGATCCAAACAGTTGCAGGGCCGTTTGGCTCCAAATGGTTTCAGGACCGTTTGGCTCAAACGGTTTCAAGGTCGTTTGGCTCCAAACGGTTTCAAGACCGTTTGGCTCCAAACGGTTTCAAGACCGTTTGGAAGGTGAAACGACGGGGGCACAACAAACGACGATAGAACACTATCGGCGACAGTAGCGAAGGCGACGACAATAAAGAGGACGGCGGTGATAGAAAAGGGAGCCGTGTTGGCATCGTAGACATCGGTAATGGTAAAGACGAAGGTGGTGCACAAATGAAAGTGTTGATGATGGTGGTGTGCTGGTATACCTTGTTGCTGCGGGTGATGAAGATGACGGCGATGCGAAGAGTGGTGGTAACTGAGGTGCGGACGTCGTGAAGATGCGCAGAAGAGGGAGCGACGACGACGGAGAGAACCGGTGTAGCGGACTGCACGGGAACAGGATCAAGGGAGTTGAAACAGGGCTTGCGAGGGTTTTAGAAAGCTCGAGAGTCGAAAGAAAGAAGAAGGAGAGGGGGTAGGGTTATATTTATAGGATTTGGGGGTTGACCTTACAAAATCCTGAGGTCAAACGGTTTGAAGACCGTTTGGCTCCAAATGGTTTCAAGACCGTTTGGCTCCAAACAGTTTTAGGACCGTTTGGCTCCAAACGGTTTGAGGACCGTTTGAGAAGGCTTAGGTGTTTGATTTTTATATTTTTATGTTTGTTTTGGTTGTTTATGTGAATTTTTATATTTTCAGATTAAAGATGATAATCCTAAATTAAAGAAAGGAAACAGAAAACAAAGATAAAAGGTGATACTCAGATCTTGAGTTGCCTTCCAAGTAGCTCCTGGGTTTTACGTCGCTGGCTCAATGAAGTTTTGATTTTGTTATGGTGATGTTGTGGGGTTTCTGATTTTAATAGTCTGTCTCAGAATTTTGTCTGCTGGAGTATAGTATTTTTTCAATCTATGGCCATTGACTGTCCTTTCTCATCCATTGTCATCAACAATTATGATGGCTCCAGTCGGGTATATGTGTTTGATGGTGAAAGGCCCGGACCACTTTGTGTGGAGTTTTCCGGGGAACATTTTGAGACTGGAGTTGAAAAGAAGGACTTTATCTCCAATGACAGTGTCTTTTCTTTTTAGATGACCATCGTGCCACATATTGGTTTGTTCTTTGCAAATCCTAACACTTTGATAAGCGGTCATTCGGAGCTCCTCTAGTTAGCTGGAGTTGTCTATTTTCTCTGGCACTTTTAAAATCAAAATTTAGTTGTTTAATGGCAGACCGAACCTTATGTTCCAGTTCCACTGGAAGATGACATGATTTCCTGTATACCAAACGGAACGGGGTTGTTCCAATTAGTGTTTTATAAGTTGTTCGGTAGGCCCAAAGGGCATCAGGAAGCTTGGTGGACCAGTCGGGACAATATCTATTGACGGTTTTCTCTAGGATTTCCTTCAGTTGTCTATTTGAAACTTCAACCTGGCCACTAGTTTGTGGATGGTACCCCGTGGAAACTTTATGGTTGACTTTGTATTTCTTCAAGAGGGATTCAAATCTACGCTCCAGAAAATGGGACCCTCCGTCAGATATGACAGTTCGGGGGAATCAGAATCTGGGAAAAATGATATCTTTAAACATCTTAATGACTGGTTTGGAATCACTGGAAACTGTGGGTATAGCTTCTACCCATTTCGAAACATAATCCACTACAACCAATATGTAGGAAAATCCATATGAAGAGGGAAAGGGGCCCATGTAGTCTATCCCCCACACATCGAAAAGTTCGATCTCTTGCGACATAGTGAGGGGCATTTCATTCCTTTTCGTTATACCGCCAGAAAGTTGACATTTATTGCATGATTTTACGAAGTCATGGGAATCTCTTGCTATTGTTGGCCAAAAGAAACCCGATTGCAAAACATTCATAGCAGTCTTTTTTGAGCTCATGTGCCCCCTAGTGGGGCTGGAATGGCAATGTTCTAAGACAAGAGTAATCTCTTCTTCAGGTAGGCAGTGACGGAAAAGTCCGTCTACGCATAGGAGAAAGAGATAAGGTTCGTCCTAGTAGTATTGCTTAACATCGTGCAGAAATTTCTTTTTGTCATGGTAAGAGGAGAAAGGGTGGATGATTCTTGTAGCCAGATAATTTACTATGTCGGCATACCAGGGAAATCCAGTGGTGATTTGCATTAGTTGGTCATCAGGGAGGGAGTCTCGAATAGGTACTTTATCGTCATCCTTGACTTCAATACGGCTGAGATGATCAACGATGACGTTTTTCACTCTGCTTTTGTCTTTGATTTCCAAATCAAATTCCTGAAGCATTAATACCCATCATATAAGTCTCGGTTTTGCATCTTGCTTCTGAATTAGATATCGTATGGCGGAGTGATCAGTGTAAACTATGACCTTTGCTCCAATCAGGTTGGAGCAGAATTTCTCGAACGCATAGATGACAGCTAAGAACTCCTTTTCTGTAGTGGTGTAGTTCTTTTGCACTTCATCAAGAGTCTTGGACGTATAATATATTACATAAGGACTTTTATCAATTCTATATCCTAACAGTGCTCCTATAGCATAGTCGCTGGCATCACACATTATTTCGAATGGTTGCGACCAGTCAGGTGCTCTCAGAATAGGCGCAGAGACTAGAGCATTTTTTAAGGTTGTGAAGCTTTGTAGACATTCTTGGTCAAAATTGAACTCAGCGTCTTTTGTCAAAAGTTGAGTCATGGGTTTTGCAATTTTTGAGAAATCTTTAATGAATCTTCGATAAAACCCAGCATGACCCAAGAATGCTCATACTCCTTTTACATCTTTTGGCGGTTACAGTTTGGAGTTGACATCAATCTTTGCCTTGTCTACCTCAATCCCTCTATCACTTACTCTATGTCTGAGGATGACACCTTCAGTTACCATAAAATGGCATTTTTCCCAATTTAAGATAAGGTTCGTTTCCTCACATCTTTGTAAGACTTGTCCAAGGTTGAGTAGACAGTTGTCAAAGGAATCTCCATAAACTAAAAAATCATCCATGAACACTTCCATTATGGACTCGGTTAACCCCACAAAAATAGCAGTCATGCACCTTTGGAAGGTAGTAGGTGCATTGCACAGCCCGAATGACATTCTTCTAAAAGCATAGGTCCTGAAGGGACAAGTAAAAGTTGTTTTTTCTTGGTCTTCCGAGTGTATAGGAATTTGATAGAACCCGGAATAACCATCGAGGTAACAAAAGAACTTTTGATGGGCTAGGCGTTCGAGGACTTCGTCAAGAAAAGGTAGAGGGTAGTGATCTTTATGTGTTGCTTTGTTTAGTTTCCTGAAGTCGATACACATCCTCCACCATGTGATAGTCCTCATGGGTACTAACTCATTTTTATCATTTAGTACGACAGTGGTCCCTTCCTTTTTGGGGACCGCTTGGATAGGGTTGAACCATTGGGAATCTGAAATTGGGTAGATAATACCAGCTTTCAGCAGTTCGAGGACCTCAAGGCGAACAACTTCTTTAAGATTGGGGTTCAACTTTCTTTGGTGCTATCTTGAAGGTTTAAATTCTTCCACCATGGGCAGTCTATGCATGCATAAGGTTGGGTTTACACCTGTCAGGTCAGTAATTTTGTACCCAATGGCTTTCTTATGTTTCTTCAATTCAACGAGAAGTCGTTCTTCCTGATCTTTCGTTAGAGTGAAACTGATGATTATTGGATATAGTTTTTCTTCGTCCAGAAAGACATGCTTAAGCCCCGTTGGTAGGGTTTTCATCTCGGGAGCCTTAGGTATTGCTGTTGTTTCTAGGATAGTGACGGATTTGAGCTCCTTAAAAGTGGATGTTGGTGCTTCTATAGCTTTCTCTTAGTGTTGCAAACATTGTTGAACTAATTCGTTGGTTGGGAATTCGACTTCTGGATTTATTAGGACATTTTCTAGCTCATCGGATGGTTCAAAAATTTCCAATTGGGACATTTGATGTATTACATCTAAGAGAAAGACTTCCTCTTGAATGTTGGGGCCTTTCATACTGTTGAGGACCCAGAACTGAATTGCTTCTTTCCCCAGTCTCAGAATGATCGTGCCAACTTCAACATCAATAAGTTCCCTAGCTGTGGCAAGGAAGGTTCTGCCAAATATTATTGGGTATCTGAGATCTTCCTTGACGTCCATAATGACAAAATCACATGGGACATAAGAATCCTTACCTATCCTGACTGGAATGTCTTCAATAATTCCTAGAGGTGCAGTGATAGTGGAATCAGCTAACTGAATTGTCATCGTTGTGGGTAGTAAATCAGTAAAGCCCAATCTTTTACACATGGAGTAGGACATAATAGATATGCTAGCCCCTTGGTCATCTAATCCCTTTTTGCTCAAAGCATTTCCAATACAACATTGAATACCGAAAGAACCAGGGTCCTTCTTTTTCTTGGGCATCTTATTAAGAATGATATTGGAGGTGGTCTGAGCCAGTTTGACCGTCTCTTTTTCTTCAGTAATGTATTTCCTAGATAGCAAAGTTTTTAGGTATTTAGCCCAAGCTGGTACTTCAGAGAGAGCATCGAGGAGTGGGATATCGATATAAAGTTTATTCATCGCCTCCTTGAATTTTTGGAACTTGGTGTCCATTTTAGTCTCTCTCAATCTTCCTGGATATGGTATCCTAGGTTTATACTACATGACTTCTGGCTCTATGGAAGTTTGTTCTTTTTCTTTACCTTTTGTGGTCTCTGCAGTTTTCTCAATTCCCCAATTCGGGATTGCATTCGAAGTAAAGACAGGTGCATCATCTTCATCAGGAGAGATTATCGTAATTTCATGAAGGACATGACCGGATCTTGTAGTGACGACATTCAATTGCTCTGGTCTATTTTGATCGTGTCTAGGGTTTGACTCTGGTTGTCCCGCAAAAGTGCCTGCTGGTGGCTTCAGTTGGGCAACAATTTGTGCTAGTTGGGCCTCCACCGCCTTCTGTTGAGCTTGCTGATTGGCAAGCATGGTTTTTTGTGACTGTAACATTTACATGATCATAGTCATCTCATCTATTGGCTGGGAGGGGGCATTTTTCTGAGTGAGTTGTTGTTGTCCTTGATGTGGTTGTTGCGGAGGTGGTGCTAACTGAGGTTGTTGCGGTTGCTGCAACTGAGGGTGCAATTGTGGGTGCAGAGGAGGATGGGTATATTGATAGTAGGCGGAGGGATTTCTAGGGTAGTTGGATTTTGGGAAGTTATTTCTGAGGTTCCCTTGATTTTGGTTAAAGTTACTTTGGAATCCAGGTGGCAACCTATTGGAGGATCCGCCTTGTGTTTGATGTTGTGGGTTAGCAGTCCCCGCAGGGTTCCCATATTGAAAACTGGGGTGGTTTCTTGGTTGATTTGGATTATAGTAAACTTGTCCCGGTATGGAATGAATGGAATTAACTTGTTCGGGCATCTGATCTTCAGAGTGTTTGATGATTGGTTCGTACTACTATCGTGGTAGTTGCATATCCATCATCACATTATAAAGCAGACCACATGACATAGTAGGGTGATTAGATGCGTAACAGGCTTCACAAGTCCCTGTAGCAACCTTAACCTATTGGACTTGGGGGTTTTTCTTCTTATCATATTCTCCAAATGAAGTTTCAAGTGCATGTTGTTTGTGAGCTATAGTCTTTAAAGCTTCAGCAATAGCCTTCACTTCCATTGATTCCTCAACTTTATAAACTTTGAGGACTCCCTTACCGGATGATCGTTACCAATTGGATTAGTTCTCATCTCCAAGTGTAACGATTTTCCAAGCATCCTCGTAATTCTTCCTCATAAAATTTCCTTCAGATGAGGAATCCAAAAATTCCTTGATGTCATCACTCACCCCCTATAGAATGTTTCTATTAATTGATTTTGGGAGATACCGTGATGAGGGCACTTCCTTAGAAGCTCCTTGAATCTTTCCCATGCTTCTACGAGTGATTCTCCAGGAAGTTGGGTGAAGTGGTTGATTTTCCCCCTAATTTCATAGGTTAATGAAGGAGGGAAAAACTTTTCCAGGAATTTTTCTTCCAAGGGAGCCCAGGTGGTGATGATTGGCTCCCTATCAAGTGAGTTGTACCAACTCAGAGCCCTTCCGGACAGAGTGAAATGGAAAAGATGTAACATTATTGCATCAAAGGAAACTTCGGCTTGCGGTACAAGTCGGCAAAGTGCCTTGAACCTCTTCAACTGATCCATGCAGTCATCTCCAGAACCACCAGAGAATAAGATGCGCTACATGATTTGAATCCATTGTGTCCAGATTTTGAAGTTGGGTATGTTGATGATTGGTGGCCGAACTGGATGATTGTCTTCATAGTTCTTAGGGACGACATAATCCCTCAGTTTCTTGTTTCTTAGCTCTAACTGGGCAGCTTGGTTAGCTGCTTCATTTTCAGCTCGGATGCGGGCATGATCTTCAGCTTAAATCTTCACTTAAATCTGAGTACAGATGTCAGCAATGAGTTGTGCTCTCTGAGCGGCTATGGCGGCATTGACCCTTTCCATTACTAACACAGCTTGGCATTGATCTTCAGCCATTTGCCTGGCTCTTTGGCGGTTAAGTCTGATGCTACAGTGGAATCTTCTCTCTACCTCAGAGTTGTACTCTGGATTAGGGGAGAATCCGAGATTATGTGATGGTTGCATACACGTCTTCTACCTGAGTAGAGGAAGAAACACACTTGATGCAGGGGATATGATGAATTCAAGAGGATGTAGAATAATGTTTAAATAAAAGTGTAAAACCCTAACCAACTAGCAAGATGGTAAATGAAATGAAAACGTTCCATTGTCCCTAGCAACGGTGCCAATTTTTTATGGAGCTTCCACTCGCGTGGAATTGCGCGCACCACTAAAAATCCTAAAGATGGTAAGTCTTTAGGTTTAGCCTTGCTTATACTAGATTAAGAACTCCACCCGCGTATGCTAGGATATGTGGAAGTCTTATCGTATTATAGTTAAGGGTCGAATCCATGGGACAACGGTCTTGTTGGGAGCAACAAGATGGAAAATGTTAGAATTTCACTTAACCTCTTAACAGTTGGTATCTAGATACAAAGGTAGATTTGGTTGTTTTTAAACTAAGTGCAAGTAAAACAAAGCAAGAAAGTAAACTTAAGGATGTTAACAATGATAAGGAGCCACTAGGATGTGATCGCCATTCACCACCACTACACACGGATCAAAACATGCAACATAAAACATTACCTGCAAAAAGAGTCTAAACAGTTAGTATCTTTGTAGATTTAGTTTCCTTTCAGAGAACTAACTATGAGAAGTGTGGGAATGTTGCAATGCCAGCCATCCCCGAACGAATGGTCACTTTCTTTACATCATTCCCTTTGCAAAGTGTGTTCCTCGACTTATCAAGGTTGTGCTTTCATACGTCAACTGATTCCATTTCATAGTATGAAAGTAGAACAATGGAAGTGAGTTTACTCCACTTCTTGAAATAAAACACTCCTAGATACCGAAATAGATGCATGGTGGATACATGCATCAAGAACCAACATCAAATTGACATTCGAATCTAACAGTACAAACGTAGACAATTCATACTAAAAGATAAAAGGTAACACAAGTTGGTGATCAAACAACAGGCATTCATTAAATGATTGATGTTGAACTGAAAAGAAAGTATATCTCTATTGCAAACTATGGATTATAATGCATGAAATGAAAATATGGGTAGCGGGGCTACTCCCCGCACCCTAGTGAAAGAGACTACTCGATCATAGCTAGGACAAAGAAGGAGCTGAGAAGAGAGAGAGAGAACGTCATCCCCACAAAGGAGAGACGAAAGTCAACCCCTTGGAAGGAGAGAGAATGATGATCTTCACACTTCACAGGTTGCTCGATGATGAGGTATCCTCTTCCCACCTTCTTTGGCGAAGAGAGAGAAAGTAGCTTCAGGATGGAGTGTGGATCTCAGACCAGAAGCCTTTGGGCGGAGGATGGAGGATGGAATAGCTCTGGAGTAATAGCGGCAGCCTCTGGATGTCTAAAACTTGATGATTTTGGGAGGACCCTCAGGTCTTATTTATAGGCTTTAAGTGAAGTCCAAACAGTTTGGGCAATTTTACTTTGAAACAGTTTGGGCTCAGAGATCGTTTGGACCCTGAGACCATTTGGACCCCAAGACCGTTTGGGCTCAGAGACCGTTTGGGCTTAGAGATCGTTTGGACCCTGAGACCATTTGGGCTCAGAGACCATTTGGACCTTGAGATTGTTTGGCTCCATGCGGTCTCGGACCGATTGGCTTCATGCGGTCTCGGGACTGGTTGGCTTCATGCAGTCTTGAGACCGTTTGACTCCATGCGGTCTCGAGACCGATTGGATTCATGCGGTCTTAAGACCGTGTGACTCCATGCAGTCTCGGGACCGGTTGGCTTCATGCAGTCTTGAGACCATTTGACTCCATGCGGTCTCAGGACCGGTTGGCTTCATGCGGTCTTGAGACCGTGTGACTCCATGCGGTCTCGAGACCGGTTGGCTTCTTGCGGTCTTGAAACCGTGTGACTCCATGCGGTCTCGGGACCGGTTGGCTTCATGTGGTCTTGGGACCATGTGAGGCTTTTGTGATTTTTTTGTGTCTTTTTCTGTAAGTAAAAAGGGAGAAAAGTTAATCTAATAGTATATTTGCAATGAGTTAGGAAAGTTAAGGATTCTATCTAATTTATCTAAGAAAGAGTGTGGAAAACTGAAGAAAATTACTAAGATAACAACACAAAATTGGAGGTTATCAAATTTCTATTAAAAGAGAATAGAAATTTGTGTTTATGGATTAAAAAGAAAGAATAAAGAGATTAGGTGAGAGGAATTTCGAATTCCTAAAATCTAATGAACAAAGTACATGAAGAGAGAGAGAAGGATACTTCTAAAGTAAGGAAAATCCATTTCCTATAAGTAGAAGCTGTTATTGCTTTGTGGGCAAGCAATCTGGGGCGTGGATACCACCCTATATAAAGGGGTAAATCCCTGGTCGAGGTCTAGAGAGAGATCCCACACAATACAACCTCTTCTCCTTCTTCTTTCTGTACTAACCCTAACCTAGAAAACATAGGGTTGTCTTGGGGACAACTGGCGGCTGTGGTAGATCTTGATGAAGGCACGACACAACCCCAGAGGCCTCAGGTAGCCATCTACCTTTCCCTTTCTTCCATATATGCTCAAAAGGGCCAACATACCTGTACGTGTTGCTACGGTGGGCGCAGCAGCCGGGCCCGACTTTAGCCACCTCGGTCGTGGCTAGGGACCTGTGCAAGTATGGCGAAGGGCGGCAGAGGCCATGGGATCATCGCCGACATGCTAGGGGTGCAAGGGAGGTGAAGAAGAAACCTCATGAGCCGCTACAGTGGACCACAGCTAGGGCTCGCAAGGTTGAAGACAACCGAACTAAGATTGGATGGTTATGTCCCTCCGGGCATGGAAGAGTCGAGAACTTAGCCAAGGGCGATTCGGACATTGTGTTATGTTTCCAATAAGCAAGTTGCGTTGCATGGATTGAGTGATGTGGTGGTCCGTGATTGGTCCCAAAAGGATCTTATTGAATGCTTGCTTGCCTATTGATTGATTGCATTATTTCTGTCTCACATCAACTTGACAGGTATGTGGTTACGGTTATGATTATCCCGCATTAGTTTTCTGAGAATTTTAGCAATGTTTACATCGTGGCTTGAATTAATTGTTGGATAAATTTAATTCATGCAAATTATAATTTGAATATGACTATCACATAAGAGATGTGCCTACTAGCTCAGATCCTAGTCCCCTCTATAGCTTAATGGGTTGACCTAGTACATGGCTACCAATGGGGTAGGCCCATCAGGTCATTGGATGACTTAGTATATGGCTACCAATGGGGTAGGTCCATCAAGTCACTTTGAGTCAGGGATTGGACTATCTATGAGTAGTGCCAGATGACTCAACCCTAGATATTGATCTACACATTAGGTAGGATCATGCGGGGTTTAATAAGGATCTACCTAGAGAGAGGTAGTATCTCAGTCCACTGTAGGGACAACACAGAGATAGGGGATAGGAAAGGATTGAGTAGTATGGTTTAAAATGTAGTATTGGCTGTTAAATGATAATTGGTTGATTACTTTGTTATTATAGTTGCACGATTATTGTTTCCCCCACATACCAGCTTCTTGCTGACCGACGTTTTGTCTATTGGCATTTTAGGTACAATGAAAAGAACAAACAGTAAAGTGGCATATGTGGAACTAAATGAGAATTAAAGTGCAAAGGAGGATTAGATATATTAGTATATGTATGGATATAAGTTTTGAAAACCCAGTTTTAAAAGGTATGCAAAGTTTTTATTTTTACCATATTTCAGTATAGTTGGTAGAATTTAATAATTTTTAATGATTATTTATCGAACCTTTGATCTGGGTTATTAGATAACGGATCTGATCTCTTGGTCTCCCTTGAGTGGGGGTTACCGGGAGACGGGGTCGTTAGAATTGGTATCAGATCATAGGTTCCTCACTTAATCCTTAATAATTATTAAATTTTACAAATTTTGTAGAACCCAAGGGAGTTATTAGAGGATTATACCAAAGATAGAGGTGTCTAGAAAAGGATCATGACTGGGGGCTGGCAATATTTTCCTCTGCACCTCTAGTCTAAATATGAGGACTCCCGGATCCGTGTGACTACCTGGACAAAGTCTTAGGGTATGATTCAAAATAAGATACCTTTAGGACTCTCTCACCTTGTTCATCCCTTCTCAACTCAAATTCTATTAAGGACCTTAAGGATTAGGGTTTCCTCTCTTCTCCTCACCCTCTTGAGGTATGGGTAAGGTTGATAAGGATTAACGAATCCTCCACCAAATTAATAAAAAGCATGAAAATAAGATGTCATGGACATAAGCTTAATAGAGAGCATAAAGGAATAGATACATGCTTAGGTCATATGACATGAGTTGTCTTTGCCCTCGAGAGAGACCTGAGGATAGACTTCCTTGGCAGGAGGATGAGTAGAGAGAGTTAGTCTTGGAGGTAGAGACCTCCATTAAAAGTAAAGACCTAGCACATCCTTCGAGGATGATGTTAACCCTAACCCTAAGTGAAGGTTAGAGAGAGAGATGACATGATGAATTAGATGTCATGGTAGATCAGGTGTTTGGATGGACATGCCTTGGATGCCATATGAGCCATGAGAAGTTGATGATCGAGTACCTTTGGCAACCCAACCCTGGAAAGGTTCGTGCATGTTTGAGCGAAGGATAGCTCCTTCATAGATGAGGTTAGAGAAGAATCTATAGAAACCTTATGGGCTGTTACAAGTAGGATATAGCTTGCACCTAGAGTACGTCAGTGGTGCTAACAGTAGGATGAAACCCTGGACAAGGAATCATGATGAATGGCTTATGAGATAAGCATAAGGATCTATAGATAACCTTGAGCAAACATAAGCTGAACATAGGCTTCACTCAGGTGGGGGCATGCTTATGAGCTTGATCCTTCTTGAAGAAAGGACCTCTTATAGAGAGGTTGGTTGTAGGGTTAGCTCTAGAGAGAGAGAGAGCAGGACCCTGGCAAGAAGGTTGGAAGCCTAAAACCCCAAATTTGAGTAACAATGGGAGTCGAGGATTATGTGACCTAAGTGGATGATAGTGGTTGCCTCATGCATAATCCCTAGAGGTTGATGATATCTTGGTTGCCTTTAGAGGAATCAAACCCTAGAGATAGGATGATGCTTTTAGAACCTATGTGCATATGGTGAAGGTGTCTACCTTCTGTGATGAGACAAAGAGTGCCTTAAACCTTGAAGAAGTTTAGGTAACCAGTTGTGAGGCTTTATACCTAGTTGGTTGTCTCCGAGGGGACCCAACTTTGAGGGGTTGTTCGAGTAGAAGGATCATGGGAGTGCATGACATACCTTGGACATGCTTGATTCTTGGTTAAGAGATTGAGCATGCAGTTGGACACCCAAAGGTGGACCTAGGGTTCCTAGGCCTAAGAGGAGAAGCAGTGTATCTGATGCTCATGATAAGATTTGAGTCTCTATAGTTTTGAGCATGGTACTCCTCATGTGTAGAGGTAAAAGAAACCCCTTAAGTTAAGGGTATGTTTGATGAACCCCTCACAACTAAGTTGATCTAATGTGGAGGAGAGAGAACAAGTACAACCTAGCATGGTTTAATAGGTGGTCTGCTTGTGCATTAGTAGTTGTTGTGTTAGGCATGCTCATGTGAATGTAAACCCTAGGGATAGTTGTGACCTTGTTGTCAAGAGTTGTAGTTTCCTCCCATCCTGGGAGAGGGACCCTTTTGTAGAGTGTATATCAGTTTTTTTGGTTTTACTGTAACCTAAAGAGGTTTCATGGGATCTTGAGAAGCTAAGTGAAGAGTGCATGGCATGAGAATGAACCTATATGCCCGTAGATAACCATCTCTAAGTGCATGTGGATGTGTTACCATGGAGGTAACTGGTATGGGGCCTAACCAAGGTAGGCAGGTCGCCATGACCCCTATAAAATGATGAAAATCATCCCATGAATGCAGAGAGAGATGATGAAGGCTTGGGTAAGGTTCTATGTTGGACATGTATTATAATGGAATCCTAAGTCTATCCTAGGGTCAGATGGGGATAAGACCGATGAAAGTTGGAGTTGCCTAATTTCCTAGTTGCACATGACCATAGGGTCGGGAGTTAACAACTATCATTGTCTGAGGGCCATGGGTTAGGAGATTGATCACCTTCATGAACTCATGGGACCTAAAGGGCAGATGAGTACGGCACTCTCTGGATGCATAAGGGAAGACAGATGACTCCAAAAGTACCGGCACCCTATTGACCTAGAGGAGATGACTAAGGAATGTGTGTGGACCCAAGTAGGTTCGAGACCAGTTTTCCATGGAAGTAACTATGATATCAAGATGATTGTGATGTTGAGACATAAGTTGCATGTTTCAACTTGGATTTAAAGGTGTATCGGCAAGGTGGGATGTCCCATCTCTACTCTTGGAATAGGAAAAACTCTATATTTAGACTGCAGCCAAATGCTTATTTCCTCTTGTTATGGGAGTGAGAGATAGGACAGTATGCGTGCCCTACACTAAGGATAAAAGATGATGTGAGTTGGAACATTGTTATGAGGTACGAGGATAGAGATGATAACATACCCTGGTGGAGTGAATGATACATGGATGGTTTGCAAACAATAAAAGGAATAATGTAGTCATCTTATGAGGATGTTTTTATCATGAGCTAGGAGTCATACAAGGTTGAATTCAAAAACCAAGAGGATGAGCTCAGAATTTTCTCGATGAAGATAGACTTAGAGCTGAGATGAGATAATAATTGGAATACATGGAGGTGTATGTCTTCAATATTACCTAACACCTAAGGATGTGAAGTGGTAATAGATGCTCCGGTTGAGATGTAGCTGCCTAGTTTGGCTAGAGGCTAGAAGAGGTTGTTAGGCTAACCCTAAGTTTAGAAAGGAGGAAAGTTTGGCTAACACACAGATGTAACGATAATGATTGGTCAAGTTAGCGGTGGTTTGGTTAGCCAGCCTAGGCCTTGATGCAATAAAAGGATGGTTGTAGAACCTCAGATGTACTTCTTTGGAAAGGAAAGTGATGAAACCCTGATGAGAGTGGTTTAGGGTTTCCGTGGTATCAATCTTGAGGAATCATGACATACAGGAGATCATGGTTTTAAGATTACCAAACACCGTGATACTACAAAGATAGTAAGTGATAGTAATACTTGGGATGCTTAATATGAAATTTCATGTAGCATGTGGCCATGCAAGTCAGGAGGTAGAGTACGAACACCAATAACCCAGTGCATGGATATAAAGTATAAAGAGTTCCCGGGAGGGAATGGGAGTTCATCACTGTGGATATTGTGAGTTTCCCCTAGACTAAGGAAGGTCGAGATCCAATATGGGTTATGGTAGATCGCCTTACCTAGATGACATGAGAAAGAAAGAGTATGGTCAAGGGACAGATTCGGTTGAACTACTTAAGAGAGAAAGATGGTTCAACCACACCATGATGCAAGTTCAAAAGTTCTTGAGTATGACCAAGGTTCACTTCCATGAGGTGGAAGTGGATACATGAAGAACTCAATGATAGTATCGTTTATCACCGCATACTAATGGATAGTATGATCCAGACTAGAGGATCTGATGAGAACATGTGTGCTCATTTAGGGTGATACATAGAGACAGTTCTTAAGATGTAATGTTAACCACCATAGCCTTTATCGGGATGCAAGAAGTTCCATAAGGAGGTTGTGTCGGTCACCACTTCATTAAGATGATGTTGGTGAAGGAGGCCTCGCGAAGGTCAGAAAAGAACCACAGTGTGTGCAGATGAAGTCACTTTGATCATGCAATGGCTGAGAGAGAGCCCAGTGGTGACATGATTCATGAACTGATGCAAAGAAGACTGACATGTAGTTCACTGTGGGAGAATATGTGATGTGCAAATCTAACCCCTCTAAGCTACAGTTGAGTCCCCGATATATGGGTCCATTTGAGATGGATTGGTGGAGATGGTTGTGTTTATCCTTGCCCCTCAAGATAACATGATGAAAAATGTGTACCTTGAGTCTGATCTAGAGCACTATGTGAGGTACCCAAGCCATGTGTTGATCCCTGAACCTATTCAACTTTTGAGAAGTTAAAATGTCCTATGTCACCTATGAGGGTACGATATACCAAGATAAGAAAGAACTCAGATGGAAGAATATGAGATGATGAAGGTTCTTGGGAAGCACCATGGAAAGGGTGAAGCCACATGGGAGCCCTGATGGACATAAGATGGGCTTATCCTGAATTGTTTGTTTGCTTGATCGAATTTTGAGGACAAAATTCCTATAAGAGGGGAAGAATGTTACAACGCCAATTTTGGTTGCATTTGATGAGAAATGTAATCTCTCATATTGGATATATTTGGGCAA